>JAVCKU010000013.1:7162782-7172796 GCA_032273985.1 Hypsolebias coamazonicus
CTCCCTCCCTCCCTCCTCCCCCCTCTCCTATTGTTTCCCTCCCCACTCCTACAGGCTGTGCGTTTGTCACATTTGCTACCAGGTCAATGGCACAGAATGCAATCAAAACCATGCATCACTCTCAAACTATGGAGGTACTGTACCCCTTAGCACCTATTTCTCATTTACCCCTTTCCTCCCCCTCATACATTTTGCTGCCCCCTTGTGTTGAAAAGATGAGAAGCTTGCCCACACGGATGGCATTCATTCATCAGAGCATGAGTCATTTCCTAAACTGCTCTTGCCTATAAAAAAAAAAATTGTCTGCAAAATAATTGATCAAAGTTGATGATAGGAGGCAACAATCTAGTTTTAGGATGAACTAAATGCATCTCATTGAGTCTGATATTTTTAGCCTTTACAAATTTGTCTGTCTATATTTTGGACCACAGGGGATGAACTAAAAAAACCTCTGGTTAACGAGAAATGAATGTAGGCTACACCAGATCCTTTCGGAAACTGGGACTGTGCTCCAGTGTAGCCAGGGAAGTCTGTGTGGAAGTAGAGCAGCAACAATTTGACAGCTAGGTCAGAGGCTCCCCAGTGAGGTGTTGGACCAAGTCTAAATAGAAGTTCAACCAAACATAACGCCTTCCTTCCATATTAAAGTTGGGCCCCACTGGAAGTACCACCTCCCCCCCCCCCCCCCCATCATATCCTCCCTTATTTTTAAGCAGCCGTGGGAGGCGCTGCAGGTGCAGAAGCCATTTTCCCTATCCAGCCTGGTCCCCGTATGGCTCAACTCAAACCGTTTGCGCCGCATGCTTTGTCCATGCGTCTTGTCTGAACAACATGTCTCTGTGTGTTTGCAAGATCTTGTGTACTGTAATGCATTTTTCTTGATGTCTGCTGACAAGTCCATGTTTGGATGTATGTATTCCTTTCAGACGTGTTCATTTGTTGTGTGCTTTATCTGTGGACTGACTTTCAGCCCTGCAGAGCGTTAAAACAGTTCACTGTCTGCACCAGTGTCCTGTACATGTTCTGGAATGTAGCCTGGCTCAGCCATGCATGGCAGATGTCCTGTGTGTATTAGCTTTGATATGCATGCATGTCAAAGCTAATTTCTTGTCACAGTGTGACTGCATTGTTGATGAAATGATTAATTCCTTTGTGTGCTTTGAAACCGGTCTAACGTCTCCTACCTCTTACCGCTTCAGGGCTGCTCCTCGCCTTTGGTGGTGAAGTTTGCAGACACGCAGAGGGATAAGGAGCAGCGTCGCCTGCAGCAGCAGCTAGTGCATCAAATCCAGCAGTTTAACAACGCCCCCTGGGGAAACCTGGCAGGGCTCGGGACCCTGACACCACAATACCTAGCTGTAAGTGATGCTCAAATGCACATTTTAGATTAGCTGCATAATTACTCCTGTACTGTCAGTGTCAGTTTTATTTATATACTGTGGGTAAAAACTAAAGGTTAACCAATGAGCTGGTTAATAGCAAACAATAAAATCTGAAAAATCACAACAAAAAGGTTAACACCTGGCACAATTATAACCTCTGCAAAATACTCTTATCAACTAATAACTGCACAGAGCTGGAACTACAAGGTTAAAAAACATGGAAATTGAACTAGGTAAATAGAAGCACATGGAAATATGTCAGGTAGTAGAGGTTTGAAGATTTTGTTTGTGGCTTTGTAGAAAAACTACACGGCTACAGCAATAGCTGTAAAAATTAGACAAAAAGGGTGTGATGGTGGGGGTGACAGTGATGTTTTAACATTTGTTCTTGGGTGTTTGGTTTCAGTCAGAGTGAAAAATTTAAAATATTGTTTGTAAATCTTACCAGAACTATATAAACTGATTCCCTTGGCCTGGAGTAGGAACATCTTCCCACTCAGTTTGTGTTCTGGCTAAAGAATGGTAACATGTGACTTTTGTAATTCTGAGCCAAAGACCACGTGACTTAAACATGAACAGGCGAGCTTATTATTTTTTCTGCCAAGAAAACCAGGAAAAGAACTGTCAAGCTGCCATTTCATCATTTAAGAACTATGCGTTTTGATTACAGGAAAATGTATCCTTTAACGTTTAAAAGCAAATGCAGCATATTATGAATTATTTTCTCTGTTAGCGTGAAGGAACATGGCGTCAGGTTTGACCTTAGTTTAGATGCTCTACCTAAATAAACTTGTCATGTATCTAAAATCCCTGCATGTATTTTTTAGTTAATTTGTGCTGTATGTTCTCCACAGTTGCTCCAGCAGGCCACGTCGACCAGTAATCAAGGCAGTTTCAATAACCTTCAGAGGCTAGGAGGTGAGCTTATACCATTTATATGTCAAAACGACTGTTCTCAAGACTTGGCCTGTAAATTATGAAGGTACCACTTTTCCTGTCACCAGCTCTGACACAGTTATTTCTGCGTGCACAGTTTGACTTGAGATCAGTGGTGCGTTATAAATCAGTGCAGCTACTGTAAACCTACAGAGGCTGACTGAATAGATGCAAGTCAGGATGAGCTGAAAGCACAGTGCAGCTGTTTTTGTTTGTAGGCGTGATTTAATGTCTGAGCTTACAGTTAATACTGTATTTTCATGATGGAGGTATAAATAGAAGCTGCACCTTGAAAGTACAGTCTTGTTGTTGTATTTTAGAGCAGGGTGCACATAGCTGTTAGACATTTAGTCAGATAGCTGTAGCATCCTGAAGATGTCCCAGAAAAACGTGCTGGCATGTTTTGTCCACGTAGCTTTAAGAATATCCCTGATCCAAATCAGAAATGCTCTGTTGAAATGTTAAATGTTTTCTGGGTTGTGTTTTTGATGTTTTGTTCCATTTGTCTGCAGAAACCTAAGCACAAGCATGTCTCTTCTAAAATCACTCGTCTGTTCTCAGGAGGTATAAATCCCCTTCAGCTGCAGAACTTGGCCACGTTGGCCGCAGCTGCAGCCCAGGGTTCTGGCAGCCCAAGTTCAGCCAACGCTCTGTCTACAAACAGTGGAGCTCTGGGGGGTCTGGGCAGTCCAGGTAAATTCAACAGCAGCACGAGCTGAATTTTTAGTCTGAGCATTACTTTAGGTACTGAGCTTTCTTTAATATGAATAATTATTATTATTATTTTTTTTAATTTATCTGCTTGTTTTTGCCTTCTGATGTTCTACAACTCTAAAAGATAAACGATTGACCGTTTAGGACTAAATGTCCACAGTCCGCCCCTGCCCCCTCATCAGCTACTTGCCTAATGACCCTCATCCCCTGCTAATTTATTTTATGGGCGTTAATCAGCCACAACATTTTACGAGACATCATTTATTTCTAATCTGGACACGTTTGCTTTTCTAATGGCCACTCCTCTCATTAAGACAAATATTTTAATGCTCCCCTCACTGTCATGCCATTCATTCACATTTGTCACACATTGGTGTAAGGAATTCAAACGTTAACATTTAATTTAATATTTATCTGACCCCTGGCTGGTATATAACAGAGCTCCTGCATGCGGAGCTCTCCAGTCAGAGCCTTTCTGTTTTAAACGTGTGAGTTGGAGAAAAAAGGGACTTTTGCAATGTCACGTTTTCATGTCATTGAAAAAAAAAAAAATCTAAAGCAGAAGAGCTTTAAGAGCAAGAGCAAGATACAATCTGAATGTCTGTGAGCAGCAGGATCATTAAAGGTAATGAAAATGTTCCATATTGCCAAAAGGAAAAAATATTTTGCACATGTCACATCAGAATATTTAATCATTGTTTTTTTTACTGTTTTATTTTGTCATTTTATATTGAAGCATAATTGGATCTTTAAAAAGTGTGATGATACAATAAGAATAAATGTCATTTGGAACATCTGACACCTACCTACAAGAATCATAGCTTTAGTGGCAGTTTGCTGTGAACTGCATTCCTTCCACCAGAGAACGGGCACATTTTAATGTTACTGTATTGACATTTATTTTTTTTCTTCTATTAAATCACTATTTGGCAGCAAAGTAGTCAAATTATTAATATTTTTTTAATAATAAACTTATCAACCTTAGAATAGTGTAATGGATGTTTTGGGAGTCATGTGTGGACAACAGAGCCAAACTTTTCATGGGATTCTCATCCTTTGTCATCATAGCAGGAAAAAAATAAATAAATAAATAGAGGAAATATCTTTCAACAATTTTACCAGTAAGTGCTTTTTAAATATTGTTTTTAATTGATTTATATAGTATTCCACAAATAAGTACAGGTACGGTAGTTGTCTTTCCACCATATAGGTGAGTCTAAACCCGGTTTTAGCTTAAAATTTAAATGCAGGCTAGCAGATAAGGTTTGGCCCTTTAACCCAACTTCCACAAACTCTTATTAAAATACAAAATGGTAGGATGAGATGGTTTTTATTTTGAAGGGGCATGCAGGCTTTTCAATAAATTAGTCCTGAGATTGTAATTAATCTACATATTTTGCAGCATCGACCCACTAATGCTTGCAATTAATTCCAAAACCTTCATGAAATGAGATTTTTACTGAGATAGACTGCAGCCTGTGGCTCAGATTATCTGTTCACAATCGGTTCCTGGAGTCTGGAGCCTGTTCCACATTGACACGAGCTGCCTGGAGATGAAGTGGTATCAGGAGCATCAAGACTCAGCAAGGACTTTGCCTTTGCAATAGAGAACTTTAACCATGTTCTTCTTGAACTTGGTGCCACTATTGAAAAAAGAGACACTCTTAAAGCTATAATAAACATGTTTTTATATTAAACCTGAAGCTAAATTAATTATCACTGCAGTTTTCTTTTATTCATGTTTTATTTTATATTAGTGAACATCTTGAAAAGCAGGACACTGAGGAAATACTAAGCAGACATCAGGTAAAATGTTCAGGTAGGGAAATAGGGTGCTTGGATGATTAGTTTCATGCCATTCCATTTATATTAGGATATAAGGTTACCACGAGGGGGTCAAGAGACACTGATGAGAATATGCCCACTTCTTTTAGAGTTTAATGTCAAAATGATACCTGCTGGTTCAGCCAGAAGACTTCTTCTTGCATTAGGGAAGCTATTTCAGGACACCCAGTGTCTGTTTGTGCTTTATGACCTCTATCATCATATGAAAAATTACTCCACATCCTACTTTCACCTTTATATCCACTCTGTTATCTTCAGGAATTCAAATTTGTATAAATATAAAATTTTGGCTATACAATTCATACATTCAGCTGTTTTCCATAGCAATTTTAATAATCTTCCATTATCTAGTTTTAAACATAGACTTCTGAGAAAACCTCAATGCTTATTGATGATGGTTGAATGATTTTGGGATATAAGTTTGACCCATAAAGAAAGGTTCAGTGTGACTTTATGATGAAAGAGATAAAGTAATCAATGGAGCCTCTTCTCTTGGCATTTAGAAAGTTCACCCAGCTCCTAGAATGCCTCACTCCAGCTGATAACTGGACAACTTCACTCAGATATTAACCTTTATCAACAAAACGGAGTATTAAATCATAAGTAAAAGGTAATTAAAGCAACTTAAGAACTATTTATTAGGAGTTTAAGGAATATTTTCAGTCATTTGAGGAAAAAATACAAAATAAAAAATAGATCTAATTACTGGTATAATTTTGTAGCATTTTACAGCTGCCAATGTTTGTTATAGACTGGTAAAAATAGCAATATATTATTAACAAGAAGAGCTGTACTGTTGTTGAGATAGAGATTTTGTTTTACTTTTATCACATACAAATTATCAATATAAGTTGACTTTTTTTTTTCATTTCTAGAACTTTCAGATTTCTTACAGTAGCTATATTGCTGTCTCAGTTAAAGGTTTTCATTGTGTACTCATTCCAATTAACGCTGATTTATTCCACCAGTTCACAGAGAATGTATTGCAATAACGTTTGTATTAAGATTGTTGCTAGATATTTTAGAGGAAAACTGTTAAATAGAACAGCTTTTATGTGAGCAGATTTAAAAAGTACTGCATTGAAAAACTACCATCAACCTAGGACAAATAGATGTTTGAACCATGCAGCATTTACAAGTTGCTTGTATCATTTAGGTCTAAACTCTCTCAATAGTTCTTTCTTAGCAATCTTTTATATGTCTCTAGTAGCTGACACTAAATCAATATTTCATAAAATTTCATTCAACATTGTGTTCAGTTGAAAACAAGGCTTAAAAGCTCCAAAGGTTTTATCCTTAATGAGTTCCATCTATTCAAATAATTCAGAACTCTGAAACAATATTAATGTTTCCCCCAGGCCAACAGTTTGGAGTTGGCATAATGATAATTATTTCTGCTGCATCTCCTGTTTTGCACAAACAGAATTTAACAATCGAATAAATGGCAGTGAAACACAACATAAACTCTCCCACTCAGTTGAAATTAAACAAGTCCTCAACAATTATGTGACTAAATAAAACATGGTTCCCACATACAGATCATTTGGGATTTTGATCCTGTGTGTGCAGATATTTATTGCTGCTTAGCTCAAACACAAGTAAATGACAACTAAATTCTGTGCTAATTTCATGACTAAAACAAATCTAAATTAAAGTGGAGTGACAGCTTCCATTTAAATCCACATTTAGACAAGTTTTGGTAATAATGGCACAGCCTACACCAGAGCCAAACATGAGATGTCTAGTTATTTAGCACAGCTTGCATGCCAGACAGACAGTACTCCTGTGGTGCAGTTTAAGTCACAAAATGCAATCCGTATCATTTTTAAAACAAAAAACAAACAAACAAAAAAAACAAGTGCAACTCCATCCTTTACAATGTACTGGCAGTATCTCATCATCAACACAGCCTGTGTAGTTTAATGTTTTATTATGACAAAGTTAATGTTTTTACATTTTGTTTCAGGTTCTCATAGACCAGGGAAACAATAAATGAAGTATAAATATGACTTCCTATAAACCTAAAAAAAAAATCTGCTCTTAGTTGAACACATTTTCTATCATTATTTTCCATAAACAATACATAGTATGGACCAGCATGTAACTGGTACTCACCTTATTGGTTTGTGGTATGTACTTGATATGCACCTGGTGGCTACGGGGACCAGTCTGTATTATGGTTACCTATTACCCTATACATAATGGATACTTATGTAACAAGTCAATACAATACAGTTCATACCTGGGTGTATTGAAGTGAACTGATACTTACCAAGTATCTGGTAAAAAGTCTGTCAGTGTAGTGAAATATCTAACTTCATATTACAGTATACTCCTTATTGGTACCAATCACGTACCAGTTATGTACCTGTTGCATGCTCAGTATGTGCCACAAAATATGTACATACACTGTGAGTATAGTGTAACAGTTCACTTCATAATACAGTCGAGCTCCTGAGATACCTCATATGTACCAGGTATATAAGCGGTGCATTTTAAGTACCAGGATAACAAATGCATATTTGCTAAGTTCTCCTATTGAACAGGTATGTATACTGCTTCCAGGTGGGTACTATATACTTACTGGTTATGTGCTTGCCAAGTACTGGTGTGGACCCTAAACTTGTATTGCTGTATGATGCATTGCTACCTTTTATCTTTTTGGCATAATTTATAATCCCAGATTGCATCATTTTGTAGTTGCAGTAGTTTCACTCATGAATATAATTATGAGGACCAAACTGCTTTGTGAATTGTAGTCTAAATTTAGCCTGCAATATTTAGAGCTATGCAAATAGACTCAAATTTGAAACAGCATCTCATTGTCACTTAGACTGGAACTCTGGAAACATTTTTAAGCCTTGCAGCTGTTCGTCTTTATCTAGCAGTTTACCTTTCCAAGCAGTAGCTGAAAAATCTCAGCAAAAGTAGTTTCTTTTTGCAAGTGAAAGGAAAATTAGCTAACTGATCTTAAATTTGTGCTGCAGTTCATGAGAAAAATATTGCAGAGAAACAGGAATGCTATTGAAGTCACTTTTAAGTATTTTCGAGACAATGTCCTTCACCAGAGGTGCAAAACCTTGGCCAATGCTCTTAAAAATAATTTAAAACACATCACAGAAGGAGCAGCACCGACTCTCTTGCTCTCTTATCAAAGGCTGCCAGATGACGGCCCACAACACCATCCCACACACAGCCCGAAGGTGCACCGCAACATGAAGCTATCACAGTGGGGAGGCAGATACAGTAAAGAGGAGGGGGGAGGAAGAGGAAGAAAGAGATGAATAGCCGAGGAACATTCAGCAGAAAAAGTAGACCATTGAACGGAGGAGGGATGAGTGAAGCATGGGGGAAAAGTAGCAGACCGATCTCTCCTTTCTTTCCGCTGCGCCCGAAAGGCTAACGACCAAAGAAAGACTACATTAGATATCTTCTGACAGGGTTTGATGTGTGACCATGAAAAAGGACGTGGTATATGAAGGTTCTATCTGCAGTTTTGTGGCAACAGTAAAGATGTAAATCACTTGTGAGTTGCAAGCTCCATCTATCATTCTTGTTGCAGCTCCAACGTGCAGCACATGCCCAGCAGCACAGCCACTCATGGACATATTGTATGCAAAAACCCTTCAGGCTTTCTTCTCTGTGGGTGGAAGCATTCTAAATGTTGCACGTGGAAGGCAGAAAACCTTTTACCAGTGTGAGACACACTGTCTGATGAAGCCATCTGTGATTAGATTTTGATAGGCTGCTCAAAGTGCGCTAGCTTACAGCCTCAAAATTCAATTTTACTTCACTTTCTCATGTGCTTTGCTCAACGACAGCGATCAGCGACATTCAGAAGTACGCACACACAAATGGACACACTGCTGTACACACACGATGGCTGCCAGCCACTCACTGCCTTAACGTCTTTCTTGGGCTGCCAGTAAAAGCTGATTACCAGCACTGGTTGTCCTCCAAACAAACAGCAGGGAGCTAGAGTAAGTGAGCAGAACATTTTACTGTGACATGAAGACATGGCGAGATGGCAAGATGCAGGTGGGCACCAGAACAGGAACTTAGCTCTGTATGAAAACATAATTTAAGCCCAGAGACTGACAGAAAACAAGTGGGTTGAAGAGGTTGAAGACCAATAAGAACATAGCATTTAAATACAGCGTGGAAAATGTCAGAAAACATGAAATTGCTCATTGCTCCTTTTCTGCTGTAGGAGGCACCTACAACAGTTTGAAGACACACAAAGTGCATGTGCTACTGTACAACATATATTGCAGATATCCGAGGATAAATGTTTTAGGAAAAGTTTATTTCATTTTCCAAAATGCATGTTGGGTGTGGAACATGCCATTTATAAAAACCGGTTATATTTAGTCTGAATCAGGACTACAAACTGCACATTAAACTTTAAAGTGAGTTTATTTATGTAAAAAAAAAAATATAATAACTTGGGCTGGATAACTGTTTGAATGGTATCCAGAGATGTCTTATGATCCAAACAGAAGGCTGTTTAATCATCTGAAGGCAACATTGCAGATGGTCAGGAAAACTGTAAATACCTTAGAATCCCAACGTTTGTACCAAAATAGTAACCACAATGAGTCTGCGAGGAAGTTAGCCACAATCAATGACAAAGAGAAAGACAGGTCCTAATAAGGGCTAGTGAGCTTCAGTCACATTACAAGAAGAAACATCTGGTCTTGGAGTACACAAAGAAGAAAGCCTCC
The DNA here is from genome assembly GCA_032273985.1 of Hypsolebias coamazonicus. Lineage (NCBI taxonomy): Eukaryota > Metazoa > Chordata > Actinopteri > Cyprinodontiformes > Rivulidae > Hypsolebias > Hypsolebias coamazonicus. The sequence goes on from JAVCKU010000013.1 coordinate 7,172,384, forward strand.
CATGATGAACTGATGAGTAAATGTCTCAGGCAGCAAAAATCTAATACGGAGGGGGAGAAACAAAAAGAATCATCATGGACCAATAACCCCCGGTGTGGCATGTACCACTGGCAGACTGAGCTGATATAAAAACAAATCATTCCAGTGGCTAGATGGGGCTGGACTAAAGGCCAGCACAAATGCACTAAGCATGGCACACAAGAGCACTAAAGGTCAATGTCAACCACACCTGACAGGACTTACGGGGCATGCTGTGCAAATATACTCCTCGTACAGCCTATAATAGCAGGATGTAATATGCAGACGGGCAAAGCTTACATGGATTGTCATAACCATGTGACCAGACCAATATACACATCTATGCCAAGTATGAACAGGTTGTCCCACGGCCAAAGTAAAAAAAAAAAAAAAAG
>JAVCKU010000013.1:7272258-7282421 GCA_032273985.1 Hypsolebias coamazonicus
ACGTAAGGTGTGATGACGTCACTGGGGGTGGCGGCCGTAAACGCGAAACGCCGGAAACCGATGACGCCGGAAACCGAGGGTCACCTGTAGATTATTTTCCAAAATCGTTCAGCCCTAGTTCTGGACTCCCTCGAGGAGCTGGACACGTCCTGCGCAGACGTGAGCGTCTGAAACAAACGAGACGCAGAGCATGAACTACACGTTACACATGTTGGACGTCTCCCTCGTTTCAGAACACGATGAATCAACTCCGTTTAGCTCTTTTTTTGTGGTTCACGTTTTGTTTTCTAGCTGAACGCTGAGCTCGTGTGTCAGCGTCGATCTTGGACCTCAGCAGACGGTTACAGATTATGAAGCTTGCGTCGCAGCAGGTTAGCCGCAGAAAGCATGAACGCACACGTTTCAGCTTCAGGTCCTGGTTCGACGGGTTCTGAAGGTGCGGGCAGAGGAAGCTGCCTCAGCTCACTCTAAACATCTGGAGGGACCGGGTGCTCGAGGCGTTGAGTGTCTTTTAGTCCAGTTCCAGAGTGAACCTTGACGTGTCACCCTTGTGTTTTTATGTGGACAGTCAAAGACCGTCTTTTGGGAATGATGATGTCATAGCCTCACCTCTAAAATGACCAGAAGGCTTGTGTTTACATTTTGCACCAAACGTGCACGCTTCATGCACGTGCTCCACACCTTGTTCCCTGTTCTGGTGGTTTTCGCAGCACCACAGCTGGCCTGGTTACTACAGTGTTTTGGTTGTTTTCTAGGTTTAAGAGGATGTTTTTTAGAAACGATGGACAAACTGCACTTCCCTGTGAACTGGACCTTAAAGTTCCAGGTAGGTTCAAACCAGGGCTGACCCTGGTGATCCGTTTGGCCCTGGTACCTGCACAGAAAACAGAAGAGGTAAAGACTCCAAACCGAGGTCACTCAAATAGCCGTCTACGACAGGTAAGACAGTCATAGTTTGAACCTTTCAGTAGAACCCTACTTTAAAACAGTTGCCCTTTCACTTTAAGCTTTACAGCGAGAACACGTCAGCCGGTTGTGGACTGGACCGTGTGGAGTGTGCTGTTGTCACAGATGCCTCACACATCGTGTTGTATGGCTTTTTACCAAGTGCTGTGAATCTGGAGCAACTTGAGTGCAAAAAAAAAAAAAAAGAGGTAAAGTCTTTTGATTCAACAAGGTGAGCACGGCTGGACATGATGATGATGATGATGATAAACTTTCAGCTGGAGATCCACGATCCTTTAGGTCTTCCCACAAATCCTGAATCAGGATTTGTGGGTGGTGGGGGACAGGAGCAGAGGGGAGGGTGCTCCTTCCAGGTTTGGGAGGGGGACAGGCATGTGTCCGTTGATTAGGCTGGGGAACTGTGGAGGAAGAGAGGGAGAGGGGTGAGGAACTGCAGCATTGTCACTGCTTCAGCTTCCTGTTTTTAATTCTTTGTGTCTCTTCCTTCCTGCTCATCTAAACCTACAACTCTACAGCAGCTGTGTGTGTGTGTGCTCAAAGGACCTGCAGCAGTGTGTGTGTGCTCAAAGGACCTGCAGCAGTGTGTGTGTGCTCCAAGGAGCTGGTGTTCTGTGCGTGTGTGTGTTCATAAATGAGGAGCAGCTCTCAAACCAGTCCACCCTGTTCAGACCGGCTCCCCTGGGCTCAAACAGGAAGTATTCACAGGATTTCCTCTCCCTCTCAAGAGCTGAAACAGGACACCTCTGCAGGACCTGCAGACAAAGTCCTGACTTGTTTCCCAACCGTCGCTGTCTGCTGCTTTGCAGATAACACAAACATCACGTTTACGTTGTTGTTGTTGTTTTTTTAAAGGAAACTTTTACCTTAAAATCCTGCGAGGACAGAAATGTGTCTGAAGTTCTGGAGCTGCGTCTTCTGATCCATGAATTATTAGAAAAGTAGCTCTTTATCTTTTTTTAACCTTTAAATCTTAAAAAACAGGCGAGCTGTCTGTCAGAGGGAGGGTTTTCACAGCAGCGCACGTTTTACCGCACGGCCTCACAACTTCCTCCTCTGCTTCAAAGCACTACCAGTAAACAATGAACCCTTGAACGCACCGTCTGTTCCTGTCTGCTATGCTTTTGTTAGTTTCTCTCTCCTGCTTTGCGTCACACGCACACACACCTGCACGAGCTTCTTACCTGGAAGAGGGAGCCGTGGCCCTGCAGCCGGGCGGGGCTGATGGGGGCGACGGGGCTCAGGCTGCTCCAGAAGTGGATGCCCGACAGCAGCGGACTGTGAGCCAGCAGCAAACCAGAGGGAGTCTGTGAGGGAGGAGACAGCCAGAGAATGGGGGGGGGTGAAGTCATTGAACATGTTTCTATTTAAACAACTGGTGTGAGGAGCGTTGCTTGCAGCAGTTTGTTAATGCAGAACATGCTGAAATAGTAAATATGTGTATTAGAGTTTGGAAAAACAAACTGAAGGAGCAGGAAGGAAGTCTGTGGTTTCTCCTGCAGAATACAGGGGTGATGAGAGGAGGGGGCTGTGGGGGGGAGAGGCATAAGTGGGCATTGATCCTCACGCATTTGAAACGCAAGCTAGAGAGAAAACATATGAAATCAATTTCTTGGTCTCTCCCCCTCCCCCTTTACTTTCCCCCCGTGTCACCTCGGTGCAACGAGGCAGAGCTGCTGTGGAGGGACCTGGCCCCGCTCCCATTATTAATGGAGTTATTGGAGCATATGGCATCACTTAAGACCCCCCCCTCCCCCCCACAGGCCGGACTTACAGAAGATTCCTATAAGCTGCTTGTTTTCCTATGATGTGAGTTTCTGTGCTCATAAAAAGCCGAGTGAATCAGAGCTGTTAACGCCTTTCACGACGTGTGTGTGACCCACACTGGGGTGTGGCGGTCGTTTCGTTCTAACAACTCCAAAACGCTCGCGATTAATTAAAGCAGCAGCCTTCTGCCAACAGATGCACGTCACCCGCCAACAGAGGCAGGTGACGAACATCATGCAGAGAGAACGACTCTCAGCTACCACCACATCAAATTTTACACTGTCTGTTTGACTGAGCTGTAGCCATTTTTGAGTTAGCCATGGATGACCTGTGGCAGCCATCTTGAATTGTACTGACTCCAAAAATGTCATAAAATTCATTTAGTGGGTCATTTACCCCCTAACAGATGAATCAAAACAGATGCAGGTAGGGATGCACGATATTATCAGCATGGCATCATATCGGCCGATATTAGCAATAAAGTTACATATCGGACATTCCATCAAAATAATTCAGATCTAAAAGGCACTGTTTTTATATTTATATTATATATTTATATAATGTTGCATAATTTTCAGTCCCCTTTTGGGTATCTACATTTGGTAGCAGGACAAACTGACAAAGACCATGCAGAATAATGTAGTACAGGTAGTCCTCGGGTTACGACGTTTCGAGGTTACGACACATCTCCCTTATTCACGTTACGCTGTTACGTCAGTTTTACGTCGTTAAACGTAACGCAGCGGCGGAAGAATACAGTACTGTACGGAGGAGGACGGCGTCACTAGCATCCCAGTTGGCCATCAGCCCTTCATTATGGCTCCCAAACACAAGGAGGACTCTTCTGATGGCAGTGCATCGAGGAAAAGGAAGGCCACCATGGACTTGCGTCAAAAATCGGTTTATGCGCTTGGTAAAACAGGTACAGCACATGTATTTATGTACGTTCTGACTTACGTCGAAAATCAGTTTACGCCGCCGCGTTGGAACGGATCTACGTCGTAAGTCGAGGACTACCTGTATTCTATATAAGTAAGCTCCATTTACCATTTACCATTTTAATCCCACAGCAGATAAATCTATGTAGTCTCTGTAAAGAGGTCCAGGGTAAAAAAATATTGATATTGGTTATCAGCCAAATAAGTTTTTTTTTTTTTCTTTCTTTTTTTATTTGCTTAAAAAAAAAAGCCAAATAAGTTTTAACATATTGGCATATCGGATATCGACCAAAATTCCAATATTGTGCATTCCTAGATGCAGACAATCATCACTTATAGAGGGCAAAAGTCTATTAAGTCATAATAAAAGTTGAAGATGTATAAACATCATTATGAGATAAGAACAGTTTAATGTTTTTAAACCTGCTCTGAGTTTAGAGTCAATACTTTCATTAAAATGCACTTGTTTCAGTTTCTCATTTAAGTGCTTGTGGCTTCTCCCTGGGAGCCTTGAAGACGACAGAACCTCCACCTGAAGCCGAGATGGGACTGAACTATTGTCTTTGTGAGACATGGTTCTCATCAGGACTGAATGATATACTTTGTTGTGGCCGACGGAGCGACAGAATCAGTTTGTCTTCAGTTACTGATGTCAGCCAAGGTGTGGAAACATGTTGTGACGAGTTACAGCTGAAGTCAGTTCCACAGCATGGTTCAACACATAAAATATTAAACACTTAACATTTGTAGATTACAAAAACGTAAAGGCTTAGCGATCTTCAAAGGAATGCATATCGCCCGCTGTGAGCTGGCATGCTCAGAGTGTGAGTCATGAAGCACTCTCAGCTACTACCATCGCCTGTAGAACTGTTGGCTAATGTGGATTAGCTGCAGTGACCTTACTGAACTGGACTGTGTTCACCTGTGAGTGGTCTTAATGTTGTGGCTGGTGTGTAATGTGAGCATGGAAAGCGCCTTCAGGAACTGCACGAGTGAGTCAACAGTTCCCGAAGCTCTTCACCATGTGACTCATGTCTAGAAATCAGGAAATGCTGTCATGTTTTTATTTCTTCTTCATGTGTGAGCTTCCTGCACGACGTGTTGACAGATGCTGGGCCTCAGGTAAGCGTCTCACCTGTGTGGTGAAGAAGGCGGGGGTCAGGGAGCCGGAGGGCAGCGCCGGGCTGTTGAGGGCGATGGAGCCAATGTCGCTCCCCGAAAGCAGCAGGGACGGAGAGATCTCCAGAGCTTTGGGCTTTTTGCTCTTAGGTGGGAGTCCGTCTCCTTGGTTACCGCTACTGTTAGTGCTCCTCTTCTCGGGGGGCTGCAGGGCTCGCTCCCTGTGGCCTGAGGACAGGTTGAGAGGCTGAGCGCTCTGGTCAGAGTCCACCCCGTCCTCATCCCCTTCCTCCGCAGGGCTCCAGCTTCGGCCAGGCTGGGTGTTTGGGGAGGACGGGGACTGGGAAAGAGACGGGGGGTTTGCTGGCCTGGAGGAGACGTAGGATTCAGATTTGGTGGAGGGAGGTGGGCTCCTCTCGATGGCGTTGGTGCCGAAGCGGATGACGGAGCGCGGCTCCTCCTGGCGCTCTCGCAGGGCGCGCAGCAGCTCCGGCTGCTTCTGGAAGGAGTTGATGCTGAAGGACGAGTAGAGGCTCGAGTGCAGGTAATCCCTTCGACACTGCTGCACCCCCAGGGCTGCCAGGCTCCTCTCTGCCTCCTCTTCACTCTCCTCCTCCTCCTCCTCTTCTATGTCCAGCTCATGAGCCTCTCCTTCTTGGGGGGGGAACCTTCCAGAGGACAGGCCCATCTCCACTGCCTGCGGGTCCATTTTAAGGATCTCGGGGAAGGACACGAACTTATAGACAAACTTCTGTCCAATCACCTTCTTGATGATGTTCTGCAAAACAAACAAACAAAAGATAAACAAACAAAAGATAAACAAACAAACTGTCCCAAACCCCAACATGACTTTGTAATAATCTGAATCAAATAAAGCTGCTCACATTTTCATTTTAATATTGTACGAGGGGTGTGAAGACAACCAGGACCAAAAGACAGGTTAAAGTCTCATCAGGGTCACCATGGTAACCATATGCCTCTGTCTCTTACTCCCTGACTGCTAAGTTCATGAGAGGCAGACAAAAACAGACTGAAAAGTAAGCCTCGAGAAGCCGCTGTGCAAAGACAACTCCAGTCGTGCAAGTTCTTCAACCCTGAGCGACTTTGATCACACATGTAGGATTTAATGTTTCTGCACAGTTTAAAGGAGGTCACACAAGTTCAGACAATTCACTTCCAGTTTGGAGTAGAATAATTTGAGCCGTTCGCTCTCTGTGTTCTGAGTTTAAGAAGAAAAGTTATTTTAGTGAGAAACAAAAGAGAAAAATCCACAAGTACTGAGATGTTTTGATATCTAAACAGTTCTGGGAATGAAGCGTTTGAACACTGCAAACCTTGAAACTTAATTGTGTAAACACCTTAAATGATATTAAAACGTCAGTCCAGACCAGTACAGTCCAGCTCTGGGACCCGTTTAGACTCTGGGGGGTCTGAGCTGCAGAGCCTCTGTTGTGCTTCAAGCAGCTTTTCCAAACGTTGCCTGCAACGTATTGGTCCATCCAGAGTGCAGGTCAGCACTTCATCACACCAACAGGAAACCGCCACGCTGAAATTAATCTCATAGTTTTAAAGTCGGAACTCTCTGACGAGGAAGAGGAAGTGAAAGTGTGCAACAGGAGTGGGCGAGTTAAAGAAGAGCAGAGCTGTAGCGGCGTCGCCTCGCAGGCAGGCTCACCTTGTCGTAGTAGTAGCGCAGGGCCCTGCTCAGCTTGTCGTAGTTCATGTTGGTCTTGTTCTTGCGCAGCCCCCACAGCTTGGCCACCTCCTCGGACTTCAGGAGCTTGAACTCCCCGTCCGTGGACGTCCAGCAGATCAGGTGCTTGTGGCTCTGGTCGAGCAGCAGCTGCAGCAGGAACTGCCACAGAGTGATGGCGCTGTCCATACCTGAAGCACAACGCACAGGCGTGGGAACAAAAACATCACATTTGACGGCGACGTGGTCGTTTTGAGGAATTTTTCCTGAGAACCTGCTTTTATTTTTTTTTATGTCAGTTGACTAACGGCAACAAATCTACTTCCGTGTGTGTGATAATGGAACTGTGGAAACAAATACTCGTTTATACAAGTGTATTCTTCGCGACTTGTTGCACTGCAGGCAGGCTGACTGATGCGCTCTGCCCGAGGGCTACGGCCTGTTTGAACAGCAACGTGCACCGTGAGGAGGAGTGCACCCGTTCTGAACAGAACCGTGTGTGAAAGGAGCGCAGTGCAATGTAGCGACAGCAACAAGAGAGAAAATAAAATACGAGGAGGAACAACAGCTCAAGCCAGAAATATGCTGTGGTTCAACCTGGCCCTCTCTCCACAGGAAGTTCGGCGGGCCCAGGCTCGGTTAGTCTTTTAATAGAGGAATGTGCAGCCTCCAAAGCCCTGTCTGCCTACCAGGACATCTGGGGTTTGTGTCCCCCGACAGCTAGACAGGAACACCACATGGATCCAATATGAAGTGTCCTGTCTTCTTTCAGCATGTCTCAGAAAGACTCAGCTGAATATTGTATTTATTTTTTATTGGTAAATATTTTTCCATAGGAAGATGTGAAGATCTGCTTCATTCTCTCAATATGTTCAGGGTTTGGACTTTTCCAAGTTGAAGTGGCTCGTAGAAAAGGTTGAAATCAAACACAAGTGAAGGTTACACTGAACTACATAAAACACATGGGACACAGTGTGAAAGTGTTTGTTTCGGTAGTTTTCCGGATATTTTCATGTGCAATTCTGAAATGAAGGTACGCACTCAATGGAAGCGAAGTGCTCGTCTAATTCCACCACAGGGAAGTCTGAATCACAGGACTGACCTACGTCCGGCCGGCTGCAGGCTGCGCAGGTAAACAAATATGGCAGGTAAATGAACTAGGGGTGCACCGATTGCAGTTTTCTGGCCGATCACGATTTCTAAAAAGTCCGACCTGCCGATTCCGATTTTGTTTTGAGCAACACTGTCAGGTGTTATAAGGTCACAATGCACCTTCAATTTTCCAATGTTATTTATTGAAAAACATACGCTTGAACAATGCAAACTAGTTTTAACTGGCCATGAGGTAGTGCTCTGAAATATAAAGGAAGTTCAGACAATTGTTGTTAAAACTACTTTTTTTTTTAAATCAGTAAAATCTGTTTCTCATGCAGGTAGTGGCCAATTTCCCACAATTAAGGAAATCGGGGCCGATAAATCGGCCGACCGATTTATCAGTGCACCCCTAAAGTTAACGTTGGGCCTGTTTTTTAATAACTTCTGCTGCCGTCAGTAAACAAACATGTGGTGGTTGGCATTGGTCACACATTTTCCTTACAGAATTTTATTTTCCGGACACATCCATCCGTCATCTTTCCCCGCTTCTTTCTTTCTGGGTCACTGGTGCCCATATCCAGCCAACACTGTGCGAGAGGCAGGGGGGACATGTCTCCAGTACATCACAGGGACACATAGAGACAAACAACCATTCACTCTCTCACTCACACCTTGAGACAATTTAGAGTTACCAATCAGTCTAACATGTATGTTTTGGTCTGTGGGAGGAAACTGAAGTACAGTACTCGGAGGAAATAAAAACACATGCACGGAGAGAACATGCAAACTCCACCCAGAAAGGTCCCAGGCCGGGATTCGATCAGACAACCTTCTTCCTGAGAGGCAGCAGCTCTACCAACAGAGCCACCGTGCTGCCATTAAACAATGAATGAAAAGAGTGGTGCAGACTTTGTTTCTTTATTAATTTTATTTTGTCTTCATGACTTTTGCAAATCATAACTTTAAACACGTCACTTTCAGCTCTTGGAAACTCCTTCAACAGGAAACAAGTGAAACTCTCTGCTAGAACACAGCCAGGGTTACTACATGTTTGCGATTATAAATATCCAGACTTTGTCACACTCAAAATTTCTAAGATTTCTGTGGACTTCAACCTTTTTGTCACAATAAAACGTGAAAAAAAAAAATCCTGTGAATGCTCATACAGTGATGCTTTGATTATTGTAAATTTAAAGTAAAAAAAAAGAAACTGTGTGCATGTTGTCTACGTGATCCAAAGGTTCTTGATTATAAACTAAAAAAACAAAAACCTTGATAGTCTCCAATTGTGACAAATGAATATTACTATGTCAATGTTTATTTTTTACTTATAAAAAATGGAATTTAAAAAAAATCTGCTTTTCTGAGCATTGTTTTAAAATTTTAATGAATCTTAGGGGTACAAATGATGAAAACACTTTTTCCACACATTTTCTTTTTTGTACGAAAACCAAACGCTATCCCTTAAACTGAAATGGGAAGCGGACTTGGAGGAACCCAAATCTGGAAAAGGAACATTTACTCATCTTCAGTCTGTCTGAGACACGCTGTAATTCAGTTCAGGGTAGTGCACAGGTGGCACTGGTTCTAAGACAAGCTGTCCAAGATCAAAGCTGACCTGGACCCTGCATGCAATCGTTGCAAACAAACTCCAGCTACACTCCTGCATACATTTTGGACCTGTTCCAAACTGCAGATTTTTTGGCAATCTACATTTGATACCTTCTCTGGAATATGTGGTAAGACCGTACTTCTATCACCACTCATCTCACTGTTCGGGGTGGTCCCTGTGGATACGTCCAGCAAATGTGAAAGGGATGTGATTGCCTTTGGCTCTCTTCTGGCCAGGAAGCTAATTTTGGGCAACTGGAAGGACTCACACCCCCTGGTATATGTCCATTGAATAAGGAGGTGATGTATCATATCCATTTAGAAAAAATAAGATAAACCCTGAAGGGGTCTGTCTGTTTTGGGACGCATGGCAGCCTTTTGTATTGTATGTAGAATGTATGTCAATGCCAGTTGAATTTGTTTGTGTATGCTTGACTGATCCGGTGTGGGAGGGAAGGGGTGGGTTCTGTGTTTATGCGTTCTATGTTGTTGTTTTGGTGGGGGTGGGGGTCAATAAACACTTTGTTTAAATTATTTTAAAAAACTAATGCTATACTTTCCCATCTTTTTCAAGACTTCCTGCTTCTGTCTTAATATTTCCATGATAACAGCTCGTTGTATCATTCTGAGCTGAAAGATAACGTGTGACACTCGTGTCGTTGTCGTGTTGCCTGTGATCTTTTCGGTCTTATCTGAGGAACAACGATAACGGAGCAGCTTTTCAGCCATCTCGTATCGCCATCCGGAGAGAGGGCCGAGCTGATTTCCGACTTGAGCCATCCCCTGAGCCGTCGCTGCCGTGTGAAACCACAAACCTGTCAGAGTCAGGACTTCCTCCTATTCTACTTCCAAGGACAAATGGTGAGGAAGAGAGAGGAGGGGGGAGATCCCACAGCAGGGGAGTGTTTCCCCATACAGTCACACTTCCTCCCACCACCCCCCAAAAAAATAAATAAATAAAAATCCCAAAAGGTGAA
>JAVCKU010000013.1:7309884-7321604 GCA_032273985.1 Hypsolebias coamazonicus
GAGGACCATACTTAACTTTTTTAGATTTTTCTACCTGGATTATTGAGCATGCATCAGGGTCATCTCTCTACATTTCAATACAAGTAACTGACTGTTCAATCATACAAAAATTTCCTTTTGATTTTGCAATGTCATTACTAGACTACAGACTTTTTCACAGCAGACATTTTGACATGACAGAGTAGGGCAGATTCAGGTTGACGCAGAAATCTGCATTCCACAAAGTACATCTGCTTTTGCACGTGTTCTCCAGAACAACCAGTTTGCACAGCTGAAGAAGTGGAATGCAGCAGTCTTTATTACTATACTCGTCCTATTATTTCAAGTAAAATACATGCTCCAAAATAGGTTCTTGAGTGTCTGATGGTCTGAACATTTTATTTTAGGTATTTTCATCTATCTGTCTGTCTGTCCACCCATTTTATTAAGCTTTTTTGAGATTGGGTCGTGCAGGGAAACCCAGACTTTTTACTCGCCAGCTCCTCTTTGGGATCCAAAAGCACTGCCAGACCAGAGAGGATATATAATCCCTTCAGCATGTTCTGGATCTGCCTTGCATCAGAGAGAGACGTGTCTGAAAAACCATCAGAGGAAGGCGTCTAGAAGACGTCCTAATCAGATGCCCAAACCAGCTCAGCTGACCTTTTTTTTATGTAAAGAAGCAGTGGTTCTAATCTGAGTTTCCCCAGATGTTGGAGCTCTGCACCTTACCTTTAGGACTGGGCCAGACACTCAACTGAGGAAAGTCATTTTAGCTGCTTGTATTTAGGATCTCGTTTTCTGGGTGCTTATCCATACTTTCTGACCGCAGGTGTTAATTAGAATGTAGATGCACCAGCATATGGAGAGCTTCACATTGTAGCTTAGCACCTTCTTTTGTTTTCTTCTTCTTCTTCTTTAGGCTGCTCCCTTCTTCAGGGTTCGGCACAGCGAACTAAGTTGCACAAAGACTTGGCAATTATTTTTACGCCAGATGTCCTTACTGACACAACCATAGACCACCAAACTACCACAGCCCTCGATGTGGAGCAGAGAGCTGATATCTAGGGCGCCTAGGGGAGCAGATGGTGGGGGTTAAGGGCCTTGCTCAAGGGCCCAGAGTGGGGCAACTGAGGGTGGAGATAGGTGTGGGTGCTTTACCTATCCCACCCACATTTTGATGCTGTCAATATTGGGAGATGAACGGGCGATCCTCCGATCACATGCCCACCTTCTCTAACCTCTGCTCCACCACTCCCTTATCTTGGCTTATCTCCTCTTTTACATTAATTTGTTCTGACAAATACACTTAAAAAAACAATTTCTAGTATCTGGGTACAAGTTATGATTAATAGTTTGTTCCAATATGTCATTTTACAATGTTTGGACCTTATATTACACACTTACTTAATAGCTGATTAATGTGAAATGAATGAGATGTAATGCTAGCTTGGATAGATTGGAAGGAATAGAAATGCATCACTTTTTAGGCTATTACATATGATATACACCCTGTTGAGAAAAAAACGTAATGTTTTATTTTATTCTAAACTGGAAAGTTTGTTTCTGCATCAAACACTTGTTATATCAAAGCAAGAGTTGTTGATGCCAACAAAAACATGCTGTGTCGAATGAAGACTGAACATGTATGTTTCCTCACTAGAGTCACTTCTGCAATTCCAAATTTACAAAACAAAAACACAATGCATGGACAAGTCTTTTTGGAGCACTTATTGCTAAAACAAGTTCTGAATAGCAGAATCACACAACAACAGAAATATATCCAGGCATAACACATAATACAGTACAGCTATTTTTAAAAACTGGCACTTAATAAAGCTGACATACTGTATTTTACTGCTGTATATGAATAAAGCAAACCAATTTAATTTTCTCTCTATGAATTGATGTAATGATGACAAAGTAGCAACTAAAAACAATAAGTTGCCCAGTACCAGCTCACATACCAAATTTCCTTGGTCTTTTTAGTAATAACTCCTAATATTCTGCTGTCCATAAAAAGCCTGGCATTAACAAACATTTCAAGTCAAGTCAAGTCAGACTTATTTATATAGTACATTTAAAACAGGAACTGTTATCAAAGTGCTTAATAAAAAGATCACAGCATCATATAAGAATAACAAGATATACCCTGATGCATGCTCAATAATCCAGGAGGAAAAATCTAATAAAAGCTAAGTCTGGTCCTCTGGACCAGACTTAGCTTTTTTAGATAACAAGATATAATTACAGCATCTGGAATAAACACATAAAAACACTAAACATAATCAGAAACAATGAAATACTAAGTCATATCGCCCTGTGTTAAATTCCAATATGTACAGGTGTGTTTTCAAGAGAGATTAAAAGCAGACTGAAGTGGCCTGTCTAATGCTGATGGGGAGAATGTTCCAGAATTTAGGATCCATGACTGAAAATGGCCATCTTCTCTGAGCTTCAACCTGGTTTTTGGTACAGCCAAAAACAGCTGGTCTGATGAGCTCAAAGCCTGAGAAGGAACATAAGGATCAAGAAGCTCAGAGAGGTATGAGGGTGCAAGACCATTAATGCACTTAAATGTCAGCAGAAGAATTTTTAAATTAATTCTGACTCACACAGGAAGTCAGTGAAGGGAGGACAGAACCACTGAAATGTGCTCAAACCTGCGAGTTCCTGTTAATAGCCGAGCTGCGGCATTTTGGATGAGCTGGAGACGTGAGAGGGACACCTAATTGACTCCAACATAAAGGGCATTACAGCAGTCCAGCCGGATTGTAATAAATGCTTGGACTAAATTTTCAAGGTTGGATCTAATCAGCACGGACTTAAGCTTAGCTATCTGCCTTAACTGGAAGAAGCTTTTTTGTAGAATAGAGTTAATCTGTTTAATTAAACTTAAAGGCAGAATCTAAAACTATCCCGAGCTTGGTAACAGACTGCTTTAGATATGGCTGAAGGGAGTCCAGGTTTACAGGATCAGAAACAGCAGTAGAGCTAGGATTAAACACAATGACCTGAGTTTTCTGATCACTAAAACTCAAGGAGTTCGTAGGCATCCAAGTCTTGATGTCATCGACATTTTAGCAAAGGTTGAATGAAGAAGGAACTGTTGGGTTTCAAGGACAGATAAATCTGAGAATCATCAGCATAACAATGAAAGGAAAGACCATGTTTTTCAGGACAGACAAAAGGGAGAGCAGATACAATGAAAACAGATGGGTCCAAGAATGGAGCCTTGTGGGACCCCACATGAAAGAGGCACTGAAGTGGATAGACTGTTAGCAACATTAACACAAAAACTCCTGTCACTCAAGAATGAACAGAAACATTGCAATGCTGCACCAGCAATCCCAGCCCAGTGTTCTAACCGCGATAAAAGAATACTGTGGTCCACAGTATCAAATGCAGCGGTAAGGCCAAGTACCAGGTACTAAGTACCAAGTATCATTGCAAACCCTTACTAAGGCTGTTACCTTAACATAACACAAATGCCTAGAAAACTTACCTCTCCTCCAGTTGTTGAAGGTGTTTTCTCAGGTACTCTGAATTTTTATTGGCCTTTTGAAGTTCATCGCTCAGAACTTTTTCTCTCTCTTCAGCCTTCTTCTCCAAGTCATCTCTTTGCTTTTTCAGCTTCTTCATCCTCAACGCTCCCAGCTCCCCTCTAAGCTGTTCCTCTCTCTCATCACACATTTTCTGATGCTCCTCTTCCATCTCTTTCTTCTTACTCTCATATTTTGCTTCAAACTCCTTTCTGAGCTCTCTTGCCACATCTCTGTTCTTCTCTTCGAGCTCTTCTCTGATGTTATTTTCTCGGGTGTCTGCACGTCTCTGCATATGCAGGTGAAGCTCCCTCTCCCACTCCAGCCTGCTCAGCTCCAGTTCCTCGCACCGAGCCTTCTCTTTCTGGGTGTTTTGTCTCAGTTCCTGAAGCTCGGCTTCTAACTGAGCCAGTCTAGTGTGAAGCTGATGGAACTCGTGGAAAATGAGGTAGCTGACACCGCAGTAACAACACATGGTCTGACTGCGCTCCATCTATGGAGAAAATACAGGTCATTGGAGAAGTTAATTGAGTAAATTAAAACAAACAATAACATCACATTAGCTAACAGTGTAAAAAAGGAAGGGTCTATTTTGATTTTTTTTTTTTTTTTTAATATAATGCATGCATCAGTAAAAGCAATTAGCCCTTTAATTGATAAATCTTAGAAACTTTCTTTTCAATCACATATTTAAGTACTGATCATTAAAACATCATCAAAAGAAGGATTACAATATGATGTTGAAAATAAATTGGTCTGGCAGTATTAGCAAACTGTCTCAGATTAATAATAATAATAATTTCAGCTGGTTTGTGAAATTACAGTTTTTTTCATGTGAACCCAACTGTACTTAAACTTTATAGTACATTTAAAATTTTCTTCCAATGAAGGACAATAAAGCTGATGAGCAACGAAACATGCATTATTAATAAAATAATAACTTCATGCATTACATTTCAGAAATCCATGTACAGGTAGTCCTCGGGTTACGACGGTCTTGAGTTATGACGTTTCACACTTACGACGCACCTCCCATTGACTTTGAATAGCCTTTTTTTGAGTTACACACAGCGCCGTTTCTTTTTTTGTGTGGGGTGTTAATACCTTTCCCTTTAAGACCCTGTGGACTCCTCCCGCTCTCTGGCATCTATTTTGTTCTGTGAAACAACAACGTGCGCTGGAGGAGCTCATTTTGATTGTACTCTAAGGTGGTGCAGCCTGTAAAAATAGCAGCTCTTGTACTAATAAACTTCGTTGGTTGGACTTACCTGTAAACACTCCTGAATGAGGTGGATTGGATTTTAAAGAAAAAAGAGAAAGAGTGACGGCGGAGGGATACAGGTACAGTTTTTTTTTTACTGTTTTATTTCATTATGAAACGTACTGTGCAGTATTTTATGTGTTTTTTGAGGGTACTGTGTTAGCTAACTGCTTGGAAATACAGTACTGTACATGGTTAAGGTACAGAATGTACACTGGTTTTGTGTTACGTTGAAAAAAACGTGTTTACGGCGCCGCATACCACGCATTTCCGACTTACGGCAAAATCGGGTTACGAACGGTGCATAGGAACGGAACTCGTTCGTACCTCGAAGACTATCTGCATATACATATATATATATATACATACATATATACATATATATATATACATATATATATATATATATATATATACATGTATATATATATATATACAGTATATATATATACAATATATATATATATATATATATATATATAAATATATATAACTACTCCATACTTGTCATTATAAACTCATAAGCCTCATTATAACTCATTATAAACTCATAATGTGCTAATTTGTCCCTGAAAAAACATGAAACTGATCAAACGTTTTGTGCAACTGGATGTTTTCTGAACGTTTGTGTGTCCAGTGGCGCAGAGGCCTCCCCCTCGTTGTTTTTCAGCAGCGATGACTGTGTTGTTGAGGAGGAACATCTTTAATTTTATTAATCTGAAGCCCTGTACGGAGTGAGGGGTGCCTAATGAAACAAAACAAGTTGTGGGCTGTGTGGGAGCGCTCTCTTTGTCTCCCTCCGGAGATCCTCGCCTCCTATTGATCCTAAAACACTTCCTGCCGGAAGAACAAATCGACGGGAGCCCTGAGGGGCCGGTGACCGCTCCAACCTCCCACTCGTCCACCGTTTCCTCCAAATCACATCTGTTTCTGTCCTCAAATGCATTCAGCCTACCAAACAATCATTTTGTCTTTTACTGTTTTAATTCCTCTCCTTTTAAAGCAAAAAGTCACAGCTTTTACTTTTGTGCTTCCTTAACAATGGTGGACAACAGGTGCGTTTAAACAGCATGTTCTCCTTCTGTCCAAAACTGCACTGAAGTCATTTGGATTTAGATTTTGTAGACTTTGAGGCTCAACCTGATGGCAGGTTTTAAAGAGAAGTGGCTCCATCTTTGCTTCCTGACCACTGACGTGCAGGAAAAATGCTCCGTCGTTAAATACGTTTTCAACTCGAGAGAAGTGCCCTCAGAGTTGTGACATAAATAAGGAGGGACGAAGCGACTTATCAACTTCCATCATCCAGATATGAAGGTGAAGTATTCGTTCAACCTTTATTTATACAGGTTAGTCTCATTGAGTCACAAAGACATTTAAAAGAGACCTGTTTAAAAAACACACACACACACACAGATGAGGTACACACAAGACTAAACAGTCATAAAAAGCATATAAAAATTAAAGTAAATAAAAGCAGTGATGTAAAACAATAAAATCAAGCTACATTGTAAAGCGGTGCACTTTGTAAGATACTAAAACCAGGAACATGTCTGTGTTGGGTTTTGCCATGAACTTAGCAGATGTTTAAAATCCCTTAGGGTCAAATTCAACAAATTCATATCTTTTGCAAGATATTCCAGGAAACAGGAGTGGAGTAAGAGAAGGTCCTTTTGCCTAGTTCAGTCCTCACTGAGGGAACGCTGCAGGTGATGATGTCTTGAGAGTGCACAATGTAGCTGCACTCATTTAGTGACATGTAGGAGGAGATGTATGAAGGCCGCAGACCAAGAAGTGATTTAAAGATGAAAATGTACCAGTGAGAGAGTCTTGAGCATGCATCAGGCTAGTCTGCGTGAAGTTAATGATGACAAACTGACCAGTAAATACAGGGTGCAATGATGGGTATGGTAGTTACAGCCAGTCATGAATCTTACCAGACCATGAGTGTCCAACATCTGCAAGGTGCTTGCAGGAGCATTCATAATATTACCATAGTCAATGACCAGAAGGAAAGTAGCAGCTACAAGGTGTTTCCTAGCATTCAGAGTTAAACAATATCTATTTCTGAAAATGAAACCCAGTTTTAATTTCAGTTCATCAAGTTTTTGAAATTCGGCTTAAAAGAGAGATGCAAATTGACCAAGCTTGCCAAATATTTGTAAGAAATGACAAACTCAAAAAGAACACCATTCGTAGATAAGATAGAAGGAAGGAATACTGGTACCAACATCCTGTTTGAAAGCAACATCCCTTTGGTTTTCATCAGCATTTAGCACCAGTGTGAGACAGAACAAGTCTGACTGGATGATGTCAAATGCAGACTGGAAAAGCTGGAAAAGCAACTGATTTAGCTCAACAGTAAAAAACTGTATCATCGGCATAGAAATGTAAGGATGTATCAGGAATGATCTGACCTACATTACTTATGCAGATTATAAAGAGGGTGGGTCCTAAGACTGAGCCTTGTGGTACACCATTGTTGACAGTTAAATAACTGGAAGAAGTACCATTGTGTTGAAGATGTTGCCTCCGATCTGCGACAATTAGAAAACCAGCCTAACCAAATATAGGTGTAAACGGCCTCAATGGGAATTGAAAACGTCTTCACTCAGGCTGTGTTGACATTTCTATCTGCATTAGACCCTTTTTTACATGTAAATGAAACCTGGGAACTGTATACATTTTCTGATTGTGTGAGACTGTTAGACGTGCACGTGGCAATCCTGCGATCACAACTGCTGTTTAGACATGATGGCAAAAAAAACCGTTGCATTCATTTTGGAGAAAATCTTTTAGGAGTTTGTATTTTACTGCGAGGTGTACACTGTCAGTCAGAGCTGCTCATGCAGTCAGATCACTCAGGATGGAGTCGATGCAAGGCCGAACAGAAGATGCGTGAAAAGGAGACAGCTGGGCTTTTGTTTCTTGAACCTTGAGGATGGTTCCCCTCTCATCAGAATGGCTTCCTTGTGTTCTGTTTTCTTTAATTTGAGCAGCTAAGGTTATTGTGATTATTGAGATTTTACTCTGATAGTCTTTCAATGTGTTTCTCACCAGATGTCAATCATGGTCATCCCCGGTTTGATCCAGGTCCTGACGTAGGAGCGCACCTGCCTGTGGGCCTCGGCCGCCTCCCTGAAATCACTCCACATCTCCTCGTTGGCTCTGTCCAGAGCTCGCTTCTCCTCGCTGGTGGTCCTCCAAGCTGCGCTGCGTCTGAGTGGTCAGACCATACTGGGTCACATGACTGTTTCAGTGGACAAAGGAAGACACACACTCGCAGACTGAAGCGCTGATCTCACAACACATTATGCTATTTCTATCGTGTGTGTGCAAAGCAAAGAGACCTAAATAAAGACCTGGCACAGCAGGAAACTTTTGATGGAGTGTTGAGGTCACGCACCCGTCTTTTGATGGGGGATATTCACACTCCTCTCCATTTGGAAAGTCTCCGTTGGGATAGAGCTCACAAATAGGTACTGAGGGAGGGTCAGTCTGTCCCTTCGCTGTGGCCCAGATGGAGAAAACACAAGTGGGGAAAAAGTCCCAGCAAAAAGAGAAGAAAGCACAAGTTATCCCTGCTCTGTTAGTGACTTTCATCTTTCATTTATCAGCTCAGACTCAGTGCACTGATGCACTATTGCTGCAGGAAACAAGTAAACTGCTCACATCCTTTCTTCTTCTTCTTCTTCCTCTTCTTTTTACCGGCTGAGTTTCCCCCCTCGTCCCCATCTGTCGTAAGCATCGTTAGTTTCAGTGCAGTTAGGAAAATGAAAACTATTGACACTGCCTCGGGCATGTTTCCCAGAGCTCAGAAATCAAACATCACACTGCGGATGGGACTCAGTAGGAACCTTATGGGTTCACTGCTGCTGCAGATGAAGAAGACTGTGAGTATGAAGGCTGATGGGGTGAGGAGATACCTTCTTCTGCATCCTCGGCCCTCTCTCTCTCTTCCAGCGTTTGCTCCTCCAGCTGTTTAGTCACATCACCAACACCTCTGGCGTCTCCGTCGTCCCCCTCGGCTTCATTTGTCCCTGCTGCAAAGTCACACGCACACGTGGTGCATGCATGTACAGGTGAACTCACACACAAAGGGAGGGGGTTACTTTTGGTTCAGAGACTGTGAAGCTCTCTTAACTTGGCCTTTGCACAAACTCTTGTCCTTAAACGTCCAGAAGGACACACAGACCTGCAGTGTTGTGACTTTTGAAGCTTCAATGTGACATTTTGATGATTTCGTGTTTATCATTTACAATAATGAAATAGTCGAGGATCTGTGTCACTGCATAAAACTGTTGCTCTTTCTGCAACTTAAAAATCCCTTATTTTAGAAAATAATGCATCTATCTAACAGAATAAAAAAATAAAATCAATCAAAATTCCCTCAAGCTTCAACTTTCTGCCACTTCATAATGACTGACGAGTCGAAAGTCTCCTGCCCCACATTTTGATGCTCTGTGATCACCTGATGCTGTGGTCCTGATGTTGTTGCTCCTCTTCTTCTTTCTCTTCTTCCTCTTCACCAGTTCTGCGTCCTGTCTCTCCTCCGTCAAGTCTCCGTTGAGAAGTTGCGCCTCTCCTCCGCGCGGCGGCTGCAGCTCCTCCATGATCTCCTGCTGCTGGAGAGACTGAGGAGGTGAAGTGACGCACTGGCTGCTGGGAGCCTCCAGTGGTCAGAGTGGAAACAAGCGCAGCCAATACCGAGCTGTTCAACGAGGAGGGGGGTCCTCTTATCCAATGCGCAAAAACTTAGATGATCGTCTTGTTCTTTATTCCAACAGCACAAACAGTGCGGGTTAAATTGTAACAAATGCAACACAGTTCTAGTGTTCCACGATAGTTGCAGTTGTCTAAAAGTTACCGTGCACACGCCACAACTCATCACTCTATCTGAGGCGCATGCGCGTCATGGTTTCAGGTAACAGCGCACCTGCAGCCCCTCTGTGTGAGGCAGCCGCTGCAGGAGCTCATGTCCTGACGAACCCTGGCTGGTGTGGACGGTGACGTGTTGCAGTGTACTCTCTGACATGTTTTGATGCAGTGAGCCCAGTCCTGGTTGTTGCCGGTGTTACACCAAATTCTGTGACCACAGGGGGCGACAGCGCATTCAGTTGCTGTTGTTTAAACGTTTAAATCCAAAATTGTATAAATGTTTCCAAGGGCTTTGTTGGGAGGGAGACTGGGTTCAAAACGGTTTCTAATAATCGAATACCTTCTTTTAATACCCTAACCTTAATTTCCCATAAATATTATCACAGTTCATCACAACTATGTTTTGCAGTTCTACCACTTCCTCACTATAATCTGGGGGCATTTAACATAACATGGGACCCTCAAATAGCCAGTATCACAGAGGTCACACAATTTGATGCCCATCATAATCTGTGACCTTACTGTAATTTCCCATAAAAAATATTATCAGTTCATCACAACTGTGTTATGTTAAATGCCCCCAGATTTTGAAACATTTATTAATCAATATGAAACAGCAATTTTGGGTTTAAATGTTTAAACAACAGCAACTGAATGCGCTGTCGCCCCCTGTGGTCACAGAATGTGGTGTAACACCTGTGCGTAACACGGATGGCGAGCAGGTGCGTATCCTAGCAACAAGCCAAGCGCTTCAGGACAATGAAGGTGAGTCTTCGTCAGACTAGCTGCTGTTATAGACTGTTTGCTTGTGTTTGAGTGTTTTCTGAGAGGCTCTTTCCTCCCAGGATGTGATGGATGCAGCGTCATGGCGCATGACAGGATCCGCCCCGTGTTTTTCTTCGACCAGGTGAAGTTCAGTTAACTGTCTTTGTTTCATTAGGAAACACACACACTCACACACTCACACACTATGTGTCCGTTTTTCTGCAGCCGACAAGACGCAGCCGAATGAAAGGGTCCCAAAGCTACATGTTAAATTATAGAGAAACAAACGGAGGGCCTCAGCTGGAGGCTGCAACACAAAGGTCAGTTCCTTTAGTTACTTTAAACAAGGTCACGTTAACAAACACAAAGCACACTGATACTTTTAATACATTCCTATAACTATATAGTTTCAGCTATGGTTTCATCCATCCACACATTAGCATCTGCCACTTGTTCTGGAGTCAGGTCGTGGGTCAGTTTGAGCAGTGAGACCCAGACATCTCTGTCACAGCCACCTCTTCCTTCAGGTTGTGTGTTCCAGATGTTTCCAGGCCAGCTGATTCCCAGGGCCTCCTCACATGAACAGGTGCCCATGGAGGCCCAAACCACCTCAGCTGGCTCCTCTCGATGTGGAGGAGCAGCGGTTCTACTCCGAGAATCTCCCGGGTGACTGACCTTCTCACCCTATCTCTGAGGGAGAGTCCAGCTACCCTGCAGAGGAAACTCATTTCAAAAGCTTGTATCTGTAATGTCATTCTTACGGTCACTACCCAAAGTTTGTGGCCATGGGTGAGGGTAGGAACGTAGAACGACCAGTAAACAAAGAGCTTTGCCTTATGGCTCAACTCCCTCTTCACCACAACGGACCGGTACTGAGTCTACAATACATCAGACACTGCACCAATCAGTCAGTCAATCTCATGCTCCATTCTTCCCTCACCTGTGAACAAAACTCAAGATACACACAAAAAGGTCAAGTAATTTCATCTGGACTAAATCTGGTGTCTTCAGGCTGTTTCTGTGAGTAGTATCAGCCTTCTGGCCTAAAACATTTGATTGTTAATCAAGATGAGAGTGTTTTGGACAGATGGGTCCTTTTGTATGTGTTAAAAGTTGGCTTCTGAGATTTCAACAGGAGGTTGGCTTGAAACACAGCAATGAAGGCTACTTACGGGACAGTTTCTAAACTTTTTTTTTATACGCACTGAATAAACAAGTTTATTCACCGGGTGCCAAAGCAACAATGGCACAAAAAAAAAAAAAAAAAAAAAACACCAGTATAAAATTACCACTCCAAA
>JAVCKU010000013.1:7328477-7339353 GCA_032273985.1 Hypsolebias coamazonicus
CTTGTCTCCGCCGCCCGTGGCATTAGCATTAGCCCATGCGGCAGCTCGTGTCGTCCTCAGCTCCAGCTCATGTCTCCGCGCGCACACGGACGCCATTACCTGTGGAAGCCGAGCGGACCTACAACACTGCTGGACCGGAAGCTGCCGGAAACTCACTAAATAGGGTTAAAAATAATTAAAAAAATAATACTGTACTAATAATACGTTATTTATAAAGCCATTAAAAACAACCACTGCTGCAACAATGTGCTGTACACATGAAAAAAAGTACATAAAAAACATTTATTTTTTTTTATTAATTGTGATGCGAACGTAAGTCCGGAAATTCGTAAACCGGATGAACCGTAAACAGAGGACTACCTGTATCTGGTTCTGACCCGTTCTTGTTTTGAAGTTGTGTTTTGGTTCAGTATCCTGCTGGATCCATGT
The DNA here is from genome assembly GCA_032273985.1 of Hypsolebias coamazonicus. Classification (NCBI taxonomy): domain Eukaryota; kingdom Metazoa; phylum Chordata; class Actinopteri; order Cyprinodontiformes; family Rivulidae; genus Hypsolebias; species Hypsolebias coamazonicus. The sequence continues at coordinate 7,328,907 of JAVCKU010000013.1, forward strand.
GTGATCCATGTGTGAATGAGACCAAACTTTCTAACATTGGCAGCACAGTGACTTGAGATACCCAACAGACTCAAAGCAACCTGTGCCCAGGACATGATCATGTTTCACTGTAGGTTGTGTCCAGTTTTACTGGATTTAATGTCTGCTCTGTGAACATGGTGCTGATGCGACTTGGCAGAAAAAAACTCCAGCTTTGTCTTGACATGTCCAAAGGAAATGCTCCTATGTATTTTGGCAAATTCCATCATCTTTAATCGCTTCTTCTTTTTTGGGTCACTGTTGCTCATGTCCAGCAGTGACCGTCTTTTTATAGTGTCTTCAGTGGTCTTTGTTAGTCCACTTTGGCTCAAACTGTGACTGTTGATATGATCTGACAGTGGCCTTGGAGTTCACCTCTAATCTCTATGGAATTGTTCTGAGCGCTTTGCTTTCCATTGATATCATCTGTTTTGTCTGTCATCAGTTTTCCTTGCGTAGACACGTTCAGGGAGGTTGTCTTCAGCCCTATGGACCTTAAACTTCTGAATAATCTGTGCAGCTGCGGTCACAGCAACATCAAGCTGCTTGCAGATGGTCTACCTTTACCTTTTTTACATTTATTTCCAAGATCCTATCTCAACTTTTTAACAGTGTTCAGTGTGCCAACACCATTACGCCAAACACAGAGACTACTTTTCACTGAAAACGTATGTAGTAATGATTACAGGACACACATACACCTATGGACAAATACGGTTGTTTTCTGTCTTTTCTATGGGTATCTTTTTTTTTTGTCAAGGACCTCTTTAAAAAAAAAAATTAACCTTAATTCAAAATAAATGTCTGACTTTCATTAGTTTAGTTTCAATAATTTTGTCTTATTTTTGTCAACTTCAGGTAATTTCAGTGAACATTGTGGGTTTTTCTATGACAAAGGTATGAGAAAATGTAATCACCTGTAATCTCTATACAGTATTACCTTTTACATTATTTGACTACTGTACTTCCAATTGAATTGATTGCCAAAATAATGACAAACACTATGCATTACGTTAAATTATAAGGTGTTTTAAAGACTATTGATGTTGGCTTATAATTATTGAATTTTATCACAAGTACTCGCTGTAATATATATACATATAAAATATTTATCTCACTATCAAAATGTGACAAGCGATGCTAAATAACTCATTAAAAAAAAAAAAAAAACCTCGCAGACTGTTGCATAACACGTCCAGCAATGTCTGACCACACTGCTGCCAAACTGCGCATGCGCAGAACAATTGTTGCTGGAATAAAAGGTCATGAACTATGACCCGCCCATCAACTGCAGCAAATTCTTTAAAATAATTTGTCAAAGGCAATACGTTTGTGACATGTCAGATTCTGAAAAGCAACAAATACAAATAAAATAATTACAGCTGTGTACAAGTGAGAGGTTCTGAAAAGAGCAACGAGTTAGCTGCAACAGGAAGGAAGGCAGTGGGTCCAGAGTGAGGAAGCTGCTGTGCTATCGAGTAGCAAATAGCTAATTTAGCTCGTTAGCAGTTTCGTCAGAGTACAGTGAAACGTTGTTTGGTAAGTACAGATATTTCGAAATGTGATGTAGTCTAAACGATTTGTTCTGATACAAACCTCGTGTGTTTGTGTGCAAATGACTGTACAGACGAACTGAAAGCTAGAATTATTAGCGGACAGGCTAGTTAGCCAACAATAGCAACCGCGTCGTTAGCTGCTGAGCTAACTTCACTATTTAATTTTAGTACATCGCCATTCCTTAGAAATTTGCGACAACAGCAGGTTATAAAGATAAATCGTCGAACGTCTTTCTCATTTGCCGATAGAAGTAAAAACAAAAGAAATCGGGTCAGCTTTCAAAACATAAAAGGGTTACGGTGATTTCCAGACACGAAGAGCTGCTTAACGCTTCTGCATCGAGCCAGGGCCTTCAACCTAACACGCTTTAACCCTTCAATGTTGACCTTTCACCGACAGGAAAAGAAATCTCTTTATCTTCCGTATCGATTTGAAATGACCGGTTGCCAGCATCATGTATTGGTTGTTTAGGTGTTTTTATGCAGGCTGGTCGATGTCGCTATACCTGATAAATAAGATGTTTGTCGTTTCTAGCTAACGTTAGCTTTGTTGGTTTCTCTAGGCCACCGACATTTATTGACGCCCAGAATGATACGAACCATCCATCCATGCATTACCTTGTTAGTTAACAGCTGAAAAATGTATTTAGTTCTTATTAGTAATTAAAATTAAAAGTCAGATTGCTGCATTAAGTTAAGCTGCTACCATAAGAAATTGGTAATTTTTCTGTTTAAAGTCAAATGCCAGAATGCAGCTTTTCCTGCCATAATGAAACTATTATTCTGACTGACGTGGTCCTGCATTACCTTACACTATGATTATCTCCTTTGTAAATGTATATTTCAGGCTTTTTATTTTCACAAATGTAGCCTAATCATTAGCAAAAATTCCCATATTTTTTTAAATTATGTTCACACATCTGGAAATTGATGTTTTATGTTGGCGTCAAACCAGAACCTTTATATTTTATTTATACTACTTAAAAGTTAAACTATACATCGGTATCAGTCAAATGTTCTTTTTTTTTTTTTTTTTTTACATTAAAATTATAATCCCCCCGTTAGGTGCTAAAATGTTAATTCACTAGAACCCAGGGCTTAATGTTGGGGAGTGGTGGCGCAGAGGTTAGAGACGGTTCAAGCCCCAATACCGACGACATCAAAATGTGTGTGGAAAAGGTGAAACACCCACACCTGCCTCCACCCTCATTCGCCCCAGTCTGGGCCCCTGAGCAAGGCTCCCCCACCATCTGCTCCCTAAACAGGTCTCTCTTGAAAATGAGTTCTTGTGGCTCATTGGGACTACCTGTATAAATAAAGAGTAAATGAAAAAAAAAAATTAATGTTGGCAAATGTTGTGCCATTTAAAAAAAAAAAAAACTATGAGAAAACTTTAGTCTAATTGAGTGATTAAGGTGGATGTATATTTACATAATGAATCTATAGAGTCTGAGTACTCCACATGCCTTAACTTAATTATTACTCACTGAGCATGAACATGTTCTGGTCAATGTAATTGGAATAGGTGGTTCCATTTTAAAAAGCTATATTGAAGTAAGGTCAAGTAAATGTTTGAAATCATGCTGTGTTTAAACATAGTTCTTGTTGCACTCTTAATAATTCTGCCTGCATTATTTTGTGCCTTCCTTAGTTTTACATTTATTAATTACAACAAATAACCACCTAACTGGAAAGTAACCAGACTAAATATTAGGGCTAAAGTGCTGCATCACTCCCCCTCTACAGGTGTAAATGGGGCACTGATGTAAAGAGCTGCTGAAGGAGTCTGCAGTACTAGAATGGATGGGCAGTCTCAAAGGATTCAGCTTGTCTCAACAGATGACAGCATGGCTTTAGGACATCGGATCCAGGTGAATTCATCGTGTGTACAGTTTGTACCAACATTTTTATCACGCTCATGCATTGTGTGTTTAAAATCTAAATGTTTCCTCATGTTATGAATGTTTTATTTTAAAAAGATTGTTACAGATCAGCAGACTGGACAGAAAATCCAGATTGTCACAGCACTTGAGCCATCTTCTCCTGGAAAGCAGCAGTTTATCTTAGCAAACACTGACTATTCACCAGGTGGAAAGGTGATTCTGGCCAAGCAGGAAGGCTCACCTAATAAAGTCATCCTTGCTTCTTCAGATGGATCTGGAGTTAACCAGCTGCTGTTTACTTCTCCTGAACTGGCTGGACAGCAGATCCAGGTCTGTCAGAATACATTGATGATATCTTCCTGGCAGTGTTTTGGATTAAAAAAAAATTAAACATACTGAGCATGAACATGCTGTGTTAACTGTAATAAACCATTCTTTTTTGGTTGTGCTATGTTTCAGTTTGTGACTGAAGGCTTAGATCAGTCTATCAAATCTGTTGTTGAGTACTGCGTTGTCTGTGGAGATAAAGCCTCAGGTAGGATTTACAGAAAAAAGTAATACAAAGAATCTTTTTTAAAATTTTCACAGAAATTTACACTTACGCACACTTATCTGAATTTTCAACTCCTTCTTTTAGGGCGTCACTATGGAGCTGTGAGCTGTGAGGGCTGTAAGGGGTTCTTCAAACGTAGCATAAGGAAGAACCTGGTGTACACATGCAGGGGCTCTGGAGAGTGTGCCATCAACAAGTTGCACAGGAATCGCTGCCAGTACTGTCGGCTGCAGCGCTGTAAAGCTCTGGGCATGAAACAGGACTGTAAGAGACAAAACTTTACATTTACTGTTTAAATGCGATCATAAAGATTGACATAATTAAATTCTGATATTTCTGTCATCAGCTGTGCAGTGTGAAAGGAAGCCTGTTGAAGTTTCCCACAGAGAAAAACCCTTAAATTGTGCAGCATCCACCGAAAAGATCTACATTAGAAAGAACCTCTGTAGCCCCCTGGCTGCCACACCAACCTTTGAATCTGACAAGGACATTGCTAGGTAGATGAAACACTACAAAACTGAACACCGTTAGACCATAACATACCTTATACATACATACTTTGTAAATATCTTTACATTGTTGATGCCATTCAGTAGCTGAGCTTGACATAAGTATATATTCATGGAAGGTAGTTACAAATAAAATAATTGCAAATGTAAGAAAACATTAAAGAGTATGAACAAATAAGTTTAGCGTCTACAGTACAAAGTTTAAACAGCTTTCTCCAATTTTGTATGGTTCTATCATATTTATTGTAGGTCTACAAATTTACTTGAGTCCAGCATGTTACTCAACATCCAACAACCTTTCCCCAAGCTGGAAAACACCATTTTGATTCCAGCCTCCCCTGATAAGGTAACTGATGCAATCTAATTAAATTAGTCATTCAAGTTTTTTTAATTATTTGGCCAGGTGTCATAGTAACCGTTTGCTTTTCTACAGGATGACCCATCTCAAGGGGATCTTGGCACTCTGGCAAATGTGGTTACATCACTTGCCCACCTTAACAAAACCAGAAAACTGAGTGACAGTGGGAATGATGTGATGGGAGCTGAAACACTTAGCAATGGGGACAGCTCAATGACAGACATTCAAGACGATGACCAAACAGCGAGTGATATCACCAGGTGAGGTCTGTCAGAGGGATTCAGGAGGCTGATATGGACCAGTGGATGTTTGTTTTGCTGAAAGTCTGCAGAAGCACAAGAAGAAAACACTGGATGCTGTATTTATCATCAAGCTTTAATAGAATTTCCTTCTGGGCCATGTGGTGTCTGACTCCAGTCCTGTGTGTTTAATAAGATTTGTACAGTCAGTCAAAAATGTACCATCTTAAACTGTGCTGCGATTGTACTGCAGTAATTTAATTTGAGTTGGGTTTTTTTGTAAGCTAAAATATACTGTATGCACAGTAAAAAAGTATTTTCATTTTTACACGTTTTGTTTTATTCAGAGCTTTTGACACACTGGCCAAAGTTCTTCACACCAGTGACGGTTCAGAAGGAGAGTCGTTGGAAACCACAATGCAGCTGATGTCTGCAGATCATTCAGGCTCAGTGCTGGAGCTGGACGCACCTTTACTTTCTGACGGCCATATCCCTTTCAAGGTAATTCTGATCAACCTGATTACTCCCCATTGACTTAAATCACAGTTTATGTTCTATAAATATACTTTATTTTATACTGACACAGTCATCATGGTTTGTCTCTGTGCTAAAATAATTTCTGTATTTTTTGACAGCTCATGATGCCTTTGCCTGTGCCAGAGTTCCTCAATGTAAACTACATCTGTGAGTCGGCGTCCCGGCTACTGTTTCTGTCAATGCACTGGGCACGCTCCATACCTGCCTTTCAAACCTTAAGGTACCGGTAGTTTTGTTTTGCTTTTCTCCCACAGCTATTACTGTAATTATTGGGCTACAGAACACACCTGTCTCTAAGTTGCACATACTAAATATAAGATAAATCATAATTTTGTACATAAATAAGATGCTCTGGTTATTTAGCCACGGGCTTCTGCTGGTCGTTGTCAGGATTTGTGCCCAGCTTGCTCCAGAAGTGTGCAGCTGTCTTGTTGTAGTACAAGAATCAGCCACCAGATGGCACTTCACAGACTACTGTATATCTTTTTTTTTTTTTCATTCAACCTTTATTTAGGCAGGTTAATCTCATTGAGCCTCGAGGACTCATTTACAAGAGAGACCTGGCTACAAACTAAGGATGATGACAACAGCAACAATAAATTTTCCTTGGACAATCAACAATAGACAATCATAAGAGAGAAATACAGATTTTTTTTTTTTATCTTTTTTTATTATTTTTTTTAAACAAGTTAAAACAAAGATGTCAAAGTTGCAAAACAGACAAACATCTTGCTTTCCACACGTTCAGACTGCATGATCATCACAAGTCTTCATGATGCTTCGCTGTCTTAACTCATGGTTACAACCATTCAACCTACAAAATGAACACAATAACTATCTAAGCATAATCACTGGACAGAACAGTGCCAAACATTTTCGTAACCAAAATTATTTAAACATTATTTACCGGTACCCAGAAGTCTTATGGAGGTTGTGACCAGAAGTCAAATAGTACCAGTATAATATGATAAATATTCATTAAATTAGTACCATTGATTTTTATTGTTAAACACGTTTGGTAAGAGCTGCTGTTTTTAAATGTACTTTCTAAATACATTTGACGTGATTTCTCCTCAGCAGAGCTCATATGAGCAGGAGGGAGGAAGAAAGGGGGAAGATCCCCTCCCATTGTCTTCTCTGCTCTGTGCTCAGATTTGGCTTAAAATGAGATGCCGATATTTAAACACACATTTACCATACAGAGAATGATGTCACACAGAAAGAATTTTAAAACTTTGATTAAAACATGTTCCAGACTTGACTGGTTTGCGTCTTCAATGCTCGACCATTGACGCGCTGATAAAAAGCTTACGGGTGGCAGATCGATTTCCTTCTTTGACAGTCAGATCGATCGCTTTTAACTTGAAAGCTGCATCATAAAAAAAAATAAAAAATCTCTGTGCGTTTTCCATTTTCACTGAACAAATGAACAGGTTTCTGTAAAGTGCCATGAAACGACTTTGTTGTCAATTGGCGCTATATAAATAAAGTGAAGTGAATTGAATTTCGTGAAGCGCAAAATACTGGAACGACACGTGAACAATCTGAAGAAATTAATGCATGTCTGTGTTGGGGGATGGTCCTCGAGAGCACCTCATTGGTCATTCAGGCTAGCCTTCTGGTCACATGATAACAGAGTGGGTGGAGTTATGTTTGGGTATTTGAAACCCTGAATAAGAGGCTTTGAACATGTGGATACTTGAGGGCATTCTCTCTGTATCATAAAAGTCTGCCCCCAAAAGGGGTAGGTGCAGGGCAGCCATGAGCTCTGTTAAAGGAAAATGTTAGTCAGCAGCAGGAAGTTACCGAGAGACGGCAGGAAGTCTGTCAGAATAAACTATAAAAATGTAAATTATGACAAAAAATTCATAACTTAGCTGCTCCTGCATAAAACTGGGGAGTATAAAGTGTGATTAAGAAAAAAAAAGTAGCAGCTTATACACCGGCAGTTATGGTAAATTAAAACATTACAATTATTGCATATAAATAAGAAAATGTCAGGTGTTTCTTCCGTGTTTGTACTTAGTTTTTAAACTGTTTTCAACAGTGGTGAAGACAACGACATTAACCTGATGAAGGCCTGCTGGAATGAACTTTTTGCTCTGGGTCTGGCACAGTGTTCTCATGTGATGAATGTTAGTACCATCCTAAGTGCTATTATCAACCATCTACAGACCAGCTTACAGGAAGGTAGGAGGGCTCTGCTTTTGTCTGCCTGCAAAGCTTCTTTACAGGAGTCATTTCTAAAAGCAGTGTTGCTATATGAACCAGAAGTTTTTTGATTACATAAGAAGTTAAATCTGTTTTGCTATTTAATGGTAAAATGACAATGGAATTTATGGAAATTATTTTAATTTTCTGCCTCTTGCATGTCCTCTAAACATTGTTGTTTTTTTGTCTTGTTTAGATAAGTTGTCTCCAGAGAAAGGAAAACTGGTAATGGAGCACATATGGAGGATGCAGGAGTTCTGCAACAGCATGTCCAAACTGTCCCCAGACTCCTATGAATATGCATACCTCAAAGCCATCGTACTTTTTAGTCCAGGTGTGTGAAGCTATTTTATTATCATGTGACACCAAAAGATGAAAATGGATGATGATGATGATGATGATGATGGTTTTGTTTGTGCACCTGTTAGATGATTTTATTGAAATGTGTGGAAAGTAATTATTGGATGTCCATCTTAAATTGATTAACTTTTTGGAGTCTGCTCCATTCAGGTTGGCTGCCACAACCAGTTGCCCCTGACAACACTCAAAAACACAACATTTCAGTCATTAACTCATTTATACAGACCTTGACCTGAAATTTGTTGTAATAGTAGCTAAGACTGATTCCCAACTTTAATTGATCTTTCAAGAAATAATCAGTGGGTGCAAATCTACAACTGATAAAAATTTAGAGTAAATCCAATTTAGAATGCTCAACGTTAGCCAGCACAAAAAGGCTTTAGCTCCTGTCGGTTTAAATTTGGTGTGGTAGTAGCTGAGACTCATCCACAACACACTGTTACATCTCACAGGATTTCACCAGAACACACACAATATTTTTAAAGTTTGACTAAAATGTCTCCCACTCTTGAAATCTCTTGTCATAAGTTTATTTTTTGTCCAAAACTGCCATGAAAAGTGACAGGTGGAATGCCTCAGGAGTTTTTATTTTATTTACATTTTGCATTTTTGTAAAGCAGAATTGGCATGTGCAGATGTGCTCATTCCTTCCTGTGCGCACATTCTTTTTGTGCCAGATCACCCAGGCGTAGAGAATATCCCACAGATCGAGAGTTTCCAGGAAAAAGCTTACATGGAGCTCCAGGACTACGTTACCAGGACGTACCCAGAAGACTCTTACCGGTTTGTTAGCTTTGCCTTTCCACTACATGAAAGCAGACTTGTTGTGTAACGTGGGACATATTGGTGATGCTTCCACAGATGTTCTCGTTTGATTCCTGCTTCTCCTTCTTGCCTCATTACTCCCAGGTTGTCCAAGCTGCTGCTGCGTCTTCCGGCCCTCAGGCTCATAAGTGCAGCTGTCACAGAGGAGCTGTTTTTCGCCGGACTCATTGGCAACGTGCAGATTGACAGCATCATCCCATACATCCTCAAAATGGAATCCACTGACTATAACAGCCAAGCAATCTCTGGCGTCTGACGACCTGGACCATTTGTCCAAACAATATTGGATTGTAAAGGCTCGGCGCTTAAAGGGTTCAGAGAACTCGTCAGACCGGTTAGCAAATGGTTATAATGTACTATGACTCGTCCTTTCTGATTTTTTTTTTTCTACATCTGACTTCCCAGTACTTAGTAAGTAGAGCTCAGCTCACATGAAGGACTGATGAGGTCACCTCAATCTTTGCTCAATCAGGAGTGGATCCTTGAAACCTGAAGAGCAAATTTAGATTTTTATTGAATAGCATTTTATGCATCCCAGCCATCAAGCATTTTCTTTTTGTGAAGATCTCACTTGTACTTTGAATGAAACGGCATGTTTATTTTTTAACATCTTCTCCTATATGGTTAGGTTTTTTTATTTTAAAGTAACTATGAGGAGAAAGACGTGACTCGATTTGTGAGATGTTATCATTTTATTTCTTATTTGCTGGTCCAAAGGATTGGCAGCATCACTTGTCAAATATTTGGTATGCGCTTCTGAATTAACTGTATATAGATTTGTATATAAAATACAAGAAGAAAGCTATAAAAAGCATTTGGCAGTTTGTGGATTACATCATTTTGGATAATGTAGATGGAAAAGTGGATGGTTATGTTATTTGAGAATAAAAACATATTTCAGTCATGGTTTCCTACTAACTGTTCAGATTTGGTTGACATGAAAAAGAATGATGGTTAACAATTAATGTACCGGTACTCTAAATATATTTATTAACTACCCTCATGAAATCAAGGTTCTTTATTGTCATTCACACCACATGTGGTACATGAGGTGGAACAAAACTGTGTACACACAGTCCCAGTTACATCCAACAATGGCAAAAATATAAAGTGTAAAAAAATATTAAGGATCTAACATAAACTAAGAATACATTAAACACTAATAGTACAAAACAAAACGCCAAACAGCAGCATGAACATGAGTCTGAGCAGATGAGTACGAATGAACACAGCAGCATGAAATAAATCAGCAGCATGAAATAAATCAGCAGCACATAACATTCAAGTGGCATTAACTGATTTTTTTTTCACATTGATTATCCTGGTTAGATATTCATGAGTCTAACAGCTTCAGGGTAGAAGCTGTTCCTCAGTCTAGTGGTTCTGCACTTAATGCTC
>JAVCKU010000013.1:7404652-7419807 GCA_032273985.1 Hypsolebias coamazonicus
GACTAAACAGGAATTATTTGACTGTGATACGACTGGTGACAGTGGTAGACAACACGTGAATGGGTTGTTTTAAGTCTAATGAGTCAGTATCAAAGGCGCACACAGACGGAGAAGGACGCAGACAGAAAGCACTGATGACAATGAGCTGAACTCCAGCCCACATATGGAGTTATTATGTTTAATAAATGTATCGTGATGTGTCATTTGTCTTCTGTTCAACTAACATGATGTTTTTCTCTTTTAACAATGTGACATTATGAAGGTCTTACTTGTTAATGCTCACTAAATGGATTTAATTTAATTAGCCGTTTTTATTTATTATATTAGTTGAATTTTGCTTGATTATAGTGACAGATGTTCAGGCTGGACGCTGAGTTCGCTGAGACTAAACCCGTAAAACTTTCAGAAAATGAGCTGTTAGCGATCAGATACTTATCTCAGATCAATACATTTGTTTTACACAGCCCTTTCTTTACATTTTGATTCATTTAATTAATTACTATTTAAAACGTACAGATAACTGACAATCCTTGTAACCTCTGCTATATGAAGTCATCCTTTTATTAGTAACTAATGTACATTTTTATGATCTAACTTGCCTTCTTGTGGTAGCTTCAGTCTTTATCAAAAGTTGTTTTTAACAACTCTGGGGGCCCCAAATGAGCACTGTTGACATCTTTTCTTACATTTCAGCTCCATGTCAACTAGATATTATCTTCCTGTTGGTATTTAATTGGCTTGTTCTTCTGAGATGAATGTAGAAAATGGTTCTTCTCATGGTACACAGCTTGAACGGCCAGTTGTTTTTGTAAAAAACAAACAAAAAAAAACTTGACTGGTTTCTTTTCACAGATGAAATAAATCAGATTTATGGGCATGGTTGGTTTATATGAGGGTTCAAAATGTGTAAATAGGAAGGCGTCATGATGAGAAATATTTGAAGCATTAATTACATTTTATGTGTTGAAGGAATCTGTTTACATTTGTGAAATGTTCTTTTTTGTGACAGTTTTTTTTTTAGAGGTAAAACAAGCATGGTAGAAAACGTAGATGTTCAGTATTTATGTTGGTTCTGTGCTACTTTGTATTCATGTAAATAGACGTGACACAAAGTACTTATGGGAGAAATAATGTTCTTAAATCCATTTGTACTAGCTTTGTAGAAAGTTTACTCTATTTCGACAGAGTGTCATATATTTGATAACCAAATTCTAAGCTATATTTATTTATGGGGGACTTTATTCATTATTAGTATTTTAAATCATTTTCTCTACCCCCACCCACCCGTGTTCAAATGCCATGTAGACATTTAAACTGGTGCCAACACTAGTTGCTGGGAAACACAAAATAACTCATTTTTCCACTTTGTAGAGTTTTAGACATAAAACCGAATATTTCTCTCAGACGTTTATCATCCAACAGAACCTCAACAAGCATTCCACGTGCGAGCATCAGCTCTGAGGATGTGCCACAAGACCTATTTGCAATAGGAAGTGAGGCCCTAAAAATAATGTGCAAGTGAAAACATCTTTATTTCTGAGTTTATTTTAGAGTTTCGTTTCAGAAGGCTCCATGTTGCACCGTGCTTCAAAGCTTGCTGCGTTACCTGTCGACTGCATTGTTGCTTTCAATATCTCTGTGACTATTTTGTTACTTGGAGGTCCATTTTGCACTGCATATGACTTGAGGAAATAAATATATCCAACCCAAGCATGGCGTCTGAGTCCTGTCTTTTCCTGGGTGCTGGTCTCACCGACGATCACAAGGCTTGAGGCCTCTCTGGGAGCTCCATTCATGAAAACATCCAGCCCGAGGAAGAACCATCTCGTTGCTGGTGTTGTGTTACAGGCGTGTGTGAGTATTAATAACCTTCCTTCTGAGACGTGGAATGGTCTCAGGTCGTTTCTTGGCAGATGGCAGGAGCTGGTGTGTCAACGCTGCTGATGAGACCTCTAAAACTGCACTCATGACTGCACCGCCACAGCTCACGCTTTACTAAGATCAGCTTCACATAATGAACTAAAAGTATCCTGGTTGGGAATCTGTGTAAAAAATAAAAGAAGCGTCACTGTGTAGCCTTCTGTTACTTTAAAGCAAATTAGTTTCCCAAGTCTGCTCCCTTAGGATCCCGAACCAGGACTCATTCTGTGCCAGAGCTACAGCTAAAGGATTAGAAAGTGTCTAAATGGCCTAATCAAATTGCCGTTGGCTTTGGTCCTATCTGTGCAGCAAATTCACCCCAAATCCCATCCTAAATGTTTAATGTATTCAGCTGACGGGCTAACGGGGACAAAGCTAATTAAAAAGGTGAGAAGCAGACTGTGAAGGCGGCCGTGGGCCGTCTGTGGAGATAAAATGTCAACTGTCCAGGTCAACACATGTAGCTCTGGGACGTGTCTCCTGCTTCTGTTTAGTCACACACAGCTACATACAGAACAAAAGATTCAAAAATACTTAAAATTATGTTAAAACTCAGAACTTTTAGCACTTTTAGGAAAAAAGTTGCTTTATTTACTTTAAACGAATGAAACAGACATCTCAAATCAGGACTTTTTATAATTCTTGATCATTTTATTCAAACATAAGAGCTTCAACCACAGTCAGTTTGATGAACAAACTCTTTAAATTTTATTTGTATTTGTAAAGAGCTGATGAATAAAATCGGTTTAGCATATTTCATCATGGTCAACCCTACTTCTACAGTAAGACAACGCTCAAATAACTCCTCTGGGGTGCTGATCACAGAAAGGGACTCACATATAAAAGAACGTTTCAACTCAGTGTCAAGAACATTAATAAGCAACAGATGAACAATGTTCAGCAGCTCAGTTCAGGTCTTAGGCTTTTCTCAAGATAGTATCTTGATCTTATTCAGACCACACCCTGATTAAACTAATCACCTCCTCCTCCCTGTGGGATGAAAAAAAAAACAAACATCTAAAGACCTTTAACTGAGCAGGAGGACATTTAACGTTCAATTTATCTAAAAAAGCAAAGAATGATCAAAATCTAATTTCTCTCACCTCACGAACTTAGTATGGAGGTTGATGTAAAATGTGTTTTTGTCTTTAGACATTTCACATGAAGTTATTAATCCTCAACATGATCATGTTTAAAACACTTGATAGATCATTCATTCATTCATTCAACCTTTATTTCTACAGGTTAGTCTCATTGAGCCACGAGGACTCGTTTACAAGAGAGACCTGTTCCAGACAGAACATATAAAGTACAGACAACAATAATAAACAATAAACTACAGTAAAAATGCAGTTCCAATAAAAGCAGTGTATAAAACAATAAATCAGGGTGCTGTGAAACAGGGTGAAATACTAAAAACAAGAACATATTTGCCTTTATTTTTCCATTCACATTATCAAATGTTTGAAACTCTGTAGATAAATTCAGGTGGACAGCTTCACTTCCTGTTGCCAGGTGTTCCAGTGCAGGAGCAGGTCATTTATTAGAGCTTTGTTAATGTATATTTCTGACTGCTTTTCCCCACTGATTTTAGATGAACTAAACCATGGCGATCGTGAACCTGCCCGTGTGTTTTTCCACTCCAGTGGGAGGAACAGGTTTGTTAAAACACCCACTGCTGAGCAGACGGGGGCGCAGCCGCAGTGCCTGGTTTCAGTCGTCGAGTCGTTGTGACATCCAGTGCTGGAGCTGGAGTGTGACAAATGAAGTCTGGAGGTGAACAGCTTCACACTCAATAAAGCACAGTTGCAAAACAAAAAGCAGTTCAGCTATAAAATTTATGACCACATTTTCAAAACATAACTTAAAATACCACAAACTAGCACTTTGTACACGCTGTACAATACTACAATCATGTATTTTCCGAAAAGTAGGGATTTTAGTGTTTTTCCAAGTCCTTTTTTATACCATCCATCCATTATCTTTGCCCGCTTCTTCCTTTTTGGGTCACGGGGGTCTCTGGTGCCCATATCCAGCAGTCACTGTGAGAGGGACACCCTGGACAGGTCTCCAGTCCATCACAGGGACACACAGAAACAAGCAACCCCTTTATTTTTTTATATTTTGGAATAAATTATGTATGCTTTTTGAGATATTTTCTACAGCAGCTGTATGTTCAGAGTCTCAGAGGGTAAAACCTTTGTGTTTGTTAAGATGTAATGAGTGTCACTGAAGAATATTCCAGTGAGGGCTTCAGATCTTAGTCAGCGTGAGTCATTAGTAAAAGTAGAAAGGTGGATGAAGCCTGATGTTTTTCATAAGGGTGACATCTTGACAGAAAGGCTCTGACTCAGTTCAGGTGGCTCTATAATCCACGCTTGGGTTAGAAAATTTACATGTGAAGCAGTTGATTCTGTTCTATTTACAAAAAAAAAAAAAAGTCTAAATATAGTAAAAAAACAAACAAACAAACAAATAAAAAAACAAACAGCAAAAGGTTTTAAGGATCACCTGACTCAGGGGGGCGATTAACTTGGGGGCACCCGCTGTGACCGGACTGAGTATCCTGAGAATGCCTTCTGCATGTGTCACAGTTATTCTTACCTCCCACCTCTTCATGAACATGTGAGCTGGTGTCAACCAGAGCTGAGTCACATCATCGTGACACCAAACCAAACTCAGCGTTTACCGACTCGTCAGGATGAACATTGTTTCTGCTCACTTCATCATGAACATTCACTGACCACAGCTGGAAAAAACAAACGTTTTCATTTAAACAGGAGCAAATTAAACCAGCAGTTACATCTTTTATGAGATTAAAAACAACTATTGTCAGGATAAATAAAACCATCTAGAGCAACAGTATGGCTTATTGTGTCTAGCCCTCGCCTGTCACACCTGCTTCCCATTCCCATTAGCCTCAGGTGCAGCCACCCGTCTCATTAGCCCCAGCATGTATTCCCTGTTTCTCACTGCTCTCCAGTTGAGCATTGTTCCCATGCAGATCTCCCTGTTTCGTTGTCTCGCCTTGTTCTGTCCTTGTTCTGGGTCTTAACCTCCTGCTAAAACCACTACACTCAATGTACAATAATTATGAAAATAATAATAAATCTAATGATATTGAAGGAGCAGGAGCCATCTTGTTTTTGATCTGAAATGACCTTATTGCTCTCGTCTTTGAAACTGACAGGAACAACATTACATCACCGTACAGATACTGGATAAGTGATTCCAGTTGAGTATAAATAAATTAGTAATACTAATTTTAACACTGTGTTTTTCCCACCAAAATAGTGGCAGCTGGTAATATTCCAATGTTCTTGCCACAATGAGCTAAAGAAGCTTGCAAAATGAAGGAAAACAGGGAGGTGGGACCAAACTGAGTTAATAAATTTAAAACAACATGCAAATGACAACGTGGACCTTTATAAGAATTGTAGATACAGCAGATGGAAGCTAACTTCAAGTAAAAGGCTAAAGCTGTCTCACTCATTCTATAGAGGTAACTAATGTTATTAACAGAGTTCATCCATCCATCCATCCATCCATCCATCCATCCATCCATCCATCCATCCATCCATCCATCCATCCATCAGTATTTAAATTAGAACAATTAACAAAAAGCAAACATGAATAAATAATGGACCCACATTTTCCTTCAATCAGTTATGACCATGTCACTGAAGCTTACCCACTCATGTGTTGACTGTTACGATACAGATGCTACCTCATTTGGTGGCTTAAAGTCATGAAACAGACTGACTTCAACCCCTCCATACCACCCTTAACCTTTCATAAATCACACTGACGCAGCTAGAAGGCACCCCAGACCCATCTTCAAGTGTTTAGTGAAATGAGCTAATGCTAGGATCTAAATATTGGTGACAAATTGCAAGCACGTTTAAAATGGAGTTCCCAAAATGTCTTAAAATGTTTGTGAGGGTTCACAGTCTCCTTGCATTAGTTGCTGGGCCTTGTCTTCCTGTCTCAGAAATTTTGAACACGTCATAAAGTTTTAAAGACAAGTTGTCTCATAAAATAGTTACAGTAGTCACTGAAGATATCTGAGCTGTATTTTACATTAACATCTATATAACTCTTGTAAATATTGTCTCCAACTAGCTCCCAATAGTTACTGCCCTCTGAGATACTTCCTTTGATGCACAATGAGTTTCTGATTGGGAGGACATTGGTATGTGTGTGTGTGTGTGTGGGTGTGTGTGTGTGTGTGTGTGTGTGTGTATTTTTGTGTGTAAATGTGTGTTTTATGTGTATCCAGTCTGGATTCACTCTGAAACTCTCAAATGCAAAGCTGACCTAGAAAGCAGCACCTTTAAAAAAAAGCTGTCTGCAGATCTGCTAGCCATTAGTCTGGACTGGATAAAAACTTTTGCCTCTTCCTTCATACTCCTCTGTGCTTTTTGACTGACGTCACAGCTGATAAGTTAATAACTGTTTGATAGAACATCAGTCAAAAACTCTAGAATATCCCATTGATGGATCTGAAGACACCATCAACCACAGGAGACCCATGTGAAGGTCTTCAAGTCTCCTGTAGACCACCAGTTGATCACGCACACAGACCAAACATAAGCCTCCTGTAGCAGAGTGACCTTTGGCTGTGTGCACAGAAATCTTTCACACAATGGTGACAATTCAAACGCACACAGCTTTACAGTGAGCGCAGTCTGTTTGTGGCCTTAATGAAAAGTTTTAATAAAACAGATTTTGTCTGTATCTCAGTGGGACTCACTGGTGGGACTCACTGGTCCTTCTTTTCTTAGTCCACTTGTTCATACACTTGGACCCCTGGCAGTATGACACACATCCACAACAATCAGTCAGTCCCACCCCCCACCGGCCCTCCCTCCCTTCTGTCGCCCAAATAGGAGCTCCTAAAAATAAGGTGCATGCCACAACTGTTGCGCTGCTCTGAGCCTGACCAATCACCACCCAGTCCTCCCAGTAAACCGACCCCGACAACAAATAGACTATGATCACAGACTGATAATGACGTGTCATGGTGGGGGTACTTTATAAACCCCAACTCCTTCCTCGGTCTGCATGCAAGAAGTTCAACTCCTCCACTGCTGCTTCAGCTCACCTGCCACAGAATCTTCACTCAGACAAAACGCAGAACATTCTGGGCTCCTCTTGTTGTTAATATTATTGTCAGGAGGGTGTCGGTTTAAAAAAGGATCAAGGAGCCACCAGCTGCCTTCCTCATCTGGATCTTTCCATCCATCACTGTCCTGACACAACTGGTCTCTTTGCAAGTAGGTCTGAAGAATCTCTGAGCTGCTTTTTGAACTCCTCCAAGCTTGAACTTTCCTGCGCACGGTCCAACACCCAGGTGTGACCCTGACAAGATTATAAAGGTGGACCCGGACAGAGCTGCCACGATGAGCAACAACTACGCTGAAGACCAGCTGCCCCCGCAGTACTACCAGGCCACGGACTTCGGCGAAGAGGAGGAGGACGAGATGCCCGCCACGGAGAAGGACCTGGCTGAGGACGCGCCATGGAAGAAGATCCAGCAGAACACCTTCACCCGGTGGTGCAACGAGCACCTCAAGTGCATGAACAAAACCATCACTGACCTGCAGAAGGACTTCAGCGATGGGCTGAAGCTCATTTCCCTCCTGGAGGTGCTGAGTCAGAAGAAGATGTACAGGAAGCACCACGTCAGGCCCAACTTCCGGCAGATGAAGCTGGAAAATGTCTCGGTGGCGCTGGAGTTCCTGGACAGGGAGCACATCAAGCTGGTCTCAATAGGTGAGTTTTTAATGTTTTTTTACAGAAGTGAAATACAAAATATTGTGGAAAAACTTATTACGGTGGGAAAGCAGTAAAATAAATTTAGATTTCTGAGGCCCCAGTTTGGTGGGTCTGTGTCCTCATCTTGCTGTAAACTTACAGCGGAGGTGTCACTGAGGTCATGAAGGTGGCCCAGGGCCAACATCTGCATCCTCAACTGACCCCTCTTGATGCGCTGTGGCAAACTGGGCTGAAAACTTTGCTGGGACTGTGTTAATGAGAACGACACACTTTACACTCAGACACACATTTGTCTCGGGAAGAACCAGAACAGCTCAGCCCTTCAACTGTTCGGAGCCACAGCAGCAGCTCCTGTTCGGTGCCGAAGAGCTCCGGTGGGATTTGGGGGCTCAGACGGTCATAACTTGCTGGGGATTTTTCTTGTCACTTCCACAGAGTCGTAAAGGAACTGACCAACAGAACAGCACGCCTTCTACATTTTTGATAGCTCAGGATGACGAGCTGCGTCCAGTGAAAGCGTTGATGTTCCACCGCTGATAGCAGCTTTATAACACACCCAGCAGTTCATGAGGGAAACTGTTATTAAACTCTGACAAGAGCATTTTTCTGATTTAGTGTCTAATGATCCCGTTACACACCCGAGTGAAATTCCTGGCAGGGCCGAGGTTTTGGTCGTTGGACTGTGAAGGCCACAGTGTGTCCTCACGCACGGGAAAACGCTTTGTACGTTTGTTTGTGTGTGTACACGCTGACGCTTGTGGAGGGGGTGGGGTGGAGGTGCTCTGGATGATAAACTCTAATCTCCAAGTGGTGCAGGGGCTCAGGTCACAACCACAGATTATTCCCTTTTGGCTGTATGTGAAGAATAATGAGTCTGGGATTTAAAGAGAGCAGTCAAATATTTTGTAGTGGGGTTCTGTGAAAAGATTATGAACAATCAATATCTTACTTGTTGCAGACAGAACTTTGAATGACTGTTTGGAGAAATAGGAACTGGATCTGACTAGTCTGTAAAGTGGCAATAGATTGAGCTAAACTAAAACAACCTAAAAGTTTCAAAGCAGCTCATTTGAGTGTTTTTTATAAACTAAGTTTGGGCAATTTGACGACTGTGAAGGGTTAAAACATGTTGACAGTGAGTCAAAGATCAGTCAGGCCTTAAATCTGTTGACATACTTGTTAAATGTCCATGGAGTTGAAAACAATGAAGAGATTAAAATCTGAATCTGTTGTCCTTTTGCCGTATTGTTAAATTATATTTGAGTTAGAGTTATTTTTATATAAGAGAATAGTTTGCTTTCTATATTTAGTTACTTGCAAAACAGTTAAAAATCACAATAACCGTTGTGATTTTATTGAGAAATCACTAATATTTGTGCTATATCAACCATCCCCTATTTTAAAGTTTCACATCAAGATTTGTTTCACCATACAGAACAATTAACATAAAACTTGACGACAATGATGCAAGCGTTAAAAATAGCAGCAGCTAGCTGGAGCATTCTGGTGCTGCCTGCTCAGTTTCTTGCAAACATATAATTTACGTAATGTGGAATAAACACTGATGTAACAAGTTCAGAACCCCCATTTGCATGAACGTTTTTAATTTAGTTATTTTACGACAAAAACGACTTTGCTTTTAAACACCACGACAAGTAAGATGATAACTGTTCATAAGTCTTCCGCAGGACCCCCACTGAAACACATTAGAGCCATCCCTTTAACAAGCAGCTTTGTGCCTGGCACAGTTGTCCCAGCTCCTCAGCCACTCGCCAGGTCAGATAACTTTGACAGAGACAGGATTGTTAAAGTATATTACGTCCAGGTGCTGTCTCTCTTCAGGCAGCTTTAGTGAAGAAGCTCCCCAAAGAAAACGTCTGAGCCAGACCAAGAATCAGCAGTTGCACATGTCACGGTGTGGAACAGGACACCATTTGATGGATGTCTGTTTGACCACGCTGTCACACTTAAAGCCAGACAGACACTGTGCCACCTGCCTCTGCCCGTCAAGCCGTGACACGTCAAACATTGTCTGCTGATTGGGAACGCTGATCTAAAAAAATAAAAAAATAAAATCAGAGTCCCCAATAAAAGAGTCTTGCGACAAACAACAGGCGTTGAATTCCATGTTTTCATCAAATCGCAGTGGATTTTAACACACACCAAATTATCAGATGAAAGAACTAGCTTCCTTTGTTAAAATGACTGATTTGCCTCTGGAAACTTCAGGAAGTGGGCTGTGCGCTAGCTGCTAATGAAGCTAACCCCAACTTATTTGATTTTTCACATGCCAGCAGGACAAGTTTAGGAGGTAATTGAAATCCAAGTGGCATTTATGCAGAAAGGGATCCGTTTCCACATATCCTCAGCTGTCTTCAGAGGACAATTGTGAGTGGATGACAGATTGTCAGAGGTCTTCAGTCAGACAGCTGTCTGAGAGTAAAGGGGCTCGTGGGGGAAGCAGCGAGGAGCTTCACATTCCTCACTCCTCAGCAGCCAGTCATCATTTTTTTTATATTTCTCACCAGAATAGCTTGGTCAGCTCTAACTTGTTACATTATAGAACCAACTTGAGATCAATGTGAACAACAATAATTACAATAAAACAAGTCTAATTTCAGAAGGATATCACTGTGAATTTTCTGAATATGATGCTGTATTATTGGATCAGTTGTAAGTTGTAAACCCTCTTGACCTTTGCTCTTTCTGTTGTCTAAATATAGACAGTAAAGCCATTGTGGATGGGAATCTGAAGCTGATCCTGGGTCTCATATGGACGCTCATCCTGCACTATTCCATCTCCATGCCTATGTGGGATGATGAAGACGACGAGGAGACGAAGAAGCTGACACCCAAACAGCGCTTGCTGGGCTGGATTCAGAACAAGGTGCCCCAGCTGCCCATCAACAATTTCAACCGTGACTGGCGAGACGGGAAAGCCCTCGGAGCTCTGGTTGACAACTGTGCCCCCGGTAAGGAGCTCTTCCGGCGTCATCTGACTCTCGAGGCCCTGATGGTGGAAGCGCTGAATCAAATGTTTTCTCTGGTTGTGGAAATATACAATCCAGTATAAAACAATTAACTGTGTTAAAATGCAACAATACAAAATGAAACAATATGATATTTTAGAGCACAGTACAATATGATGCCATATAATACTACTGTATAGGAAATTATTTTAGAGTTAATTGCTTTAATTACATTATAGTACAATAGAATGAGATATTAGGACAAAACATAGAATACAATGCAATATGCTTTACAAATACATATATAAAAAGAAAGAAAAACAGTGTTGCATAACATATATGACAGCACAAAAAGACTTATTGAACTGTTCTTTTTATCCTTGAAGAAATTAATGAAGTCAAAGTATTTTTTTCAATGTTCGTTTGGGGTCTTTTTACTGAGCCACAGTCTTACAGTCAGACTGAAGGATGCATGATGAGTCCAAACTATGTGTCTTTTTGAATTCATGCTGCTCTAACAGACAGGACTGTATCCCTGAGTATATTTAAAATCATAAATATTTCTCAGAACTCATCACCTTTACTCCTGATCTGGAACTCGCTTCATGTTATTGAAACACACAAAAAATGCATGCGTCACGATGAAGGCCAGTGTTTTCTGTGCTGTCAGAATGAGTATGTAGAACTTTTTTTTATTTCTGAATGTGTCTGAGGATGTCCCCGCCAGCTGCCCCACAATGACTAAAGCGTTTGCTCCCAGTGTTGCCGGCCTGAGGCCCAAGCCTAGTGTTTATAGCCTCACTGCTATACAACACCCCCAAATTTGGGCACCATTCCTCCTCTTCCATCAAGGGGGATGCTTGGCCCTGCAACAAAACACAGAGTCATCTATCACAGGGAGGTGCCGGAGCCACAGATCCAAAGACAAGGCCAGAATTTGAGTTATAGCCAGTTGAAGCTTCTGCTTCCAACAGTGAACATTAGAGAGCCCTGTCCCGAGTTCGCCCCACTGACTGAAAGATGGGGGAGTAGCAAATGTGGAACACCATGTTTAACTGTGTTTACACGAGCCATTGATCTGAGGAGACACGACTTTTAAACACCGTGCCGCAACAATGACCATACACGGTGCTTTAGTCTCATCTGCTGCTCCTACACGAGCTCCAATCTGAAACACAAAGATGTGGATTTAATTCATGTGCAAAGGTGCAAAACCGGTGCAGCAATTAAGCAAAGAAGGAGACATCTTAGGCAGATAGCAACCGTTTTTTTTAATGCTATACAGCTTTCTTTATGCTCAGCTTTAGCAGATGACATCAGAAGACTTGCAAAGCTTTGCTCTGTACATCTCATCCATGTGAATGAAACTCCCTTGATGCAGCGGTCCTGTGTCTTTATTAATTAGACAATAGTATTCTGTGGTGAGCTTGCCTGGGCCTTTTGAGTGAGTAGCCACTTCACTGCCAACACTAATCCAATTTAGGCATTAGCTGCACGGAGCATGAGAGGCTCAGCCCCAGTAAAGCACCACCGTGTGAGTGCTCTTGTGAATAGTCGATAGAGACGTTCGTTGTCGCACATTCTGAATTTGCAGAAGCAGAGCAGTGTGGGTAAGGTCATGCAGTCTTGTAGTTAGAAGCGCTTCAGAGATAGGAGTGACAGTCCAAGTGGTCTTATTATAGTAACTGCTGTTTGGTCCTCTCAACATTACCCAGCGCACAATTTTCTCATTGCCCTCTTGCCTTTTCCGTCAGGTCTGTGCCCCGACTGGGCGGAGTGGGACCCCAATCAGCCCGTGCAGAATGCCAGAGAAGCCATGCAACAGGCCGATGACTGGCTGGGTGTGCCTCAGGTAAGCTACGCTGCAGACATCAGTCAAGAAGTGAACCTCAGCTTGTTGCAGATCAGCCCGGTGGGGTTGAAATTAACAGTGGAACTGGTGTTTTGTTCAGTTTTCTGAAAGTTAAAGCAAACAATCAAAAACAAACAAACAAAAATCATCCGGGAATCATAAATCAACTCCATGCAGCCATTTTCTACAATTGAATAAACGCATAATGTCACATACCTATAAACACTTGAATAATTCAAAACAAGTCTTAAAACCTTCAGTGCAATGTTTGAAAGTGAGAGTGTTTTATGAGTCTGTGTTTTCTCGGGTTATCACCCCGGAGGGTGAAACCGAATTTATATTACCCAGCTCACCTCTTATCTTTTCCATATTTTACTCTAGCTCTAAATTATTGTTACATTTTTAGTTAGAAAAAACAAAGAAGTTTGTGAACGTGTTGATTTATTCAGACCTTTTCAAATTAGCACATGAAACTTGTAAATACGCCGGCACACATCAGAATAGCCATGAGAACAGCCTGAGTGCACTGTTTCCAGTCCCAGTTTGGGATTGTGATGTGCACTGTGCCGGTTGTTTCCTTGTTTGTCTAATGCACGTTGTTATCTTTTCTCAATGAGGTTTAACGTTTAACAGATAAGCAAGGGGTTGCATGTCATGGCTCTGCAGGTCCTCTGTGAGGGGAGGTAGATTCCAATGCCTTGTTTTATTTTTAAAGTGCATAATTGGAGGCCTGGCACAGGATCCCCCCCAACCACCACCCACAATGGCTTAACACTGGTGTCCTAAGGTTAAATATAACCCTTGTGGAGCGTGGCTGTACACCACCGTTCAACAGACAGGCAAACAAGAGCATTAGGAGATACAGAAGTCAGGGGAGGAGAGAACAAATACATTTAATCCTTCTTTCATTCTGTTCTATTTTTTTCCACAAGGGAAAGTCAACGATAAGAGTAATCCACACCCTCACTGGAAATATTACTGTGTCTAATGCATTTCTTTCCTATAGAAGATCCCGGGACATTAAATTCAGTTTTACATCCTGTGTTTTAGGTGATAGCGCCTGAGGAAATTGTGGACCCGGATGTGGACGAGCACTCAGTTATGACATACTTGTCTCAGTTCCCCAAGGCCAAACTGAAACCTGGAGCTCCTCTCAGACCCAAACAACTTTTCCCAGAAAAGGTCAAAGCCTATGGACCCGGTATGGCTGCACAGTTTTAATGATTGATTTTACAGTGTAACACTAATTTTAATAATTACAGATTAGAAAACAAACAAACAAAAAAATTCTGTATTTAAGGCCCCATTTCAATACGTTTTTTTGTTGGTGTTTTCAACATACTTAAGCTTTTTAAATCTTTCAGTTAAAATGTGATATTTTGTTATACCTGTAAACTTTCATATGCACACAAGCATTAGTTGATAAGTGATCGAGTCTTGTGTTCCCATATTCATATCTCAGGTATTGAGCCTCATGGCAACAAAGTTCTGCAGCCAGCTGTTTTCACAGTAGAGACTCTGGAAGCTGGCAGCGGTGAAGTCTTGGTGTTTGTGGAGGATCCTGAGGGACACAAAGAGGAGGCAAGAAATCATACATAAAAAATGAGCTTGCATCAGTTACCTCACAGTCATGCTCACGCTTAAAGGTTTATAGAGTCTAAAATGTTATCTTTGAATTAACCTTCCATTGCTTTGATGCTTTGCGCTCCAGGCTAAAGTTAAACCCAAAAAAGACAAAAACAGAACGTACACCGTCACCTACGTTCCAAAAGTCGAGGGTGTCCACAAGGTAAACATCAAGTTTTAAATAACCAGTTTACTCCAAACATCTTATTTAAAGGTGCCTTAAGTTTATTTGTCTCTTATATTCACGTTTAGGTCAAAGTACTGTTTGCAGGTCAGGACATTGACAAGAGCCCATACACTGTGAATGTAGCAAAAGCAATGGGCGACCCAAGCAAAGTCCATGCCAGGGGTCCAGGTCTGGAGCCAACAGGCAACGTGGCCAACAAACCCACCTACTTTGACATCTATACAGCTGGTGAGTTTGGCAAAATGCCAGCCACTTTATTAATTAGACCTTGAATAGTTCATACAAAGCCATCAAGGATTCAAGGTTCTTTATTTGTCATACGCGCCACATATGGTACATGTGGTGGAATGAAATTATGTACACAGGGTCCCAGTTACATCCAACAAAAGTATAAAATGTAAAAATAAAAACAGTAATAAGATCTAAAATATGAAGTAAGAAAAACATCAGCTAAAAATACACTAGGCACTAGTAGCATAACAACATTACACCCAACAGCAGCACAAACATGAGTCTGTGTGAGCAGATGAGTACGAATGAACACAGCAACATGAAACAGATCAGCAGCATGAGATCAGCAGCATGGATGGTCAGCAGCACATAAATACAACCAAGCGGCAATACAGTGATTTTTTTTTTTTCTCACAGTGATTATTCTGGTTAGAGATTCATGAGTCTAACAGACTCAGGGTAGAAGCTGTTCCTCAGTCTAGTGGTTCTACAGTTAATGCTCTTTAACCTCATTCCTGATAGGAGCGGGGCAAATAGTATGAGTGCTGGGTGAGTGGGGTCCTTCATAATGCAAGTGGCCCTTTTCCTGCAT
>JAVCKU010000013.1:7427215-7438401 GCA_032273985.1 Hypsolebias coamazonicus
AAATTCAGTTGAAATGTCCATTATTGTGCAAATAAGGCACTGGAATCACCACTGTAGTGTGTGTATAAATCAGCAGGAGAACGGATGTTTGATGACTCTGTGTTATTAAACCTGTTTGACGTGAGTCCTGAGCAACAAATCACCTGAAGTGCTTTTGTATTTCAAGGAGTCCTCAGGGAAGTCACAACCCACTTCATTGTTGATGCGCGTGCCCTCAGCAAGGTTGGAGGCGGTCATGTAAAGGTCCACATTATCAACCCCTCTGGCGCCAACACAGACTCCTACCTTACTGACAAGGGCGACGGCACTTACAGGGTGGAGTATACTGCCTTTGAGGACGGTAAGAGCAGAGAAATAAAATGCCAATCAATTATTAATATTTGCACAAACTGATGCAGAATAAATGACAAACTTTACATAGACAGGGAATCTGCATACAGGCAGACAGAAAACTCACTAACAGGTGCTTGTCTTGGATGCCATTTGGGAATAAAGCAGGAGAGTGAAAAAGGAAAGAGCAAGTGAGATAAGGGTATAAATACAGAATGATGCAGCCAAGCAGTGATGTGAGGGGCAGAGAGCAAGCAGGCAGTGAGGCTCTGCTTTATGAATAGTGCGCTCTGGAACAGAAGCTTATAACCAAGCAGGTATGTGTGCTGAAGGTTGCCTGCACACAGCAGTACAGCAAAGGAATGACAGGGGATATTAATAGAGACCTATAACACAAAGCAAAGCGATCACAGAGCACTTCTCTACCACCAACAGACATCCTCTAATATCAGAGCAGTATGGTTGGGAATATGGTGTGTAAGCCTACTGAGAGCGCTCTGTCAGAAAAATGTTGTAACAGTATAATGAATAGGGAACAGATGTAAAGTCTTGTATGTTCAGTGGAGCGGCTGTACTCCAGATAGCGTCTTTTATAAATAAACAGCTGTTTGTCTCCCTAAAAGGGAATAAGACTGGCCTATAATTAAAAGCAACGAGGCAAAAGCAGAAAAATATTTGCCTGACACAAACAAAACGCACAACATCAGATAAGCTGTATCTGTCTATGTGCAGGAATGCATCTGATTGAAGTTGAGTACGATGGAGCACCTGTGCCGAAAAGCCCCTTCAGAGTGTTTGTGGTCGAAGGATGTGATCCAACTCGTGTCCGTGCCTTTGGGCCAGGACTGGAGGGAGGAGTAACCAACAAGTCCAACTGTTTCACTGTGGAGACCAGGTACTGTTGAGTCAACAAGAAGACAACTAAGATTTGAATAAAACATGCACCCACAGTTGGGTTCGACAACGTGGATTTGTAGACTAACCTAATAAATATTTAAAGTCATAGAAGTACTTGAAGGAACGCGTATTGCCCATGGCCTTTCAAACAAGAAAATTCAACTAAGAACATCTTGTGCTGACTGAGAAATGACAGGGTTACAGCCTTTTTGACCAAACCTTGAAAAGAACATTAGAAACGATCTCGTGCAAAATTGGGAGATTTTGCACATTCCATTAGTGCTCAAAGTATGAGTTGAAAATGTTTCTATGCTGCTACTATATCACATTTTCACTCATTATCTGCAAAGACTGGCAGAAGTATAGCCATTTTATAGTCAACTGGGTTGACTCCAAATGTGAATCAGTTGTAGATTATGTTCTCCAAATTTCTAAAAAAGCCAAGTATGGTCCTCTGGACATTCAAAAAACAAAACAAAAAAGTAGAAACGTTTCATCTTTCGGACGAAAGTCGAAACATTTCTACTTTTTTCCCCCCTTTCTTTTTAATGTCCAGAGGACCAGACTTAGTTTTTTAGATTTTTTTACCTGGATTATTGAGCATGCATCAGGGTATTCTACGAATTTCATTAAAATCTGCTTTTTGTGATAATTTGCTAAAGATGTTGGGTTCTCTCTCAGGGGTGCTGGTACAGGAGGGTTGGGTCTAACCATCGAGGGAGCCTCAGAGGCAAAAATATCCTGCAAGGACAACAAAGATGGCAGCTGCAGTGTGGAATATGTCCCCTTCACTCCTGGAGACTATGATGTAAATATTACCTACGGAGGTCAACCAATACCTGGGAGTCCATTCCGTGTGCCTGTGAAGGACCCAGTGGATCCTAGCAAGGTGAAGTGCTCAGGTTCAGGTCTGGGTGTTGGTGTAAGGGCCCATGTTCCTCAGACCTTTACTGTGGACTGCACCCAGGCTGGACAGGCCCTACTGGATGTGAAACTCTATGGACCAACAGGTAAAGATTGGCAAGAGAAAAATACAGTTTCACACCATAACTGACAGAAAGCAGTAAGCATCTGATATATTACTGTTTACAGGTAGTGTGGAGCCTGTTGGTGTGAAGAACAATGGTGATGGTACCCACACAGTTCATTACACCCCAGCACAGGATGGGCCCTACACTGTAGCAGTCAAATATGCAGATCAGGAAGTCCCACACAGGTACAGTTTTATGAGCATTAAGAGTGTAAAACGCCCAACCAGGTCAAATGTTCAGAATTGTCATCATTAGAGCTCTGCATGGTTTCGGGAAAGAAAAAAAAATGGTACCAGAGTAATTTCTGAGTCCTGTCTTTTCTTTTTTCAACATCGGGTATTTAATTACTCTCTATATCCTCTTTCAACAGTCCATTCAAAGTAATGTCTCAGCCTGGGCATGATGCCAGTAAGGTTCGCGCCAGTGGCCCAGGTCTAGACACCAAAGGTGTCTCTGCCAGCTTGCCAGTGGAGTTTACAATTGATGCTCGTGATGCTGGAGAGGGGCTGCTTACTGTGCAGATTCTGGTGGGCTCATCTACCACACATCACAACCTATGGCAATCATTTTAGTCATAAGCCTTTACCTTTTTATTAAACTTCTTGTATTTTTTTCCCCAGGATCCAGAAGGCAAGCCAAAGAATGCAACCATCCAGGACAACAGAGACGGGACCTACACTGTGTCCTATGTGCCGGACTCTACAGGCCCCTATACAATCACTATTAAATATGGAGGAGATGAGATTCCTTACTCTCCATATCACATCCAGTCCCTGCCCACAGGAGATGCTAGCAAATGTCTCCTAACTGGTAATAAAACTATGCTTTGTCTGCAGATGCTACAAAAAATATAAACAAAACACTTTATTTACCCCCATATCTTTCAAATTCACAGTTTCAATAGGTGGACATGGAATGTGTGAGTAACAAATATATTATTTAATGTTTTTATCTCTGCTACACCTCATGATCTTTGAGGTGCATACATTTCTGAAGCACGTTTGACTTCTTTCTCTTACTACTCTTCCATATTTGTCCTCAACAGCAAGTCTTCAGAAGCTGCAGACCTCCGAGGATACAGTGATCACAGTAGATGCCAAGGCAGCTGGAAAAGGAAAGGTGACCTGTAAGGTGCTCACTCCAAAGGGGATGGAGCTGGACATGGATGTGGTGGAAAACCGCGACGGGACTTTTGACATTTACTACACAGCTCCTGAGCCTGGGAAATATGTGATCACCATCCGCTTTGGGGGTCAGAACATCCCAAAGAGTCCCTTCAATGTGATGGTGAGTGAAAGACCAAGAGTTGCTATGGTTGTGCACTTCTGTTCTGACAGTTTTATATACAAAGCCAACCCTCTCTTTTCTTTCTGTAAATGACAGGCCACAAATGAACAGGTGGCTCCTCACGATACTGTGGATCCTCTCTTTCGTCCTGTTAACTTCCTGGTTCCCTTCATGCCACAGCAAGGAGAGATCACAGGTAAACGCTCATGGAAAATAAGCTAAATGTTGTTTTTTTTGTCATATTACTCATCATAAATCAGTTCACTGGTGTTTATGGTTTTGTATTATTAATTTTATCATTCAAGGTGAGGTCCGGATGCCTTCTGGCAAGACCACCCGCCCACACATCACCGACAATAAGGATGGCACTATCACAATTAAGTACCAGCCCACAGAGAGAGGCTTGCACGAGATGGACATCAAATATGATGGGAACCACATTCCAGGTCAGCTGTGCACCATAACAGCAGGATGCAAGTTGTTTGTCTTCCTTTTGATTCAATTCCATATGTCCAATCCGCCAAATGCCAGTCAAAAGCACAGTTAGTCTAATTTCACGTTTTCCAATTATAACGTTCTGCAGGAAGCCCTCTGCAGTTCTTTGTGGATGCTGTGAACAGCGGAGTGGTGACTGCTTACGGTCCAGGTCTGAGTTATGGGACAGTTAACAAAGCTGCCACTTTCACTGTGGTCACCAAGAATGCAGGAGAAGGTCAGCACAACACTCCTTACTCTGTTTATATTTTCAAACTGATCTCCGTGTCAAACAGCTGAAAATAAAAAGACTTTCCCTTTCGCCCAGGCGGTCTGTCACTAGCAGTCGAGGGTCCTTCAAAAGCTGAGATCACTTGTAAAGACAACAAAGACGGCACTTGTGTTGTGTCCTACCTGCCCACAGCTCCAGGAGACTACAACATCATTGTCAAATTTGACAACAAGCACATTCCTGGAAGCCCCTTCACTGCCAAGATCACTGGTGAGGAAGTGAACCAGATAGACTTTTCCCTCCTGATGTTGAATTTAGTTTTAAATAAATATACTAATTAAAGCTTTTTTAAATGTCAGGAGATGACACCATTACCAGAACTTCCCAGCTTAATGTCGGCACATCAGCCGACGTGTCCCTGAAGATTGCAGAGACTGATCTGAGCTCCCTGACCGCCAGCATCAGAGCTCCATCAGGCAACGAAGAGCCCTGCCTGCTCAAGAGACTCCCCAACAGACACCTTGGTGAGATTTTCACTCACCATGTGATTAAAAAAAAAATAGAACATTGATAAATGTATTTATACCATGGCTATGTTTCTATCGTCTGTTTGAAAATGTTCCTTCTTCCAAAATCCAGGCATTTCTTTCACCCCAAAGGAGGTTGGTGAGCATGAAGTGAGCGTGAGGAAGAATGGTGTGCACGTAGCAAACAGTCCTTTTAAGATCATGGTTGGTCAATCTGAGATTGGTGAAGCCAGCAGAGTGAAAGCCTTCGGGAAGGGCCTGGTGGAGGCGCACACTTATGAAATGGCAGAGTTCTTTGTGGATACAAGGAATGCAGGTAGGTCCAATGAAAACGCTCACGCGCCAGCGTGCTTTGACACTTACGATCAGATAAAATACAAAACTGCTTTTGTTTTCCCCTTATAGGCTATGGCGGTCTGGCTTTGTCGATTGAGGGTCCAAGCAAAGTCGATATCAACTGTGAAGATGTAGAAGACGGGACATGCAGGGTGACTTACTGCCCTACAGAACCTGGAAGTTATAATGTTAACATTAAGTTTGCAGAAAAGCACATCCCAGGTTAGAACTTTTAACTAAAGAAATCCCCCAAAAAACACAAACATTGATCGTTGAAAAAGAATAAAATTTGTACTTTTCTCTGTTTTCTCTATAGGAAGTCCGTTCACAGTGAAGGTGACTGGAGAAGGAAGGATTAAGGAGAGTATTACCAGGAAAAGACAGGCATCTTCTATTGCCTCAGTGGGCAGCACATGTGGTCTCAACCTCAAGATCCCAGGTGAGTTTCTCAGCCCTTCAGGAGGGGTTAGAGAGCAGCTGTCAACCATTTCAAAAGAGATGAAGTGAGAGCAGACATGTTTGAAGTCTCACTTCTTCTTTTTTTACTGCAGGAAACTGGTTCCAGATGGTCTCAGCCCAGGAGAGGCTAACCAGGACGTTCACGCGCAGCAGTCACACCTACACCCGCACTGAGCGAACAGAGATCAGCAAGACCCGCGGTGGGGAGACCAAGAGGGAGGTACGAGTGGAGGAGAGCACCCAGGTGGGAGGAGGTGGGAGCCCTTTCAGGGATGTTTTTGGAGACTTTTTGGGCAGAGAGAGCCTCAGCAGCTTTGCTGGCATCACAGCCAGACCTGAGGGTGAGCCCAGCTTTGAGTTTCTAAAAGTTTAAAGACTATCCTGTGTAAAACAAATAAACTGATGAGCATTTCATCTAATGTGCTTCTTCGCTCTGACTCCCCAGCTGAGAGCGGTTCCCAAGCCATGACAGCTCAGGTGACCAGCCCCAGTGGGAAAACGGTGGACGCTGACATTGTGGACGGAGGCAGCAGCACATACAGCGTGCGCTTCATCCCTCAGGAAATCGGACCCCACACTGTAAACGTCAAGTACAGAGGCCAGCACGTCCCTGGAAGCCCCTTCCAGTTCACCGTGGGGCCCATGGGTGAAGGTGGAGCACATAAGGTCCGTGCAGGAGGTCCTGGGCTTGAACGAGGCGTGGCTGGAGCACCTAGTAAGTTTATTTACCATTAAAAACATAACTTTGAATTCAATCCAGTTTGATACAATATTAAATGTGATATAGTACAATAAACAATATGATACATCCCTACACAATGTATGATAAGTTATAATACAAAATGAAACAATATACAGTAGTGTATCTATGAAATGCTACATAATATAATATGATACAGTTTATTGTACATTACAACAGAATACAATATGACCTTTGTTATGACAGAATACAATAAATACTGTTTAAAGTATGAATAAATAAAATTTAATATGAAATAATATGACATGATTAAATATAATACAACATAATACATTATGTGGTGTGAAATTATACAACATTACACAATACAAGATGATACAATAGTATTATATTATGTAAATTATTGTAAAACGTTTAATGAGATTTGAATATTTAAGACAAGTTGTTCTCATATCTTGTTTTCTTTTGCCTCCTCCAGCTGAGTTCAGTATCTGGACCAGAGAGGCAGGAGCTGGTGGCCTGTCCATTGCAGTCGAAGGTCCCAGCAAGGCTGAAATCTCGTTTGAGGACAGGAAAGACGGCTCTTGTGGCGTCTCCTACATAGTGAAAGAACCAGGTAGAACTTGTTGACACCTTCAAGCGCAGGACTCAATCCTCTTTCATGCTTTATCTGTTTATTTGTTCCTCTCTATTTGCTGCTCGGTGCTCTAGTTATTTTTCTTGGTGCCTCCTGCCGTTCACTTGATTGTGAAAGTAAAATTGCACGTCTGCTTCCCCAGGTGACTACGAGGTGTCAATCAAATTCAACAATGAGCACATCCCTGACAGCCCATTCATCGTTCCAATTGCTACTCTGTCAGACGAGGCCCGCAGGCTCACGGTGACAAGCCTTCAGGTGGGTGTGCTCGCACAACACACACAGATGATAACAATCAGCTTTTTATTTTCTTTGCAACCAATCATGCACATTAGACGTACACATGTGAGAAACGTCAAAGCTGGATAGCAGATGGCAAGAACGACTGCTTGTAGATATTTCTGTCTAATAGCACTTTGCCCTTGAAGTGTAATTGAATGCCAGTGTTGGAGCAGTGCGTACGACTGTAGTTCTGTGATGCTGGCCAGTGATGAAGGGCTGGATTAACTGTCCCTTGCTAATGTGGGGCAACACAAGCTGTGCTGTGTGGGCACTCAGCTAGTTTATGTGATTGTGTTTCACGCTTGAGAGGCAAGAAAAAAAATGAACAGAGTTTAAAAAAAATGAGAGAGCGAGAGCTAAAGCTTCCTGTGACAGCTCACAATATTGGTCTCATCAGTGGACAGCTGCTGTTTTATTTGCTTTTACAAACTCAATTACCGCTGCCAACGATGCTAAAACCATGTATTTTTAGTTAAGAGAGCCGGAGCTGCAAAGCACTTATCACCACTGGAAGCCAGGTGAAGTGCCACGTGAGGGGTTTTTAAATTTCACACTCTGTGTTCGATCAGAGCTGTTGTCCTCGTGTGGGGTGACGCCTCGCTATGACCTCTGACCTCTTCTGCCTCTCACAATCAACCACTCAACTTATTCTTGTTTAGAAAGGATTAGTCATTCCCGATGTGCCCCTACACATGTGGGCCCGTACGTACGTTGACTTTTTCCGTGTTCATTTTAGGAGAAGGACCTGAAAGTAAACCAGGAGGCCTCCTTCATGGTGCAGCGTAACGGTGCCCGGGGTGTGGTCGATGCCAAAGTTCACAGACCCTCTGGCTCGTCCGAGGAATGCTACGTGTCTGAGCTCGACAGTGGTAACGCACCGCCATCGGAGTGCAGCCCATGCAGCACAAGTGCATGAGCACAAATTTAAACACGCTTCGCTTGTGTTTTCAGATAAGACCGCAATCCGCTTCATTCCGCGTGAGAACGGAGTTCACTCCATCGATGTCAAGTTCAATGGATGCCACATTCCTGGAAGCCCCTTCAATGTGCGAGTGGGGGATCCAGGGCTGATTGGAGATCCTGGTTTGGTCACCGCGCATGGTCCAGGACTGCAGGGAGGAACCACAGGTAGATATCACCACCCACTTCAGATATTATCATCCATTAAAAGGTAAAAAAAAGTAGTTGTTATCATCCCCATACTTAGTGTTCAGACGGTCCCTCCTCTACCTCCAGTAGGTTTTAAAGGTACGTTCTTATCGCTGATAATACAAACATGTGGTTAGGTTAAGGGTCAAAGTTCTGGAGGTTACGTTTAGGGTCAATGGGCTGGGTCAGGTATTAGATTAGGTTTAGGAAAAGTGTTATTTAAAGCTAACTAAAATACACTTCTGGTTTTACACGTGAGCTGCGATGCATCTTATCTCCCATAAAAACGTAACTTTAAATTACTAGGATGTAGGAGGGAACAATCTGAACGCTACCTATGGGGATGATAACAACTAATAGTGTCCATTAATGGACTGATAACATCCAAAGCTGCTTACGTCACATGCACTTCATACTATACAACATCGTCACGCATTAAAATGGTCAGTTTTGTAAAAACCTGCACTGCTGTCTTTTTTTTTTGTTACTCCAGGTGTACCCTCCGAGTTTATAGTGAACACCTCCAATGCAGGCTCAGGCACTCTGTCAGTCAACATCGACGGGCCGTCCAAAGTGAAGATGGACTGTCGGGAGTGTCTCGAAGGCTACAGGATCACCTACACACCGATGGCACCTGGCAACTATCTCATCACCATCAAATATGGCGGGCCGCAGCACATAGTGGGCAGCCCGTTCAAAGCCAGAATCACAGGTCTGTTTGACAAGTCATTCTCCCATCTGATCTGTGAACGACAAGTGTCTTCATTATGAAACAAATGTTCTTCTGAAAAACATGTTAGTTTACAAAACGTTATGTAATTCTTTTTTCTTGCATGACAGCAAGAAATTCTCATCACCAGTCCTTGCACAGAAATGTTTTTCATCTGACATTAAGAAAATATTTCCCAAGAGTCACAGAAGTTTTAATTGCTCATGACATTTTCTTGTACTTTTGCACTGAGGGCGAGGAAGTGTCCTTGTATCTTAGTGAAAACTGTACGTGTTATGTAACGCTCAAGATAAGACCGTTTTACACGATGGTTTTATTTGTCCTCTACTTCCACAGGCCCGAGGCTGTCAGGAGGACACAGCCTCCACGAGACCTCCTCCGTCTTGGTCGAGACTGTTACCAAGTCCTCCAAAATTGGTGGCGCCTACAGCTCCTCTTCCTCCTCCTCCTCAACTAAACTGACATCTGACGCCAGCAAGGTGGTGTGCTGTGGAGCGGGGCTGTCCAAGGCTTTGGTCGCACAGAAAAATACTTTTACTGTTGATTGCAGCAAAGCAGGTTAGAACATAAATATAATTATTATACATCATTAGAGGGGGAAAGGGTCACTATAATCATTAAATCTTCTTATCACTCCATCCAGGTACCAACATGCTGATGGTGGGTGTGCACGGTCCCCACACTCCCTGCGAGGAGGTGTATGTTAAGCACATGGGCAACAAGCTCTACAACGTCACCTACACCGTCAAGGACAAGGGCAGTTACACCGTCATCGTCAAATGGGGTGACGACAACGTCCCGGGGAGCCCTTACAAAGTGGCTGTGCCTTAAAAAGAAAAACTGCACAAACGCTGCTAACCCCGCCCCTCCGCCGACCCGCTGACCTCTCATGTCGACAAATCATCTGTTTGGTGGCTCATCGAATTTTAAGTCCTTTACATGAAAAAACTCTGCAAAGATGTTTGCCTGCAGCTTTACTGTTAATATCTACTGTGCCAACATTTTGGATTAACTTGGGAACTCAGGTTAAACACTCATAGCAATGAGTGTTTAAAACAGGGGGGGCTGTGTGGTTCAGAGGATTCTGAGTGAGGTTTGCTCAACATGCTGCCCTGTTCTTGTTGCTTAAGCGTCAACAGAAGGTTTAATGCAAGTGTTAAGATGCTGGAGTAATCAACCCTATTAAAGTGTGATGCATTGTGGTTTTGTATGGTTACAGAATGGAAAAGTGACTTTTATTTTGTTAATATTAACCTTTTTTTTGTAAGTCTCTGCAGACCTAATAAAGATTTAATTGCTAACTTTCCAGATGAAAATGACTGTTTATTTGGTTCAGCTGAGAGCTGCCAGACACTTTACGACAGACACATTTTCGTAGCTTCATCATGTAGCACCTTCATGCCTCTTGTCATGTGAGCAGATGTGACAATATTTTTCTGGATGAACACCTGGTTTGGGGTGGCATGGTGGCTCAGTTGATAGAGCTGCCACTTCTCAGAAAGAAGGTTGCTGGATCAAATCCTGGCTGGAGACCTTTCTGGGTGGAGTTTGCACACTCCCTCCATGCATGCATGGGTTTCCTCCAGGTACTCCAGTTTCCTCCCACAGACCAAAAACATACATGTTAGACTGATTGATAACTCTAAACTGTCTCTAGGTGAGAGAGTGAATGGTTGTTTGTCTCGTTTGTCTCCATGTGTCCCTGTGATGGACTGGAGACCTGTCCAGGTGTCCCCCACCTCTCACACAGTGACTGCTGGACATGGCCACCAGTGACCCCGTGACCCAAAAAGGAAGAAGTGGGTAAAAGATGATGGATGGATGGATAAATGGATGGATGGATGAATACCTGTCTTGCATCTTGTGTTGGTTGTGCCATGCATTCGTTCTCTAATAAACTTATTTTGTCTCATTACCCATCCAGCCAATTAAATTCTATAAAAAGGGGGCCACTGGGGTGTAGAGGTATAGGACAGCCGACTTAGGACCAGAAAGTGCCCACAATGTCATGATATCCGTGAGCAAAACACCCAATCCCCAAATACCCTGATGCATGCTCAATAATCCAGGTAGAAAAATCTAAAAAAGCTAAGTCTGGTCCTCTGGACATTCAAA
>JAVCKU010000013.1:7571640-7587330 GCA_032273985.1 Hypsolebias coamazonicus
GTGTGAGTGAGAGAGTGAATGGTTGTTTGTCTCTTTGTGTCCCTGTGATGGACTGGAGACCTGTCCAGGGTGTCCCCGCCTCTCACATAGTGACTACTGGATACGGGCACCAACAACCCAACACCCCTCAAAAAGGAAGAAGTGGTAAAGGGTGGAAAGATGGATGCGCCTTCAGCTTTTTCCTGCTAGTTTGAGCTTTTTTTTGCTATTTCTACTACCGTACTATTTAACTGTTTTATGCTAATTTTAGCATTTTCAGCTAATTCCACATTTTTAGCTCATTTCAGGTCTTTCCTCTTCCTTCTGGTATACAGCTTCTTTCTGCTTTTTCAGCTACTT
This sequence comes from Hypsolebias coamazonicus, assembly GCA_032273985.1. NCBI lineage: Eukaryota > Metazoa > Chordata > Actinopteri > Cyprinodontiformes > Rivulidae > Hypsolebias > Hypsolebias coamazonicus. The sequence continues at coordinate 7,571,980 of JAVCKU010000013.1, forward strand.
TTCAGCTATTTTTGTGCTCATTTCTGCTTAAAAAAAAACTAATTCAGCAAATGTGTGTTCTTTCTGCTTTCTTCGGCTTGTTCTTCCATTTCAACTTCAGCATGTTTTTAAGCTAATTTAAGCTGCTTTTCAGCAAGTTCTTCTGCAATAAGCATTAATTACACTGTTGCAGGAAATGCAATTTCTCTTGATTTGGTTCACGTCATGCTACTTTTACAGTTCATCCATTAAATCTCTTAGATTATTACAAATCTCATGTAGTTTTGGACAGTAGGTTAATCAGCACCCTTCAAAATGTCATCAGAAGAGTGATACTGTTGATAGTGATTTTATTGTTCAGTAGAATTTTTGGCATGCTGACATATTCAGTTGTCAAATAACCTTATTTTGTTATTATCTTATTTTGAAGATAAAACATTAACAAAAATAAATTGTGGACTACCCTAATCTCAGCGAAAGCTTTTATCTGAGATGATTTTATATCAACAGTGTTTGTTTGGTTTTTAGTGTTAGTAAAAGTACTGAGTTTTCACCCTGGCCTAGGGTTTAAAAATCATTGATATAATAGCGTTTACCCATAGACAGAGGTTTTGTTCAAAATATTCATCTAATTACTTTTGTGGTTCTAACAATGAGACATCCAAACTGAATTTTGTGGCATTGTTATCCAACATGTACTTTTAGGGTGATTATTTATTTATTGTAACAAAAACTATTCTATGATAGATCTGATTTTCAAACTGAAGTTAAAAATGTATAAAGGTTTGTAGATTGCAAGTAAAATGGTTAAATCATTGCATCTGGACCAGTTTGGCCCAGATTAAATTATTTAACCTTTTTTTTTTGTTTTGTTAAAAACATATACAGTACTTTTATTTGACCATAATATGTGCTCTGAACTGAACACTCCAAAAACACAACTTCATATTCATTCTTCATTGTTCATCATCTTCCTTTATATTATTTTAACAAAATGTTCTGTAATGGCTTAATTGTAACAAAAAAAAAAATGTTGAAACCAAATAAAAATAAAAATTTTATAGGTCACTCGTCTCTCACTGGGCTTTTAAAAAACACACGGCCTTCTGACGTTATTATTGTGGATCTTATGTTCATTATTAAAGATGAGTATTTATAATAATGCATCTCTGCACAACAGAAGAATCTATCATTGCAGTGACACGTGGCTACAGACATAAACGAAAGAGGCTGTCATAGTCTCCTGGTGTTACAGTGACATTAATATAAAAAAATCAAACTTTAACGTGCTGACTGAGATTTTCTCTTCTTAAACAAACGCTAAATTGTAGGAAGTGGTGTGTCCATCGCTCACCCCTGACCAATAATATCCAGACACGACTTTCAGCCATCGACTTATGTTGAACAATCTGATTGGACGGTGTGTACAAAAAGCTCAGCGGTGATTGGTCGACGCTTGTGCGTGGTGCGCTCCCATTGGTCAGTCTTCACGAGTTCAGAGGAGTGGGCTCGTTTAGTGGAGAAGTAGCTGTTGTAAAGCCCAGTGCTGTCTGTGCTGCCTGGCCGGCTTTTGTCCTCAAAGCTGAAGACTCACAGCGTCAAACAAGCAGTATCTCAAAATGAAACGCGTCTGGGTCATAGGTCTTCTTTTCGCACTTCTAGCCTTTGGTGAGTAGCGGGAAGAAATGTCCTCTATACCTCACTTCTTCATGCTTTAAACGGTTTAGCATTTAAGCTAACATTTAACGTGCGTTTGTGCTTCGCTGCTCCATAAAATAGCATTTTTCTCAAATCTGGTGTGTGCTATTTGTTTTGTTATAATTCACATAACATTTTTTTTTATCTCTAAATCGTATAAGGTCATTCATTAAAGCCGTCTTTCCAGAAGTTTCTAATAGAAACGAACAGGTTGACGTTACCAAAATGGCAGCAAACGTTCATGTCTCAGGAACTCCTCCGTTACATTCTATTCTAACAGAAATCCTACAAATGTTAATGTGAAGTTGGCTCATATGAAATGGTTGCTGCTGCACACATGCAGATTTCAAATTCTAGCCAACACTAGTATTTTACAAGTTAACGCATTTTCACTGTAAGATAATCAGATAAACATATTTTTTAATGTTTTAGCTGCAGTGAGGGCTGAGGATGAAGTTGATGTGGATGGAACAGTGGAAGATGATTTGGGGAAGAGCAGGGATGGCTCCAGAACTGACGATGAAGTGGTTCAGAGGTTGGTAATTTTAGTTTTGTTCAATGAACTGTAATTGTTACAGCACTGATAATCACCGCTACTTTCAGATGATACAAGGTCAGGATGACCGAGCTTGTGTACACAGATAAACCAGGGCAACCTTGCCCAGGCTTGACATGGCAGAACTCTGAAGGGTCAACTACTGCTGTTAAATGTCCAGACCAGATGTGTGCACGCTTCTTACCTGTTTCTGCTTCTGTGTCTCAGAGAAGAGGAGGCTATCCAACTGGATGGGTTGAACGCAGCTCAGATCAAGGAACTCAGGGAAAAGTCTGAAAAACATGCCTTTCAGGCTGAAGTCAATCGAATGATGAAGCTCATTATCAACTCTCTTTACAAGAACAAGGAGGTACAAAAACACAATAATTTTGTGCAGCTGTTTTCTTTGTGAAAACCTAATCTCACCTGTGAAAACCTAATCTCACCTGTAATCTTTCTGTTTGCAGATTTTCCTCAGGGAGCTCATTTCTAATGCTTCTGATGCTCTGGATAAGATCCGCTTGTTGTCTCTCACCAATGAAGAAGTGATGTCCACCAATGAAGAACTGACCATCAAGATAAAAGTATGCATGTGAAACTGGGAGTGACACTCACTACTGGCAATGTAAAAATCTCATCTGTTAACTTGGTTGTTTATTTAACCCCCCAGTCTGATAAGGACAAGAACATGCTCCACATCACCGACACTGGTATTGGAATGACCAAAGAGGAGCTGGTGAAGAACTTGGGTACAATCGCCAAGTCTGGCACCAGCGAGTTCCTCAACAAGATGACAGAGATGCAGTCTGAGGGCCAGTCGACGTCGGAGCTGATTGGACAGTTCGGTGTGGGTTTTTACTCTGCTTTCCTTGTTGCTGACAAGGTCATTGTCACGTCCAAGCACAATAATGACACTCAGCACATCTGGGAGTCGGACTCGAACGAGTTCTCAGTCATCGAGGACCCCCGCGGGGACACACTGGGCAGAGGAACCACCATTTCGTGAGTTCATTTGTTTTCCAAATTGTGCTCATTTTGCTGTTCTATAAACTGTTGGTTAGAAACTTATACTTGAGCATCTGTTCATCTTAACAGACTAGTCCTTAAGGAAGAGGCCTCAGACTTCCTGGAGCTGGAGACTATCAAGAATCTGGTCAGGAAATATTCCCAGTTCATCAACTTCCCCATCTATGTTTGGGCAAGCAAGGTGATCACCTCTGAAATGTTCTTTTACACTTTGACTTGATTCAATCCTTGTCTGTACGACTGTCTGGAAGTAAACAAATATTTTCTTAACTTGCAAGACTGAGACGGTTGAAGAGCCCATTGAGGACGATGCAGCAGAACCAGAGAAAGAGGCGTCTGAGGATGAGGCTGAAGTGGAGGAAGAGGACGAAGACAAAGACAAGCCAAAGACCAAAAAGGTAGTGTGTTCAACTGAAAACTCTACTTTGTATGCATATTAGCAGTTATAAGTCTATTCTTGTAGCTGCTAATTGGGGAGTGGTGGTGCAGAGGTTGGAGGGTGAGCCTGTGATTGGAGGGGCCGCTTGTCGTCGACTCATCAAAATGTGGGTGGAAAAGGTGAAACACCTGCCTCCACCCTCAACTGCTTCACTCCGGGCTCATGAGCAAGGCTGTTAACGCCCAGCAGCTGCTCCCCGGGGGCTCTAGATGGCGGCTCTCTGCTTCATGTGTGTGCTCACATGCACAATAGGGGAAAACTGCAGAGAATTAATTTCACCATTGCAGATGAGTCCTGTACAATACAAATAAATACAAACCACCCTTGAGTTACTAAGATGTGCAGTGACTTGTGAATTTATATTGTGAAAGGGTTATTTACAGTAGTGGCAAGTTAGAAAACCTAATCTGCTGAAATTAACCAATCCCTGTGCTATTTTTATTTATATTTTTTTTTGTTTTGCAGGTTGAGAAGACCGTGTGGGACTGGGAGCTGATGAACGACATCAAGCCCATCTGGCAGAGACCAGCCAAGGAAGTTGAGGAGGATGAATACAAAGCTTTCTACAAAACCTTCTCAAAGGTAGAAACGTGTTCCGTTGAACTTTGTCAAACTGCGGTGGCGCTCCTTGGAGTTTATCAGATCTGATCAATATTTTTTGCACGCCATCAGGACAACGACGACCCTCTAAGTTACATCCACTTCACCGCTGAGGGTGAGGTTACCTTCAAGTCCATCCTGTTCATTCCCACCTCAGCCCCTCGTGGCCTGTTTGACGAGTACGGCTCCAAAAAGAACGATTACATCAAGGTCAGTCACCTGAACGCCTTTCAGGGTGAATTTAAAGGACTTGTCTTTGAGGTTTTATTTATTTTGAAATGCTTGTTTCCCAGCTGTTTGTCAGAAGAGTTTTCATCACAGATGACTTCAACGACATGATGCCCAAGTACCTGAACTTCGTCAAGGGAGTGGTGAGTTGCTGCTGGTTGGAAGATGCACACCGTGCAGTATATGGTGTGTTCCTGCTTGTGTTGTGTTGTGTTCATTGGGATTAAGAGGACTTTGTTTTGCTAGGTTGACTCTGATGACCTTCCTTTGAACGTGTCCAGAGAAACTCTGCAGCAGCACAAACTGCTCAAGGTAAACGTTACTTCAGCCTGAATGCAGCTCCTTCCCAGTAAGAGGCTGTGGTTTCTTACATTTTATTTGGTTAGCTGTTATTGTTCATGGTGTTAGTTTTAATCTGGTTCTTCTTCTAGAAGGATAAGGACTGCATTTAAAGGATTTTCTTTTGTATGACTTGTGTGTTTAGGTTATTCGCAAGAAGCTTGTCCGTAAAACTTTGGATATGATCAAGAAGATTGCAGAGGAGCAGTACAACGAGAAGTTCTGGAAGGAGTTTGGAACCAACATCAAACTCGGTGTCATCGAGGATCACTCCAACAGGACCCGTCTGGCCAAGCTGCTCCGCTTCCAGACCTCGCACAGCGACACCGTCCTGTCCAGCCTGGAGCAGTATGTGGAGCGCATGAAGGAGAAGCAGGACAAGATCTACTTCATGGCTGGCACCAGCAAGAAGGAGGTGAGTGTATCTGCTGATGAGTGCAGTGATGAAGGCATGTGATTGGAGATACTGATGTGACTTTTGGCCTACAGGCTGAGTCTTCTCCTTTTGTTGAGAGGCTGCTGAAAAAAGGTTACGAGGTGATCTACCTGACGGAGCCTGTGGATGAGTACTGCATTCAGGCGCTGCCTGAGTTCGATGGCAAACGCTTCCAGAATGTGGCTAAAGAGGGTGTGAAATTTGAGGAGAGTGAAAAGGCCAAGGAGAGGAGGGAAGCTCAGGAGAAGGAGTTTGAGCCTCTCACCACCTGGCTGAAGGAGAAATCTCTGAAGGACAAGGTATTGTGATGTTCATGCTAGGAAATGACCCCATGAAGAGATTATACATGTGCCCATTGCTAACCTGTCGTCTTTTTCTCTGACTAGATTGAGAAGGCTGTTCTTTCCCAGAGGTTGACAGATTCTCCGTGCGCTTTGGTTGCCAGTCAGTATGGTTGGTCAGGAAACATGGAGAGGATTATGAAGGCACAAGCTTACCAGACAGGCAAAGACATTTCCACAAGGTGTGCATCAAGTCTGACTGTTCTGTTTAGCATTGCTGCTTGAAGCTCATGTCAGTTCTCCTCTCGCCCTCAGTTATTACGCCAGTCAGAAGAAAACACTAGAAATCAATCCCAAACATCCTCTTATCAAGCAGATGCTCAGCAGAGTCACTGTGAGTCTGTTTGATCTTTAACATGAACCAGCTCTGATCTGAAGGTGAAGTGAGCATGGAGATGAATTGAATTTCTTGTATGTTCAGGCTGATGCTGAGGACCAGACTGCGTCAGATCTTGCAGTGGTTCTCTTTGAGACGGCCACTCTGCGCTCAGGATACCAGCTAGCTGACACAAAATCTTACGGAGACAGGATAGAGCGAATGCTCCGACTGAGCATGAACGTACCTCTGGACGAACAGGCAGGTTGACGACGGCCGTCTGTCTGCACAGCAGCGCAGGTCATGGTTGTTACAACAATGTTACTGTTGCAGATTGAAGAAGAGCCTGAAGAAGAGCCAGAGGAACCAGCTGAGGAAGAAGACTCTGAAGATAAAGAGGAGGTTGTGGATGAAGACGACGATGAAACGGTGAGACGATCCTCTTCACATGCTGTGAAACACTGAATATGCCAATCTGGATGCAGCAGGTGTTGACTCTTCTGCTTCTGGTTTGCAGACAACAGAAAAAGATGAACTGTGAAGCACTGAGTGAGAGAACGTGTAACTGAGCAGGAGCCTGGACCTGTCCTGTTCCAGTGTGGCTGACGTCCTGGAGTTGGGTTTATTTTTAAGGCGGATGTTTGTTTTTTATTTTATTTTATTTTTTACATTCCCCATGACTGTAAATTTGTTAATATTTAACTGAACTGTTTACGAAAAGATGCAATTCTGTTTATTGATCAAATAAATGTTACAAAAACACATTTTTAGTGTGTGATTGACCATTATTAGATTTTTGTACCTGGATGACTGAGCATGAACTTGGATGTCTTGAAGTGCTGTGGCTGCCTGCCTGGGAGGAGTCGATGAGGGCCAGGACAGCTCCCAGAAACCATCTTATCATCAGCAAACTGGTTGGTCCACTAAAGAGTGTACTGCTTGATGGAGAAAATGGTTTACTTGAGACTCCTCAGACTGATGAAGCCCCCTCCAGATAGAGGACGAAACATCTGTCCACAAAAAAAAAATGTCCAGATGACCTGACACTTGTACCTGGATGATTGAGAATGGACCTTGACACTTTTTTTTGGCAGGGGTCTATTTATGTTTATACAACAGTGGGGAGAAAAGAGGCTGCATTAAATGTACAGTTAAATTTATTTTAAAACAATTTTTGGATCTTGGACAGAGTTTAGGATTATCTGAGCACCATTTTAAATTGCTTAAATGTGTCCAGAAGTACAAATACTCTTGTGTAGAAGTAAAATATTTCCAGTACAAGTATTTGGTAGTATTCTAATGAGTCTGCTTCCACAGTGTACCTACTGCATGTACAGTATCTGGTTAGTTCTGCTGGCTTCTCAGTGTCATGTAGAAGCCAATCTAATCCAATGATCCTGACATGCATGTGTCATAAGCTCCAGCATGATTAAGAATGTGATTCTGCTCGCTTCATAATGCACAGTTCTGAGCTTTAGGTATGTTTACTTTTAGAATAAAGATCACTTTGTATTGATATGGGGAAAAACTCTGAAAAAGTGCATCAAGCAGGTTATCTTTATCTGAATCTTAATTTTCCACTATAATTTAAAACATGATGTCGTTTAATGCTGTGGGGTTTAGGGGAGAATCTAAAGGGCAAATTTCAGGATTTGTTAGAACTCAAAAGCTGTTTGACCTTAATTGTGATTACCAAATATCTGAAAGTACACAAAGATCCACATAAATAATGTACACTTAAATATTTTATGCCTTTCCAAAGGTTTATGATTGCATGTTTGATGGGGGGAAAAACTTTTGTTTTACATTCTAAGAAATTATTAAATCAGAGTATAAACAAAATTTTGAGAACAGAAATACGGTGCACTGTAAACAAATGACCAGTAGGCGTCGCTGCTGCTTAACATGACCAGCCATCGACAGAAACCTGTCCTGACAGATGACTTATGTTTGAGAATTGATAAGTTTAGATTCAAACTCCAGAGATCAGTACTGTAATGAAAATGTAAAAATTCGAAAAAATTGTTTAAATTAAAAAACTGACTGCTTTTTAATACAGTCCAATTTTAACTTTTTAATTATCTCTGTGCACGAGTCTTAAGTCTCTTTAGGATGGTACAAGTATTTTTATTGTCGGAGATATGCACACATCATTAAAGCATTTTATTGTGAGAATTTCCATTAGTATGATTCATGTTCTTGAAACAAATATGCCATTTAACCATTTATTTAAGACAACCAAATTAAGGTCTGTTTATGATGCCAGTTTTTAATCAAGGATCCACACAGGCCGGAAGGTTCTCAGGTGAAACAATCATGTCACATGGGAAGTTTTTTTAATTATGTTTCCTTTTATTTATTTAAAAGGACTGTGCACATTCATATTTCTGTATTAAACAGCAATATAAATGAATCTGAGTTAGCTAAATTTCACAGGTTATCCTCAAGCTGGTGAAAATAATAGAAACATTTCATAAAACACATGGCATGTACAAAATACAGCTGTTTCTTCAAGTTATAAATGTTTTGACACATTAAAGACATTGTGAAACAAAGTGAATAAACATGAGTCTGTTAGAAACTATATCCTCTTCAGCTTCAATAAAAGTGTCGGCTGCAGCTCAAAAGCAAACTGAGGCGATAATATGTCTGTTTTGTGTTCATGTGTAAGTGTGTGTTGTGTTGGGAAAATATCTTGTGCATCAGGGAACAATTTCATGAACCTCTCAACATCAAGTTTCAATGTTGTCATCACATCACATGAGGTGGAATGAAATTATGTACTCATGGTCCCAGTTATACCCAAAAATAGCAAAAAATATAAATTATAAAAAGAAACATGCAAGAAAATAACACAATAAGATGCATAACATCTTTTTGTCTTACATATATGGGGTGCCGTTTGTAAAGTTGCACAATAAAAAAAATCAACATTTTGGTTTATTTAGCTTTTAATAAGAAAAAAATAGGGTTTTTAAGTCATATTTTCACCATGTTATTCATACATTTATAAATGTCATAGTTCCCAACTAAATATTTAATTTACACCTAAATATTTAGTTTGTAAACTAAATATTTATTTTGTAAATTAAATATTTAGTTTACACCTAAATATTTAATATGTAAACTAAATATTCATCTTGTAAATTAAATATTTAGTTTACACCTAAATATTTAGTTTGTAAACCAAATATTTATCTTGTAAATTAAATATTTAGTTTACTAACTAAATATTTAAGTTGTAAATTAAATATTTAGTTGGGAACTATGACACTTATAAATGTATGAATAACATGGTGAAATATGACTTGGAAAAAAAAAACTATTTTTTTCTTATTAAAAGTTAAATAAACCAAAATGGTGATAATTTTTGACTGTGCAACTTTACAAACGGCACCCCACAGCCATAATAATCTGATTAACCATTAGAGTCACAGTTAAAACGGATCCAGATAAACAACAAACACATACATGTCTACAATTCAACCAGCTTTACAAATACTGTATTAGTTAAACTGGGTGTTTGTAGCTGACAGACGGTGAGATCTCGCGATATCTCGCGACATCTCGTGAACAACGCTTTTTATCAGTAACCAAAATGGCAATGAATAATTCCGTCATTTCTCATCATAAAACTCTGGCATGAAAGGCGGCGGGCGACATGCATTTCTCCATGCAACGCTGGGCCTTTAATTGCCCACGTCTTTACATGGCAACCTGTGCTTGTTCCTCCTAAACGCTTGATCTGTGAGCAGAACCAGAAAATGAGACCCGACTGAACATGCAGCATGTTGTCCAGCTCAGATCCATGTCTGTCCTGAAGCTCGAGCCTTCATCCTTCTGTTCTGTGACTGGCTGCAGTTTGTGCGCCGCTCCTGCTCATGTGCGCAATCCCTGGATGGGTGGTTGCCATGGTTTCCTGGGTCACATGCGTGGGTTTCCTACAGCCAGCAGCAGCAGCAGCAGCAGCAGCAGAAGAAGAAGATGATGCTTGGACCTAGAACCCAGAGCCATTTTCAGTGAGGATAAACCCTGAACATCTGTGCACAGAGACTGGCGGCCAGCAGACCAGTCCTCATCCTGTTACTGGTTTTATACAAATAGATTCGCAGCAAACCGGTTTGGTCCACATCCATAGACTGAAACCAGGAATGAGTATAGAAATTCCTGAAGGACTGACGGAGCTGTTGCAGAGCTTTACCGTGGAAGTGTTGAGGAACCAGCCCAGGGACTTGCTCGAGTTCGCGCTGCAGTACTTCAGCCAGCTGAAGGACAGCCAGAACACAGAGGCCTCCTCCTCCTGCGACGAGCACAATGAGGCTCCGCGCGCGGGGAAAGCGGTCAATTTCATTGACGAGGCCATGCAGATCGACTCGGAGAACGGAGAGGAGGAGGACGACGACGACGAGGAGTTCACAGGTGCTGATGATTTGTGTCAGGATGCGCGTGCACGTGGGCGACATTAATGTTATTCGGAGCATGCACGTGCAGGATAAAAACACTCTCGCCTCCACCGCCGCCGCTCTCCTGTCACTTGTCAAATGGAGGATGCTGCAGATCCCGTTTTTATAAATGCTCAACCTGCTGCACAATTATTGTGTTTCTTTGTTTTATTAAAGCTCCGCACTGATTAGTATTTTGTTTCAGATGCAAATGGGGCCTAACAATCCACCCTCATTAGCTTATAGCAAAATATGGCACATGCAGTCTATGCATGCAACCCATAAACAGACATTGCATGCACATTTTTGTGTATTTTCTGAAGTGGGGTTATTTCCCCACACCAGTCTGTGCAACATTGCAAACAGCAGCTTGCACCACAGCATCCCAATGAGTCTGTGAGGATGGCTGTGTTACATAAGGGCAGGTGCACCACATTTATTAGGTAAAATGTCCCTTTTTTAAAAGGCCACACTTTCCATTGAGCTCCCCTGGTGCACACTGGTTTGCATGATGTCTCCATGAATGAGACCCGTTAATGTAAATTTCATTCTGATCCGCTCTGAAGAGCCTGTTGTCTGTGGAACACATTTGATTTTTTTTTTCTGTTCTCATTTAAATTATTCAGAGGTCCTGAACCCACTTCATAGCAGCTGTTCTTATTCAGGTTTTCACCCCTCATGAATATGGATGCTTAAAGTGATAGTCCAGGGGCTTTTGAAGTCAGGGAGAGGTTATGAACATTTAATGTCTTACCTGTTGTAGAAAGCTATGTGAGGAAAGAGAGTTGACTGGACTGACGAGCTAACAGCTAGTCAGAGCACGACCAAGACCAAGTAAGTTCAGGGGGTTTTAAACAGGTCAATGTTTATAAACCTTTACATCATCATTGGTTTTGTATTATACGCTTTGTTTTGTTTTTACATTGATTATATGGTTATTTGAAAGCAGCAGCAGGTAGCTGTTCACTGCAGCCACTTGTGAGCCTAAAAACAACAAGACAACATGCAAGTAATGCATGAATGATGCAATTAATGCACAGTATTCCTGCAGAAATATGAGTTCAAGGTAATGTTATGTTCAAGGGACTGTTTCATTACCAACTGGAACTGTGTTGTTTTTCTTTCGGCTGCTCCCCTCGCCACAGCGAGTAAGCTCACATGAGAGGTTTGGTCATCGTTTTATGCCAGATGCCCTTCTTGATGCAACCTGGGCTCAGCATGAGACCAAGCTGCCACGGCCCTATTCCCAGCTGGAACATAAAACATTTGCATATTAGAATGTTAAAGGCTGATAACAGATGAAATGTAAAATTTCCCAAACTGCTTTGTTCATGGCAGATTGTACAATTTCCCAATAAATGAACCAAAGTTGCTAAGATTAATCAACACTGCCAAGATATTTATGCATAAAGTGCCTCACGCTGCAGTGGAAGTGTTACCTGCTTCTTGTTTGTAACCAAATTATTCTGTAAATAACTCTAATAACTGTCAACTTGACAGCAACATGTCCTGGGATGGACATGTGACCGGTACCCCTGCCTCTCACATAATGACTGCTGGGGACAGGCACCAGCTCCATAAACTACAGCTTTCCGTGAATTTGTTTGACATTTTGAAGATTACAGATTTCCTTTGTCGTCACCACTAATTTTGCATTACGCAGATATTTACCCAGAAATCTGTGCTTGTTTCTAAGTCCAGTCAAGATAATATAATATAAGATAAGATAGAACTTTATTGAACCTGCAGGAAATTGTTGTGCCAGAGTTTCGGTACAAAGGAACATACAAAAAAAATAACAGAAAATATATAAAAACGTAAATTGACTGTACTTATATATCACCTTTCTGTCTTATAAAGTTACTCAAAGCTCTTTACAACACAATCTGTGCTTCGTTTACCCATTCATACAGCTCTCTACTAGATCTGTAAAAAGAATAATCAGAGCTTTATCACATTCATACACTGATGGGACACACATCAGAGTCAATGAGGGTTCAGTGGCTTGCCCAGGGACACGTCGGCATGTGACTGCTGGCAGAATTGAACCCTCAACTCTCTCAAAGAAGAACAGCTGCGCTAACCAATCAGCCACCCCAGATAACTGAGAATATAAACAATAACAGCATATATAAATACCAGCAATTAAGTTCTAAAACAGGTCAGATGCAGACAATTAGTGGCAATAGCAGCAAAATATATTTTACTAATATAAATGCAAAATGCATAAAAGGTGACATAAAAGCAAGACTGCCTTGTGGTTTAGTTGTAATCCACTTTGGTCAGACCAGCTGTTAGATTGTGTCTGCAGTCAGTTAAACTTTTATAACAGGTTAATATTAACATTTCCACAAAATTTCACTTCATGTCATTCACACTACCCCTCTAATGATTAACTAAAATAGAATTAGTTTTAACATCACAATAGCGTAAACCCTTTTCAAGAATTAAAGACATAGATTTCCTTGAAGGAATACAAACTGCCTGCTAACTTTCATGACAAATTTCAGTCTGAATTTGTTTTATGATGAAGAATGGTGACGTCACAGCTTGAGAACAACGTTCTGCAACGTTATGAAGTCTCAGATTATGGGTTGGGAATGAGTCTCAGCTACTACCACGTCAATCTTTTGCTCCATACTTGTAAAATGTGCTGAGGTACAGCCTCTGCAGTGTTGGATGAACACAAAAATCTTGAATGAAGTTGGCTCCAGTGTTACATCCAGTGAGTATTTCCTGAAAGTTTCATAAAAAATAAATAAAATTAAAACACTTAGTGGTTCATAAAATAGTTTTGCTAATAATCAGAGTTGACTTCAAAGGCACAGTTTTAAACTAATCCAACAGAGCGTGTGTTGGGGATCAGTCTCTGCTGCAAACATTTCAGAGTTTAGGTTAATAAGTGTAAAATTAAGAGTTTAGCACAAAGGCTAATTGATGTAGCAGCCATTTTTAATTGGTTTGACTATAATGTCCATCAGATGCACATCCACTGACTGTTTTCTGCAGGTTTCTTTAAAATCCTCTGACACTTCATGCGATATATTTTCAGCAGACACACAGATACGAGCAAAAACATTTTCATGTGTCTGCCTGTGGCGCGTCATCATAACTGTCTGAGCTGACGTTGGGACAAAATGTAACGTGTGGCGTTTATGTTTTTCAGCTCCGGTGATAAACAGATTCATCAGAAGAGCATCGGGTGAGTTACAGTCTGCTGCTTGTTGAAGCTGTTAAGAGCCTGGTGAACCAATGAGTCTGGACACCATCACTGCAGGAAACTATCTGACACGGGAACACGTGCGCTGCACCGCCGCGCCGAAACTTTCCATCTGCTTTGGTTCATGTCTCCTCTTTATAATAATAGCATTGATTTATAAGAGCATATGAATCCACTCTGTCGTGCATTCAGTTTATAATGTCAGTGAGTGACGTGGGTGGAGAAATCAGGACAAGAAGTGATACTTTAATTATCTCTGGCTAAGAATAGAGCTAACATTGTAGCTTCAGTACAACAGGAGCTCTGTTTGAGCTGGTTTTGCTGATATGAATCATAAATGAATGATTCTTTACAACTGTTTTAGACTTTTCTTTTTCTCTGTATGAACTAAAAAGTGAGAGTAACTACATAAAATAAAAGAAAAAGTTATGTACTGTATTTGTTATAGTTTATTTTGATGATGGTTTATTCAGAAAGTTTATGTCAGAAATGACGTTATGAAGTAACTTCCATGTAAAATCGTTTGTGTCAGTGCTTGTCTCTTTGAATGGGGAAGTTTAAATCTTTGGAAGTGGGGTTTTGTGGGAAATTTATCAACAAATAACATCTTACCTGTTGTATAACTCCGTAAAGAAAGGCAGAGAACACAGAGGTTTTGAGAATTGAGGAGTTGACGGCGCCTTAAAGAACAAAGTAGATCGCCGCTGTCCAAAAACAGCTCTAGTATCAAAGATTTCACGTGAAATTTGTTTTACAAAACTGTCAATTTACAACAAGAGAATTGCGTAGTTATTGACAACCACAGGTAGCAGGAGCAGCAGTTAGCATGGTCTCCTCTGGTAGGAATATAATCATATTCATATGTAATGCAAAGTTGACTGTATCATAACAAAGTTTGCCTGAAGTGTTTTAGTTTTTAGATTTTAGTTGCTTTAAGATGGAACATTCGACGTTGCTTTTTGCTCCACTTATATTAGCTGTTAGCTTGTCAATTTGGTAAGAAATAACCTTTTTCACCAAACTGAAGCTGTTTAAAGAACCATCTATAACAGGTAAGATATGACCTGTTTAAAATCTTTCCACAGAACCCCACTTCCAAATATCAGAAATGTCGCTTAAAGACCGTTTAATAATAATTATTTTTTATCCTTTTTTTTACATCAGCTAAATGGGTCAATAATGGCAGTCTTGAGCAGCTCTATCTCTGAACTCTGATCAATCAATCAATCAATCAATCAATCAATCAATCAATCAATCAATCAATCAATCAATCCATCAGTTACTTAGACTACAAGCATGTCTTAAAGACACAAAAACCTGGATGACCCTTAATTTTCTCATTTTGAACACAAAGACCGAGGTTTTAGTTTTTGGACCTGAGCATCTTAGAAATTAATTTTTCAGTCTTTCTCCCTCCTTGGATGTCATTAATCTGCCTCCAGCTCTAATTTTAAACATCTTGGTGTTATTTTTGATCAGGACACGTCTTTTATCCACCACATTAAAATGTTACTAGAACCTCCTTCTTCCACCTGTGTAATATCACTAAAATTAGAAACATCTAAGAATGATGCAGAAAAACTGGTTCATGCATTTGTCACATCTAGACTGGACTACTGTAATGGTTTATTATCTGGGTCTCCAAATACTTCTTTGAAACATCTTCACTTGATCTAAAATGCTGCTGCCAGAGTCTTAACTGGAGTTAGTGGGAGAGATCATATCTCTCCAGTTTTAGCTTCTCTCCACTGG
>JAVCKU010000013.1:7945108-7960927 GCA_032273985.1 Hypsolebias coamazonicus
CTTCATCCAATAACTCTTCAAGAAGATAAAGTCTTCTCAGAGCCACCTAAATGACTGTATCTGACCTTTTATTCTTCAGATCTGTCATGGAATACATGTTCACATGCTTTACCTTCACCTGGGAAAACTTGTATATTTATCTGTAAATGTAAAGTGTAAACTTTAGTTTACACGGATTAAATTGTTTAACCAGCAGGGGGCAGATTACAGCCTAATCCTCCCTAGAAAACAATTTACTGGAGCAACTTCTGGCTTGCGCAACCCTTTCATGTCTGCTGTGGTGGTCATCCAGTTTTCCATTCTGAATACGATCGACTGTTTTTTCTCTGTTCCTTAGAAAAGTTTTCTGCAATCAAACTATTTTATAAACTTTGTTTTACTTTAAACATTCATTTATCAAAATGATTAGCTCGATCACAAATACCTGTAGTGTGCTTTGACTTTTAGTTTTTGGTAACTCGTACTTTCTGATGTGTTTACCATATGTTTTGGCCTATAAGTCACAGGTATTTTTGCATAATTCACAAGCCCTGCGACTTATCCGCCAAAGTGACGTTTTTATGGATTTTTTTTCTCATATTTAAAAACCAGGTTTTGGCTGAGATATGACCATTTTCATTCATTCTTACTGAAAATATTGAACACTATCATTTTCAGCCGCTAGATGGCACTTGTATGACATCTTGTGTCATGTAATAGGTAAAAGTGGCTATTAATGACACAGTCGGCTTGCCATAGTTGCTACGTCTGTCCAGCTCGTCTGGAGCAACCGTCAAATCAGCTTCATTTCTCTGCGCAGCCCTGGAGAAACGCATCTAATTTGACCATTAAAGTGCATTTATTAAGTAAAAGTTCAACTGAGACACACCTTTGCTATGAAGTCGAGCTAACAAATAATTGTTTTAGGTGCTTGTCTTGTTAAATTTCGAAGAAATACACAGCGAATCGCCCTCTGCACTTTCATGTTTCTGTGAATCAGCTTTTGAAATGCAGCTGATTTGACAGTCAAAGTGCATTTATTCAGCAAAAGTTCAACTGAGACACACCTTTGCTATAATTTCTAGCAAACTAATAATTGTTTTTAAGTGTTAATCTTGTTAAATTCTAGTTAAAGTCCTCCCGTGCATGCTCCTGTGACCGCCATTTGGCAGCAATCGATTTTTGGCACAACACCGGCCCACATATCCAGGTGGTCAGCGGTGATGCGTAATATATGTTTTCCTCTTTAGTAGATATTTTTGGACTGATAAGACTTATAGGGCAGTGCGACATGTACAGCGTAAAATACGGTAACTTCATTTGCAAAACTAATCCCAGTAGAAGCATTGAGATGTAATAAATTCCTTCAAAATAATTTATTTCAGCCAGTTGTTTTCATTTTTCTCTTCTCTGTGCTCATTTTAGCTTTCAATTTTTGGCTTAGCTTTATTCTTTAAGTACAATTTCACTAATATTAGCTTTAGCCTATGGTTTTGCTAACATTGAATTTTAGCTGCATTTTTGCCGTTTTTATCATTTAACAGCTGCTGTGATACATTTAAATTTCAGCTACTGTTTTGCTAATTACAGCGTTTTAGCAACCGTTTTCTCATTTTTCAGTTTTTCTGATTCATCCTGTTAATGTGTTTTTCAGCTGAAGTTGTTCAGTCTTCACACTGTAAATGAGTGTGTCCACAGGACTATCTGGATAATGTTAATAACAATCCAAACAGGAGGAAGAGGACACGCTACCTCCACCACTGCCACACCAGCACAGATCCCCAGAATGACTCCACAGTTGTCCAGCAGCCATTTCTCCACTCTGCTCACACAGCCCTGCAGGAGACAACAGGAAACAGAGGACAAATGGGGGTTAAAAAAGACACGAGGGTGGGGGGGTTGGGTTAGAGAGAGATAAATGTCTGTGTGATCTCAGGCAGACATGCTCAGAGACTTTTCAAAACACAGCTGCTGGTTTTGTAAGAACAACAGGGTTTAGCTGAGCTCAGAGAACATAACGGTTCTGAAAGACGCTAAAGCAACAGCACGGTGGAGGTTTCCTGCTGTTGGACCAATCAGCTGTGCTGGTTATCTTCCACTCAGCTGGAGTTGCTCAAATTTAACCACGGTGAAGAAACACCAGTGTGCGCATGGGCAGGACCACAGGGGGTGTTGGCAAATACAGATTTCATGTCTTTGTTGTATTGTTCTTCATTTCTGAACCATAACACAGAGATCACATTCAGATAAAAAAATAAAAACAATCATGTTGCTGGAAGTGACTTTTAGCCATGTCATGATGCAGAACTTCTTGAGAATAGTTTGAGAACATAACCAGGAAGTAGACCCGGCCTCTGAGGTATCCAGACTGCAGAGCAGAAGCATGAACTATCATGTACCGTTTCATGGACCGGCGGTTCTGCAGACATGTACTCGCACAGGCCACCTTCTCTCAGTTCTGGACCAGGCAGGGACTCGTTGCGACAGGAGCACGAGTAGAGCTTCTGGGTGCTGTTCTTGATCAAAAGGTTCTCCGACCAGTTGCCTGGACCGGTCCATCCACAGCATTTCATCTGAATGGCATAAAAGAAAAGGGACGGAGTGAGGTTCAGAAACTGTGCAGAGGATGGAGAAAAGAGAGGCAGAGAATAATGTGAAACACGATGAAGGCTGCATCTTCTGAGGCACTTTTTTCAAACATCAGAACAAGAGGGACTTGGCGAGACAAACAGAAAGAGACAAAGTGAGGAGACAGAAAGCTTGAGGCTGATTAGCTCCAAGAGTCAGTTCATGAAAAAGACACAAACATAGAATCTGTCTGTGAATCTTTTAGTGTTTCAGTGTCTGAAAGCTGTCAGCAGAACACAAAGAACATGAAGGAACTCTGGTTTGTTCAGCTTTAAGCCCTGAAGTTATTAAAACTTAGCAGCAACAGCGGCTTATCAGAGTCCCACCTATTAAAATATGCCCAGAAACAGCAGATTAAAAGCCTCGTGCGAAAACATAGAAATTATAATATACTTTGTATATACACACCAGCCATCACATGTTGAAGTGTCTCTGGGCAAGACAGTGAGCCTCATTGCCTCTGATGTGTCAGTGTTTGAATGTGATTTAAAGCACTGAGTAGTCTCTTTAGAATCATTTGTTCAATTAGTTTTGTATAGATCTAGTAAAGTGCTGTATGAATGGGTACATGAGGCACAGATTGAGTTGTAAAGAGCTTTGAGTATCTTGATAAGATAGAAACGTGCTAAATAAGTACAGTCCATTTACCATTTATAGTATATGAATACAGTACATCAAAATAGTACTTGTGTAGATTCAGTATACACACACACATTTTGAGGGATGTGTCATCCTGCAATTCATATCGTGTATTGGTTAGTGACAAAAAAAAAGTATTAAACATAATTTTGTAAAAACAGGAATAGAAAGTGGGAACAAATCATATATGCTGTGGCACATAGGGCAGCCGACTTGGGACCTGAAAGTCCCAAGTTCGATCCCCAGCCATACTCACAAGTCGTAGTGTCCCTGAGCAAGACACCTATTCCCTATTAGAGTTCCCCAGGTGCTTACACAGCTGCCCACTGCTCCACCTGGGTGTATCCCAGTGCGATGGGTTCAATACAGAGAATTAATTTTCCCATTGTATGGGAACATGCAATGATGACAATACATAGCACTTTACATGACTAGAGCAGGTCTGGATGTTTAAAGAAGACTCTAAAGAACTTGTGCTTCAGACCACTTAAAAACTATTTGACGAAATTAAATCTGTAGGTTCTTATAAAAAATACAAAAAAAAAGGATTGCTTAGAATTATTCTGTCCTTGTGTATTGTTGTGGCATTCATGCTACAGCTGCTAGCTAGTCAAAAAATATGTATATTGAACCTAACCGAGTACTCCTTGTTCTTCTGATCTCAGTTAAAGCCAACCAACTCCTCACCATCTCAACATTAGGGACATTTCTGATCATTAGAGCAACCTTTACATCCACCAGTTAACTAAGCCCAGCTCTTTAGCCGCCATTATTTTCATCAATAAAGCTCTTCAAATCAGATCTTAAAAAAACCCAACAACAACAACAAAAAACAATTTCTTTCTGCCCAATTCTTCTGGTCCTATTATTCAATTTTCAAAGCACAAAGGCTTAAAGAGGCATGGTAAAACATTACCTCAGTGAAGTCTCTCACATCCTGATTTGGTATTGATTTGTCAGGACCCAGTAATACATATTGGAAATGGGGACGATCAATAGCACTCTAAAACAAATAGAGAGCAGCTGTCTGGATGAATGGTCGTCAGAAGGAGTGACGGTGTAACAGTTTGTTCAAGATGTACCCCACCTCCCACCTGGAGGCAGCTGGGATACTATAATCAGCAAAACATGCAGCTGATTCACTAAATTGCATTGCAGTCAAATTACGTGTACATATACCGAAGAGTTTAAAAACTTTAAATCTGGACAATATTCTCTCTAAAAGACAATTAAAATGTTTTTGCTTGTTCATAATTGTTAAAAACAAAAAGAGGAATTAAAGAGTGAAGGCACATTTCAGTGATTTACAGGGAGCGCCTCCTCTTGGGTCACCCACTGATTTTTTGTAGGTGCAGCTGCATGACTCAAAACCTTTGAGGAAAAAGGATAATAAGCCACTCCTGTTGGGTTTCAAGTCTTTTCTCTGTGTGTGTGTTTACCACTCAGGGCAGTAAAAGTCCAGCTTTTCACGAGAACCACTAAAAGGATGATATTATTTCGTAACAACTTAACAAGCTCCTTGGTGATCCCTTGTGATATTGGTGGGCCTCACCTCCTCGAGCAGCAGCTGCATGAGTCAGGTGCAGAGGTGCAGAGGGGTCACAAAGGCAATACATCAACATCTGACAAGCACAAAGCTGTTACGAGGGGAAGACAGAACTTGAAAAGCCATGAGAGAGACCGAAAGTAAAATGTTTAAATTCAAGCTGTGGGAGGGTGAAACCTCTTAGAACTACAGAAAGAAAGAACAAACATTTCTTAAATAGCATGGGCTGTGTGCAGTGTGTTATTTAAATTAAAACAGAGTTAGAAGCTGTGTCACAGGCAGCGCCAGTGTGAAGAAATGTTCCCTAGTGTGCACGACTTTCTTATTAATAGCAGGAAAATGCCCCCATTAAGCCTCCATCACCTGGCAGGGCAAAGCTTTCTACTGCATGTTCAGTTAAATGGACTGATGACAGCACGAAGTGGAGGGGAAAGGTGGGAGGGCAGACATAATGCATCCAAGAACGACTTCTTCCTTTAATACAGAAAAAACTAATGTGAAGATTATTGACAGTGATAACCAGAGATGTCTTAAGGTTATAAACCCAACACTGCCCTCCAGTGGCAGTACTACTTCAGTACACCGTCTTTATCCAGAACAGCCTACTGAAAAACCACTGATGGCAAACCTGAATTCACAAAACTGCTTCCAGTTTCTTCAAGACACACTCTGAATTTATTTGATCATTATTTTTAGAACATCTAATAAACAAATATTATATGCCCAACACAGGGAGGCACAAAAATCCAAACAGAAATTTCCACAGAATCAAACGACTAAATGTGTTTTTATGGAGCAGGTGTGTTGGCGCCCTCTGCTGGAGCAGAGATGTAACAACAATCAGTTAGATAACAAAACAAGCATGTTGACATCTGGTCCTAATCTCAGTGAGCCTGAAGGCACAAACAAATAATCCCACATGGCTGGAGACGTGCATAATTTCAGTACATATTTAAGTGAATCACAAAAACAGTTTTTTTGTTGTTTCACTGCTACAGTGAATCCGGGTTTGGAGGAAAGGCCTCACAAATAAACACAATCCTGATGATAAATAAGCCTTAATGTCCCTGTTCACTCTCTGCTGATACCAGTGGGTTTAAGTCTTTCCCTCATGTCAGATTCAGTGTTTTCAGGTTCATCTGGGCCACAAATAAGTTAAAGGGCCTCATCGTATTCTCTTTATGGTTAAAAACCTTTTGCATACTGCATTGAAAAATGGGTTTGTTTGTTTGGAATCATACATACAACAGCTGTATCAAACAAAAACACAGATGATCAATAAACAAACCCTTTCAGTGTCAGAACTAATCTGTGAACTATTTCTTCTCCCACATCATCATTCCTAAATGCATTTTCAGAGCCCACAGATGCACAAAGACAACAAAGAACAGACAATTGTTTAAAATTTAATTAGACCATGTCAAAATATTAACTTTGATCCAACAACCACCTCTGGGTAAGTGTGGAAAACAACTTGTGTCAAATGAAGGGAACCTCCAAACAACTGATGATCAAAGGTCCTTTTCATCTTTTCTCGATGCTCAGTAACTACGATGGAGAGAAACAGAAGCACGTATGTTGTGTTTTTGAGACAATCATTTACAGGGAACCAAAAAGGAAACCGTAGGGAGCCTTGTTCCACCCGCCTGACACGCCTCTGCTCAGATCTGCTGTCCAACTCCAAAGTCCAGCAGGTCAGTAAACGCCTCATCCTGGTACAAACACTGATGCAAGCTTCTGTTGTGACTGTTTCTATAATTAGTATGAATTTGGCCAGAGGTTATGGTCCATGTACATGCTGAGTGGTGAATAACACATTTTGAACATAAAACTATCATTGAGACCTAATATTATAAAAAGGTTTAACTAGGCCTGTCACAATAACAAATTTTGCTGGGTGAATAATCGTCCCAGAAATTATTGCAATAAACAATAATATTGTTTGAAATGTGATAATAATTAATTATTGTCAAATTTAAGAAAAAATGTTGGTTAATATCTTTTGAGTGTAGTACCTTTTTTTGACCACTGGATGGCACTACTGTTTGAACTGAAGGATGTATCGTGAGGGAGCAAACAGTGTGAATTTAAGAAAAATGGGAGGGAGGCCCCTTGACGTGACATGGGCTGTCTCTCTTCTCTTCTCAAAATGGCAGACGCTCGATGTGGTTTGAGCTCTTTAGCATAGCATTTTTCACACAAAGCTTTTAATTTAAAAAAAAATCAGTAAACAAGTTTCCAGCTTCTTTTTGCAGAGAAAAACAACTTTTTATACGCAGGCACATGTTTCAACTGAATTTTGGAGCTTCGACAAGACAAAGGTTTTTTCCAGAGGTCAGCATGTTAGCTTAACTCATAGCTTAGCTTTAGCTGCTTTAAACAATCCAAAAACGCGATTTTGGATAATTAAAACAGATTTAAGAGAGAAAGGGATCGGTTGAGCCTTTTGTCATCCAGTGTCTTCAGTAGAAAGAGAGCGACACGAACAAACAATAAAGCTGATAAATGAAAATGAGGTTGATAATTTTCATTTATCATGCAGTTCATTGATTTATTGTTATCACAACAGGTCTAGGTTTAACAAGGATTTGGCAGTGAATTTTTTTACTTCTTTTCTAATCGTATCTTTTTCAACAGAAAAAAAAAACTTTTGATAGTGAGAGGACAGTTAACACACTAACTTTATATAATAAATGAAAACTAAACCACTGATGTTGTGTATTGACCACCAGTCCAGACTAATAACGTGCTAAGACCGTCATCGAGACTTCTGTCGATCCAGTCAGGAGTTTCTTCTTTAATGCATGGTGAAGGTTGGATGAACTCTTCTGCACTTAGTGATGCTAAAATCTCATTTATTGCTGGTTCTCTTTTTCTAAACGAAAAAATAAAATAAAACGTTTTCTACCTGTGTAGTATGCATCGGTTTGTAAAGTTCGTAAAGTTCCTGATGCATGGTCCAGGTCGAAAAATCTAACAAAGTTAAGTCAGGTCCTCTGGACAAAGCCTTTTGGATTCAAGACGAAACGTTTCAACATTTATTTATTTTTTAATCCATCCAGAGGACCTGACTGAACTTTGTTAGAATACTTGCTTTAGTTAAAACAGCCACAGAAACACTCTGGGGTCAGCTGCCATCTTTTTGTAAATATGTGTATGTGATTCTCAAAAAGTAATAACTGACTAAACTTTAATCCGTTTTGGAAGTATATTAAAGTTTATATTTGGGCATTTAAGGCAGATTGTTCTTTGACTCACTTTACACAAAGAGCCTGATGAAGTGGAGACAAGAACTGCAGCTG
Source organism: Hypsolebias coamazonicus (assembly GCA_032273985.1). NCBI lineage: Eukaryota > Metazoa > Chordata > Actinopteri > Cyprinodontiformes > Rivulidae > Hypsolebias > Hypsolebias coamazonicus. Next base: position 7,953,203 of record JAVCKU010000013.1, read on the forward strand.
AGGCCACAGTTCAGACCTCCAAAAGGCACAAACTTGTTTTTAGTTTACCTTTTTACTTATTCTGAGAAAGCTGATTAAAGTCTTGCAGTGGACCAAGGGAAATCCTCACAAGAAGACTCAAAGACTCATTCTTTGAGAACCCTGAAACACATTTACATATAAAACACACATAAGCCCTACAATCAGCCTCTGAAGAGAACAACTCATCTTCACTGTAACGTTAGAAGACAAGTGAAGCAGCACAGTGCTCTGCGGCTGCTCACGAAGAGGCCGAGACAGAAAAACAACATGTTTTACAGAACAGGGCTTGCACAAAACATAAAGGGATTCCCCGCAGAACACTGTTGATTCCCAGTGCTGTTATAAAAGCATAATAACTGGTAACTAATGGGGTATCTGAAATCCACTATGACAAAAATAAGTTATTCACAGTTGCTTAAGAATGTGTTTTTAGAAGAGAACTATTTTGTTTAAATTCAAGCTAAAACCGTAAGTATTGCATGAAACAAACCAGAACACAGATGACCCCATGGATTATGATAACATACCACCATGAAATCCTGTTAGGTTAAATTAGAAACAGAGGAAAATCTCCATACTGAGAACAAAAATGAATTACAATTCCCAAAGGCAGTATTACATAAATACCGTATATTTCGGTTTATAAGTCTCTCTTTTTTTTTTTTTTTCATAAATTAGCATGCCTGAGACTTATACACCAAAGCAACATATTTATGGATTTTTTCCGTATTTATGAATCAATTTTTGGCTGAGATATGACTGTTTTCATTCATGCCGACTGAAAATATTGAACACTAGAGCCACTAGATGTGCAGTATGGCATGCCGTTGTATCATGTAATAGGTAAAAGGAGCTATTAATGACACAATCTGCTTGCCATAGCCTGCCACCTTTGTCCAGCTCGCCTGGAGCAACCAAATCAGATTCATTTCACTGCACCACCCTGAGAAATGCAGCTAATTTGACCATTGAAATGCATTTCTTAAGTAAAAGTTCAACTGAGACACACCTTTACTATAATGTCAAGCAAACAAATTATTGTTTTAGGTTAAATTTCAAAGAAATGCACAGAGTCCTCCCGTGCACACGTCCGCTAATCGGCTTTTGAAATGCAGCTGATTTGACCGTCAAAGTGCATTTATTAAGGAGAAGTTAAACTGAGGCACACCTTTACTATAATTTGGAGCAAACAAATTATTTTTAAGTGGTAATCGTGTTACATTCTTGTTAAAGTCCTCCCTGCACGCTCCCGCGGCCGCCATTTGGCAGCCAGTCGTGTTTTGGCACAACACTGGACCACATTTCCGGGTTCTCAGCAGTGACGCATAGGGTAATAGATGTGACGTATACGGCAAAGCAATGTATTTATGTTTCCACTTTATTAAACATATTTGGACTGGTGTGACTTATATGGTGAAAAATATGGTACATGTTTTAAAGCTACTGACTGTGCAAAGCAGCACAAAGACAGAAGATCAGAAACGTGTACCGCAGGTATTATCTGAACAATCAGCTGGTCAGTAAGAGCTCATTGTTGACAAGACGTTTGAACCGGTGCAGCTTTGAGCAGATATTTGATTTGATGTTTTTATGCACACAGCAGTTTCAATATGGGTGGAACAAGTACATCAAATCCACACACACAATAAAAAGCCAAACAAACACATTGACAAACTATTGAAGTGAAAGCTGCAGAAGTAGATTAATGAGAATTCATAATGTCTGTTAAACTCTGGGAAAGAATAGTTCTCTGTCAGAAAATGACAGATTTAAAACAAGTCAATAACAAAAGTAGAATAATATTTTGTGTTTGTGAGCTGTTTTTAGATGAACTAAAGCCGGGATCAAACTTACAGCCTTGACATTTTACACTGAAGCCAATAATTCATGCACAGCTAATAGAACAAGTGAGGCGCAGCAACACGGACCAATTCTCCAAAGCTTGCTGCACACTGAACAGACATTTACTTTGTTAAGTTTTAAAACAATATGCTGTGTTGCACATATGAATAATAACAATAAATGTGTAGAGTTACAGCACTGAAACAAGATGATCGTGAACAAGATGTTGGCTCAGTATGGCAGCTGGCTGTTTAATGCTTTTAGAGGAAGCAGAAAATAAAAATAAATTGAAAGCTTCGTGACTCCGACCTGATATCTGAACCAGTAGACCGTTGTTACCAAACAGAAACAATAAAACATCATAAGGCCATAAACAGTCCAAGAGATGATTTGGTGAATATTAGAGTTAATGACAAAAAAAAAAAAAAGAGTCAGTCAAAGTGACTGACAGAGCAGCAGCTGGTAACGTAGCAGACTTTCAGCTTAGTGGATGTGCGCTGTTTTAAAAAAGAAGTGCTTTGGAGTCGCAGCTGAATGTCTTTCTCCTTATTACGAGCAGAGCAATGAAGAAAACAGACATTTTCTGGCACAGCTGTTTCCTATCACACTCCGACTGCGTGAGTTTCATGCCTAATTAAGCTGAAGACAAGTTCTGAGTACAAACTTGGTGCAGGATTAATACTAAAGCCTCTTTCAAACACAAGATAAGAAACATTAATGATTTTTTAAAATAATTTGCTAACGTCTGCATTTTGTCACAGTGACTCAGAGCTACTCACAAATCCCTTTCGAGATTCCAGCAACATCTGACAGAACACGTAGTCATGTAAATAAACTGACACAAAACGATCTTTTACTATGTTGTGCTGAGAAGCAATGAGGTTTGTAGTAACTGTGGACCACAGAGACAGTGGACAAGAGCGCACTATCAAGATTTAAAACTAAACAGCGCGCTCACACTAAACCTGCGTTCAGCTGCCAGTCTCATAGCTTTTTATTTACCGTTAAAGTAAATGACAAAAAATAAAAAATAAAGCTTCATATCAGGTGGCACAGGTCATAGAGCTGTCACCTCTCAGCGAGAAGGTCGACAGATCAAATCCCAGCTGGGGATCTTTCTGGGTGGAGTTTGCATGTTCTCTCTGCACTCTGTGGGTTTTCTCCAGTTTCCTCCCACAGACCAGAAACATGCAAGTTAAACTGATTGGTAACTTTAAATTGTCTCTAGGTGTGAGTGAGAGAGTGAATGTGAATGGATGAATGGACGGACGACATCAGATTTAAATAAAAGCCCAAATGTGTTAAAACGCTATGACCAATGCACAGAAAAGTAAAAGCCTGACATTACTCAAAGGAATGCATATCACCTCAAATTTTAAACTATCATCATCTTATGTTGAGAAATGAACGTTGGAGCCATTCTGGCCAAACCTTGAACATCATGTTATGACTAGGCCTGTCACGATAAACAACAAATCAATTAATCGCATGATAAATTAAAATGATCAACCTCATTTCCATTTACCAGCTTTATCATTTCTTCATGTCTCTCTTTAAACTGAAGACACTGGAAGACAAAAAGCTGAACTCCGGTGTTCTTCACTGACCTCTCCCTTTCTCTTTTCTCTATAAAATCTGTTTTAACCATCCAAAATTGAGTTTTTGGATCGTTAAAAGCAGCTAAGCTACGAGGTAAGCTAACAGGCCGACCTCGGGGGAAAAACCTCTGTCTTGTCAAAGCTCCAAAATTCACAGTTGAAACCTGTGCCTTCATCTAAAAAGCTGTTTTTCTCTGCAAAAAGAAGCTGAGAACTTGTTTATGATTTATTAAAAGCTTTGTGTGAAAAATGCTAAAGAGCTCAAATCACACCGAGCGTCTGCCATTTGGAGAACCAAAGAGAAACAGTCCATGTCACGTCAAGGGGCCTCCTTCCCATTTTTCTTAAGGAGACACACTGCTCACTCACTCACTGTCCATCCTTCAGTTCAAACCATCTTATACTGCCATCTGGTGGTCAAAAAAGGTACTACAGCCAAACAAAATAAAAACTTTTTCTTAAATTTGACAATAATTATTGTCAAATTTCAAACAGTATTATCGTTTATTGCAATAATTTCTGAGATAATTAATCGCCCAGCAAAATGTGTTATCATGACAGGCCTAGTTATGACCAGTCTTATTCAGTGTAGCAAGATGTCATGATCTGACTATGTGTTGGTAAGCTGTCTCAGGCTCTCAGCTACTACCACATCACATTACAACTATAATATTTGTTAAAATAAATAAATAAATAAATAAATAAATAAATAAATAAAAAACTGAGTTACAGCCATTTTCGTGTTGGATCATTTTGACCATCTTAAATTAGATTAATTCTTGAAGTTAATCAGTTAAAGATGCACATCCAGTGATAACTTTCTGTTTCATTAAAGTCTGTCCAGTGATTCATGGATTTTTTTTTTTTTTTTGATAACAAACAGGGTTGACTCCAACAGTTAATGCTAAAGCTTTGAACTAAGATGTCCTACATTGTGATGTGTTTGAATCTCAGCTACAACTTCACCAAACTTTAGCTCAATATCTGTAAATGTGACCTAGTATTTGAGTTGTTTTATTTTTACGTCAGTTGAATATGGTAGACATTTTGAATTGGGTTGGTCAAAACGGTGTTGGTTTTATATGCGACTCCCAATGAACCAGATTTAATTGTTCTTGGTAAAAAGCAAATGTTTGTGTACACATTTACACTGTGACAGTGAATGACTAATGAGGCTCTCTCCCTCATGAAGAAACAATGAAATCACAAAGGTAGAAAGGCTATTAAAAAAAGCTGGGAATAGTTTACAATCCATTTACAGCTGGTTTCAAATCAATACACAGAAACATGGCACAAATTTGTTAAAAGCTTTCAGCTTTTTCAGTAGAGTCCAACTTTTTTCAAGTGCTGTTTAATTAGGTCTAACATGGGCAGAAAAGACTGTTATTAGGAAAGAACCACAACGTTTGGTTTGCACAAATTCAACTAAAAACACAACATCTAATTTCTAATTCTGTAAATGGTTTCAGATTTTAAGAGCTGAAATTGTGACTGAATAAAGCGCACAAGAAATTAATAAAAATATGTATTCTCTGTGTTCATCAAGCCTCCTCTATAACTAACAAATCACAAAACAATGAATTTTTTTATTCAGTCTGTTTATAGAGGCTGTAGTGTCAAAATAGCTTTTTAAAAACAACATTTTATCTAGAGCCCGACCAATAAATCGGTGGGGGCTGATATTTTAGGCTGATGTGGACATTTGGGGACACAGCGATATCAGTGATAATTGGCCCATTATGCGACGATATTAACACTTCTAATTTTCAACCCAAAATGCAGAAGTGTCCTTACTTGCAAATGGTGTAACTGTACAATGTATCCATCAGAAGATGCATGTGCACTAGGTTCAAGTCATGGCCATGCTGCACACTTGACTCACAGCACAGCAGAAGCTGGGAACAGCTGTGTAGCATATTTTGCTGAACAGAGCACGCTAAGTTTATTTTAACTGCTCTTTAAAACAAATCAGCATTAATAAAATATATCAGTGTTAGTAACATTATCTTTGTCGTCCTCAATGAAATACATTGTTTGTCTGAAATATGTACTTCTCTGCAAAGAAAAATAAACTGCTGCGGTCAATAACTAGACCTTCACCATATGTGACTATTTAAACTATGAACAGGGAAGGTGTTTCTTTGTTTAATTTATATTTTTGGAACACACTTGATAACTTTATGGTGAATAGTGGAGGATAGAAAATGTGAGCGCACAGTAGGAAGACTGTTTCAAGACTTTAAGTGTTACAACAGGTTTAAAGTAGCTGTTTACTTGGATTCTTACAGGTGGAAAAGTTTTTTAAAAAAATCTTCCATTATATCAGTTATTGGCATCAGATGCCCTGTCCAATATCGGTATTGGCGATAGCCAAAATATCAATATCATTTTAGTTCTAATTGTAAGAATAATTTATAAATAACACTTTATATTTTCTACTTAACCAATAAGAAATATACAAATGTGTTTGAAGTGTTTAATTTTTTTAAATGTTCTTAAAATGAAGGGGTGATATTGTGTACCAAATATATAATTTATTAACCATCAAGTAACCATTTATTTGAGAACAACCTAACCCACACTCAAACTTAGATAACTCAGAACGCTGTCTTTGAAGGACTTCTTTAAGGTGGCAGTTCAATTCTGCTGCCTTGCACGAGCGGCACCGAGACAAAAAATACTCTGCAATTATAATGTGACGGTCAGAGCTGAGGGTGTAGTTATGTGAACCGCCGGCAGAGGTACTGCAGTGAGAAACTGTGGGCTTCCTCTCTTCATGCCTGCAGACATTAATTTGTGAATTACAGCACAAACGTGGGAAGGCTGTATTTACTCTTGAGCAAGCAGAGCAGATATTTCAACCAGACTCTTGACTCCCTGCAACATTCATGCGTACTGGTGCAGCAGCGTTTTGCAGTGGGCTGACAGCTGATTAGACTGATGGATCACTCTGAGGTGTAATCATTACTATATGGTTATGAAGCCTCTGTTAGCTCGCTCCACGCTTTTCAGAAAGCCTCTAAGTGAAACTGAAAACAGGCGAAGCACTGATTTTTATTTATTTATTTTTAAAACAAAACCCAGCTTTTAAAAAGGTAACCAATGGAGTCTTTTTATCACTAGGATGATGTTTGTTTCAAGTGATGCTAATATGGTTTGTATCCTCCATCCTGTCTCCAAGCTATCATGACACAAAAGTATTGTGCACACTTTTGAAGTTTACCGCTAACAGCTGGCAGAGGTACTGAATCAGATAAGGTGGAAATAAACAACAGTGTACACAATGTAAACAAGGCTGCAAAGAGTTTGTGAACTTGTTCCTTGGCACGTGAAGGCAACATGTGAAACCACAAACATCTGTATCGTTTGCTCCAGACATGGACCACTCAAACTGAAACATCCAAAACAGAAGTTCAGGAGACGAGGTTGTGTGCAGTGCCCAGCCATGCTCCTCTCTTCAGCTTTCTGCTGATCTCCTGACCTCAAACAGACTACACAGGATACATGTTGCTTCCAATTTAGATTATGGGATATATATGGAGTTTACAGTTTGGTGTTCGCTGGGCTTTTTTTTTTTTTTTTTTACACCAAACTATGCCACATTCCTTGTGTGGTAACTCTAGCAATGACATTAGATTAAGTCAATATTAATCACAGCAAGAGAACGTTATTCAAAGAGAGACTTGGCATCGAGTTCAAATATTTGTTTAAGTTAAAAACGTCCGAGGGGAGAGTGTGGGAGACGACTTCCACAGGAGCCAGCTGAGCAATAAAGTGATAATATCAGTCGGTCCTTTCACAGAAAATTCACTTACTGTGACATGAAGTCTGTGATGTTTATTTTTTTCCAATACATTTTAAATATCTATTCTCTAAATCTGTTGGGACTAAATAGTCGATGACCTGCGTCCCGTTTTACGACAGAGCTTTAGTGCCACGCTAAGACAAAAATAACAAAAGTCATAAAATTATGAGAATGAAGTCCTAGTATTACGAGAATAAAGTTGAATAAAGTCTTAATATTATGAGAATAAAGTCGTACGAGACTTTTTTTTTTTACTGCTCTCATTTATTAATTTTTTTCACGAGTCGGATCCATGACGCACCTGTCAATCAATCCAGTAAGCGTGTCAGCAAATGACCAATCCGAAGCTAAATGCTCCTTACCTGCAGAGCTGCTGCAGCCCATCACAACGTACCACCTGACTGTAAGCAGGTAAGCTGTGCATGGATAATGTTATCCTTAAACATTGTATAACAGCAA
>JAVCKU010000013.1:8199368-8211506 GCA_032273985.1 Hypsolebias coamazonicus
TCTCAGGCTCCTCTCTTGTGGAACCAACTTCCAGTTTCTGTCCGTGAGACTGACACATTGTCCAGTTTGAAGACTGGGATTAAGATTTTCCTCTTTGATAAATCCTATAGTTAGGGTTGGTTTGTCATGCTGCCATAGGCTTAGACTACTAGAGGACAAGTTGACCTAAACTGAATTTAATTATATATTCCAGTAGGAACATTAAGTCATGTCAAGTCAACTTTATTTCTAGAGCACAGTTAAAACAGGTAAACTGTTATCAAGGTGCATTAGGATATATCTGCCACAAAAGCTACGGTTTGCTGCTGCTGTGGCTATTTAAACTTGTAGTTCACATTACCACAAAATGTTTCAATTTTATTTGATTTAAAATTACTGCAATCCACTTGTTTTTGCCAATTTCAGGCTGGCCATTAGCTTGTCAGTCTAATTAGAATTAAACTCAATTTATTTAAACTGAAGCCATTCAACAAGCTATCTGCAACAGGTAAGATATTGTTGAAACAGTTCTTCAAAACCTCTTCAAAAGATCTGAACTGAGTCTCTAAGTTTTCTGATAGTAAACCAGGCTTTCTGGACCGATGTGGCCTCTTTCTAGTCTCCCACTGTTGTGTCACCATCTTTTTTTAATGCTGTTGTTCATCTGTAAAAAATGAGCATGCAAGAATGAACAATGAACAGTCAGAGTCCCACAGCACGGGGGCAACCGAAATGAGAAACAGCACTCAGCGATTAACTGTGTTTAGACACGAGGCTCTGGGTTTTGTATTGTGAAGTTGCTTCTTATAAACATGTGGTCGCCGTAGAGAGACCATCTCGCATTCCCACGTCAGCATTAAAAGAGGTCAAACACAAAAAGAAGAATATGCACATGTATGTTCTAACATTCCTAAAATAAAGAGCTGAGTGAATTAAACACAGTTGAAAAGGTTTGTTTGTTTACTTTTTTTTTTTTTTTTTGGTAAAATGACATGTTGGACTTCTGATTTCTTTCTGTGGACACTATGTCCTTGAGTGACATTTGTTTTTATTTATTTCCTGGATGTGTGGGCTGACCCCAGACTCTGAATGCAGATATAAAAATCCCCACAAATCCTTTACAGTTCTCTCTCCTCCGTTCCCCGGCAGTTCAGAGTGTCTCCACAGCATTTCCATTTCCATTTCGTCCACCGTGACCTCAGCCAATACACCCACCTTCTCAAATATTTCATACTGAGGAACAGCGGCTCTTGGTCATCTCAATCTCATAACTAAACACAGCAGTCATGTCTGCAGCTCACATAGTCAGAGTGTGCTGCCCACACATGGCCTTATCTTTCAAAAGTAACAGAGAAGCAAGAGGTGGTGAGGTCAGGTCAGAAACTCAATTACTGCGTGCTCGCAAAAAATCCTCCTCTCGCTTCTCACCGAATGCTGAGGTGATGCTTTGAGACGCTAACTTCCTGTCTTTTCTTTAAAGGGTTACTTGTCTCTTTAACTGTTACGGCCTTTTCTTTGGCTTCTCCTGCAGAGTCGTCTTACTTTAGTTTATGTTTTTAGGAGTTTCAATGACCACACTGACAGAATCTGAGACGTTTTCCTCCCATTTTTCCACACGCAGCTTGTTCTGTCATTCGGTCTCATATTGCTCCTAAAAGATTAAAGCAAATGTAATCCTAAACTAAGGTTAAGAGAGTACATAATTACTGAGATTAGAGATTAGAGAAAAGGGAGACTGAAACATAAAAGCTCATTTACAAAAAGAAGAGACAACTTTTTCCAAAAGTAGAATGGGAGGAAGATCTTTCAGTTATCAGGCTCCTCTCTTGTGGAACCAACTTCCAGTTTCTGACCATGAGGCTGACACATTGTCCAGTTTGAAGACTTTCCTTGTTGATAAATCCTATAGTTAGCGTTGTCTTGTTATTCTGCCTTAAGCTTAAACTACTGGAGGACAAACTGACCTCATTTCATAAAATGAATTGTTAAAATTGAATAGTTTTCATTTGATACTACTGTATTTCTATCTTAACATGTGATTCGTGACCTGCCATTGTGTATCTGTTCCTCTCAAACCCAGCTGGTCGAAGCAGATGACCGCTTGTCCTGAACCTGGTTCTGCTAAAGGTTTCTTCTTCATGAGGGAGTTTTTCCTTTCCACTGTCACCTTCATGTTAGCTCAAGATGAGAGTTCTGTGATGGAGTTAACCTCAAAGCAGTCTGCTCCTCAGATAAATAAAGTTAAATTATTATTTTTATATGTGAATGTTTCTGTTCAGTGCCCTGAGATGACTTCTGTTGTGACTTGGTGCTTTATAAATGAACTGAACTGAATTGATTGTCAGCTCCATCACGGGACCAAACCATGCCGTTTCACTATTTTTTGTCTTTGTTTAGAAATCTCTTAGGCTCCTGTTTGTGTTTCCATAAAATGGCCTCTTTTCTGCTAAAGTGACAACATGTGAGGATGGGTGTAACCTTCATGTTCACATACATCCTTCCAAGATTATTTCAGAGACCTCAACCACTTGCCCTTTTCCCCTCAACAACCCAAGCAGATTGACAGAGGATGCTACAGATTTGACAATGACCTGCTCTCATGTGACGAAACAAGCCGAAGAAGCGTGGAAGCCTGTCGTTTCATTTACCGTGCAAGCCCCTCTGCTGGTATCTTATCTGCTCAATCCTCTCATCGTCATTTAATTCCCCCGACAACCCCCTCACGCCATTCGATCCCAGCCATGGTCCTATTTAAATCGCTCACTCCTCCTCTTCCCAGTCCACCACATTTCTAATGCTAATTATCTAAATCTCTCTGTGCGCTCCATCCCTCCCATCCACCAGCTACTTACTAAAATCTCTCCTCACCAGCACGTCCCCAGTTCAGAGGTGACTGACTGACAGGTTTATATTTTTCAGACAGAGAACAATCCTGCTTCTTGTGTTTTATAACCTTTACTCATTCTCTTCTATCTGTGTACAAATTACAGAAACCCTGCTGGAACACATCTGTGTGTTTTAACAGGGCTGGAAGTAATGAATTACAAATACTCACATTACTCTAACGAAGTACATTTTTTTGGGTACTTCTACTTTTATGAGTATTCTTTCAAGTGTGTCTTTTACTCAGCAGACCATGTAATCTACTTTGCTACTTTTAAACTCTACTACTACTGAGGGCGGCCACAGGTTGAATGAATATTCAAACCGTTCATCTTTGTAGCCAATAAGTTTCTCAGATCCTGAACACAGCATTTACCTATGACGTAATCAAAGGACGACTCCATAGAGTAGAGAGTCATTTATTTGGAGAAAAAGCCAAAATGGAGACAGAGGACAACACTGTCCACAGAGAAAATGACGAGGTAACGGCTGAAGACAAGTGCACGTGGTTGTACCTGGAGGAATGTTTCATGTACAAAGGGTGAAAAGGAGACAGTGTCCAGATATGAACTTTCTTTAATCTCTACAGAGACAGCAGCTTATGAAACTTCATCTAATCTGAAAAAACATGTTGTGATATTTGAGGTTTTACAGCTGCCTGTATGATACTACTGTTTTATTGTTTGGATGTTATTAGTTGGGCTAAGTATACAAAATCTTAGATATTGGCCCTGTCTTCAGTTTGTCTGTTACTAAAATAAGGCAGAGCTTCTGAGCATCTGAGAAATGAACTTTGAATGTAGCTGTTATATTTATATTTATTATGTACAGTGAATCAAACTGAATGACTTCTATTGACACCACAATAAAACATCAATTGATTTAAAAGTAATTAATACTCTGTCGTTTTTGAGAAGAGTACTTTGTACTTTTAATTAAGTGTTTTTTTTACGCCACCAGTACTTATACTCTAATTTAGACCAATTTAAGCAGTGTAACAGTGATTGTACTTGAGTACAATTTTTCAGTGCTTTTCCCACCTCTGTTAGTTTCAATTTCAATTCAGTTCAGTTTATTTTTAAAGCACCAAGTCACAACAGAAGTCGTCTCAGAGCACTAAACAGAAACATTTATTATATATAAACTAATAATTTAACATTATGTATCGGAGGAGCAGACTGCTTTGTTTAACTCCATCACAGAACTCTCATCTTGAGCAAGCATGAAGGCGACAGTGGAAAGGAAACCTTTAGCAGAACCAGGCTGAGGACAAGCGGTCATCTGCTTCGACTGGCTGGGTTTGGTAGGAACAGACACACAACGGCAGGTCAAGAATCACATGTTAAGATTGAAATAGTATCAAATGAAAACTATTTAATTTTATCAAATCTTTTAATGGAATGAGATCAGTTTGTCCTTCAGTAGTCTAAGCTTAAGGCAGCATAACAAGCCAACCCTAATTTCACAGATCAAATTAGGTAAAACAACAGCAGCAAAGTTATGAAAATGTTCTGTGGTCAGTGCTTCAGTCTTGTAATCCAGTGGCTGCAGGTTTGAGCCTGGATTGTAAAGAGCATCCTCTAAAAAACAATTTGCCAAATCTTTTATGAGAGTTTGCTCGCTATCATGACCCCTGAAGATGGGAGCAGCCCAAAGAAAAAGAACAGACAACAATAACTGTGTGTATAAAACAGCATGTTTACAATCAGTTCATTTGGACAGCGGCATGGGAACGTGACCTTAGTCGGCCGGTGGTGGCCTGTTTGGGTCAGCGTCTGCAGTGTCTACAACGAGAGTGTTTCTTTTCTAAAAGCAGGTGACAGTGTTTAAAGCAAGAAAGGCAACATTAATCTCTCTGTGCTGTTAATCTCAGTAGCTGTAGTTTCTTGCTGTGGTACATCGTCTGTCTTGTTACACTCTACTGTAGTTGGAGGTTATTCTTTACTTTCTTTAGTTGTTATTCCTGTGAGTAGCCACCTACACTACGCATCACTTGGTGATACAGTTACATAAAGATGGTTTACCACCAGCAGCTATGAACCAAACAGAAACAGCATCCAGTGTTTAAAGCAGAACATTTCCATTGTTGTGTAAAATTGTTGCTAATCAACTTTTTTTTAAAGTTTGATGTAAAATGCACGTTAAGGAGTTGGTTTAGGAACAACCGAGGAATGTGTTCTCAAGACATGCAATGATTCCAACTTGTTCACAAACATATATACATATACACACACATGTATATATATTTAAATGAGCTGAATTCAGAAAGATGCTGAAATATTTTGTTACAACCAGCTTGTTCCAGAAATAGATTTTGTTCCATGCATCATAATTAAAAAAGTGGAGATCACAGAAGGTGTGCTCACCTTGATACTCCTGTCCAGGGGTGTAGGCGGTGGGGTTGCCTGCAATTTGGAGGGTGAGTAAAACCTCTCCCCCACCGTCTGCCACCCCAGCTCCCTCCAGCTCTCCATGATGGGTGCACAGGAAGAAGAACGGGTTAAAACGGGGGTAGAAGCTCACGGGGGGAGCCCCGAAATCCACACTGCTGCTCCCAAGTGCAAGGGAAAGCAAGACCCAGCCAAAAAGACCCCCAAGAGAGGCCCGCACCATGGCCATTTGCCCTCACTGAGCGGGGTGGGGGACTGAGGGAAGGAGGATGTGGAGTGAAGAAGGCACAGGTTGAGCTCCAGAGGACAGGTGGTGAAGTCCACAGATGAGTCCAAGAACAAAAGTGTGTGTGTTTGTGTTTTTTCTGTGTGTGTCAATGTGTGGGCTTTGTCATCAGGAAAACTCTTCCTCTCTTCCTCTTTCTGTCCTGCCTCCACTCTCGAGGAGTTCGGAGCTTCGTCTGTCCTGCTCCGGTGTTTAAATACCTCTCCCCCCCTCTCCCTGTGTTTCCCTCTCTCCTCCCACCCACTCTCCCTCCCTTCTTTCTGCCTCTCCAACACCAGCTCCACGCGTGTGCTGTGTGAGCAGCATGAGACGGCCTCCCTCCTCTCTCATCCAGCTCTTTTCCCCTCCCTCTTTTCAGTCTATCACTCTTCCTTTAATCTCACTCCACCTCACTCATCTCTCCTCGCTTTACCTTTAAAACATTTTGTTACTCCTTAATGCTCTTCTGTGCTCCCCTCCTGAGACCTTGGCTGTGTCTTCATGCATCTGTTAGTTTCTTCATCCCAAACCAGCCCTGACGGATCCCGTCACTCTCGTTCCTTTGTCTTTTTGCCCATCCACCAGACTGTCTCCTCCTCTCCCTCCCACTATCACACCTCCTTCCTGCCTCCCTATTAAAGTTCACTCTATTCCTCTCAAAGAAGAAGTGCTTAACAAGTCAGGAAATATAAATCAAATAGAAGAACGCTCATGCAGTATAGGTTGTTATGTTACAAAAGAACGGGTGTTGCACAGATTTTTCTGGAATGAACAAAGAAAAATTCAGATTATGCATCATGTTTGTTTAAGAGTGTGGCTGCAGAGGATATGAAGGACCTCCTGAGCTGCTCTGTCCATCATTGTGGGGACGGCTGCAGAAACAGTTGCTCAGAGTCGCCCAGTGTCACAGTGTGGACAGGTTCTGTTGTCCATCATGGACGTCAGCTTTGCCAGCCTGCTCTTCTCACTCACCACCTTAGTGACGTCCAGATGGTGGTACAGGATGGAGCTGGCTCTCCTGACCAGCTTGTTCAGCCCCTTCCTGTCCATGACTGTGTAGCAATCCCCCCCTGAAAACCACAGCAACTCTGCAGATCACTACAGAGTCTAAGTTTATAACAGAGTCCTGCACATTCTGAAGAATCAGTCTCCTCAGCAGATGATGACTTCAACCCTTCTGGTGCACAGTTAGTGGACCAGTCCAGTTTGTCATGAAGATGGACCCCCCAGGACTGAACCATAGTCTGAGCAGTGAAACTCTGGATGCTCACTGGTGCGTTGATCATCATCTCCTTTGTCTTGGTGTTGAAGGTTGACCTCACGCCAGCTCACACAACTCCCTCTCTTTACCTTTTTCTCTCTGTTGCTCTCCACCACGCTTTGTCTCCAATCTCACTGTTTTCCACCTCGTTACAACTCGTCTTGCAGAAGTGCTCAGATTTGTTTTTCTTCTTCTCTGTTGCTCTCTTTGTTAAAGGTTTTCCATCAGAATCTCTTTTTCCATGTACACACTCCAACTTTCCCCCCCACTTCTGTCTGAGCTGCAGCATGTGCCACCGCTCTGCTCGACATCAATCCACCACTTTGGTGCAACACTAGCCATAACATCGCTTTCTCTCCAGCCCATCAAATGATGGATAAGTAAGTGTGTAACATACCCCTGTCTTGCTCTTTCCTTTTTCATCCACAGCTTTCTACCTCTGCTCATGTATCGCTTGCTCTGTGCGTAAGTGATACACTTCACTTCATCTGACCCCACCTCAGACTGATATTCTGTTCACAGGGCTTGTGGATGGAAAAGGATTGTTCACGTCTACAACAAACTCACAAGTGTTCACAGTAACTGCGCAATGAAAACACACAAACCCACTGGATAAAACAAAGGCCAATGATTTCTTGAAGGAATCCCAAAGTTTTAAAATAAGACAATCTTCACTTGAATACAATCCATCCATTCATCCATCGTCTTTACCCGCTTCTTCCTTTATTGGGTCGCGGGGGTCACTGGTGCCCATGTCTCACCATCACTGTATGAGAGGTGGGGGACACCCTGGACAGGTCTCCAGTCCATCACAGACACATAGAGACAAACAAGACAAACAACTGTTCACTTTTTTCACTCACACCTAGAGACAATTTAGAGTTACCAATCAGTCTGACATACATGTTCTTGGTCTGTGGGAGGAAACTGGAGTACCTGCACACACAGAAAGGCCCCCGGACCAGGATATGAACCAGGGTAACCTGTTCTTTGAGAGGCAGCAGCTCTACCAACTGCACCACCGTGCTGCCTTGAAAGAAAAAATCAAGATTTCTTTTTGTCTTTTGGCCAAATCGTATTAAAAAAAAACTTATGCACAGCAAATCTGTTAGCTCTAAAAATCACACATTGGAGATAACCCTCTGCTACTACCACACCAAACTTTAACTCTATCTGTAACAATGACTAAGTTATATAAATTATTTTCTCTTCTAATGTCAATTAGGTGTGGCAGATTCAACAACTACTTTCTCATGTTTTATTTAAAATCTGTTTACACGTTTATGTTTTTTTGTTAGCAAATAGACAAACACACAAACACATAATGTTATTGTAACCCTTCCTTTCATGATGACGGGCAATTATTTTCACAGCAAAATGTAGGAACTTGCTCTCGACACCACAGAGCATCTCCTCTGATGTGTTTCTTTAGCTGCATGTTGGATTTGTATTTTTAAAATGTTTGGTACAGACAAACACAGCCCTGAGCCAACAAACTGCACACAAACACACACATATGCATGCACTTGCACACACACTTTGTGTCCCAACAGCCTGACTGACCTACACACAGCCAGGTCTGTGTGGACAGATGCTTTTACTGCTTAAGCCCTGGATCAAACAAACATATCCAAATCCAATGCACATTCTGTTGCTTTTACACACAAACTGCATCGATGCTCGTATTCCCAAACAAACACGACAAAGTGTACTGCAGCTCTGTCATTTCGTAGTTTATTTCTGTTTTATGTATTTAAAAAAAAAAAAAAAAAGATTTGTTTTATACTCCAGCTGGCGTGTTGTCCTCCTACAGCAGCAGTCCAGACAAACATAGTTTAAAAAGTCCAACGTTATACCAAGATAAACGATCTTAGTATATTCTAACACAACGGTCAGTCCAGTTCATAGAAGCAGAAATGAAAATGTCAAAACTGTCAAGAAAATGGGAAAACAAAACTTGCCATGAGGCTGTACAAATTATGCAAGAGTACCAAGTACACTGAGAAAAAGTAACTTTGCTGATACAATGTGTGGTTTCCACAGCTGCCGGGTAAGTTGTGAGGTCCAGTCTGCAGAGACAGAAGGCAGAGGTCAGAGGTTATCGTAATCATTTTGCTGCTCCTCTGTCCCAGTCCACTGCAGCACTTCAGATTCATACAGGCTTTATTAAGTACTTTTAATTAAACTTTAAACATTAACTCACTGTTAAGATTTCCCGAAGAACTCAGGGACCTTTGTGGAGTTCTTACATTACACACTAAGTGTAGTTCCAGGTTTGAGTTTATATTCATGATCACCTCCTTTATTAAAATTTAAACACTGGATTGTGTAGTAGACTCAAGTTGCTAAAAAGGTATAAGTGAAAAATCTGAAATAACTTCTTCTTAGGATCACGACAAAGAAAATCAGTTTATATTTTACATGACCAGCTGAATTGTTTAGGGGGAAAAAAACGCTTAATGTTTTAAGAACGCAAAAGCAAACTTGCTAGTCCAATAAAAATCAAAACATTAACAATTGATTGATTCCTTTGTTTCTATTGGTTTTGCCCAGAAAAAAAACTGCTGAAAAGTTACATCTTATATGATCTTAATAAGTTTAGCCTCTCCTAATTTATAAAACAAATGTTTTACAAATAAATCCTAAAAAGTGTGATTTTTTTTTTTCCCAGGTGTCATGTGTTGGCTGTTCGTCAGGTGAGTGTGATAGTTGTTAAGTTTCTGTGATTGTTTTCTATCTGGTGAGATCTGTATAGGGAGAGAATAATATATAACTCTTTTTTGGGGGGGATTCAGATGATTCAGCTCAGCTCCTTAAAGAGCTGGTTCCTTTGCCTCCTAAATGGCTCCTCTCTTTGTGCCGAGGGACCAACCTGGAGGTAAAGAGCCTCCTTTGATAAGGCTGTGAGGTGACTAAGATACCAAATTGCTTTTAAAGAGCTGGCTCTGTTGGTGCCTGTCTAAGAGTTGGTTCTCTGGGGGCTGCAACGTCCATGTAGGTCTGTTCTATTCTTTAGGGTTAACTGATTTAAATGTGTGGTATGGTGATACAACTGGTAAGGCTGTTGCTTCTCAGTACCATGGTTACCAGACCAAATTAAAGTTGTGGACCTTTTAGGGTGGAGTTTGCATGTTCTCTCTGTGCATGTGTGGGTTTTCTCCAGGTACTCCAGTTTCCTCCCACAGATCCAAAACATGCATGTTAGACTGATTGGTAACTCTAAATTGTTCTTTGTTGTGAGTGAGCGTGAGAATGGTTGCTTGAGTCTTTGTGGCCCTGTAACGGACTTGTGATCTGTCCAGGGTGTACTCTGCTTCTCACAGAATGACTGTTGGACGTGGGCATGTGCGAACCCCGTAACCCGGAAAGGAAGAAGTAGAAAAGGAGGGGTGATTTTATTTTTCTTTATTTTTGTTTTTATTTATTTATTTATTTATTTATTTATTTATTTATTTATTCATTTCAAGTTTAAAAGAACAAAAAAAATATTTACAACACCACATAAATAAATAAATAAATAAAACAATACATGAGATGAAAGGAAGCAGAAGAAGATATAAATCTTATTGTATCTGCCCCTTCTTTAACAAAATTAATTCAAGCAATTAATTCAAACATTAGTAATCAATAAAGAACATTAATCAGTAAATAACTCATCATACTTTATCATACATACAATTTTTATACAAACTAATTCATAAATATTTTCCAGAAACTTAATTGTAATCATCTTTTTGAACAGAAACATTGATTTTGCAACTTTAGTATCATTTTCTAAACCATTCCAGAGACCAATTCCATAAATTAAAGTAGTTCCAGTTTTATTAAAAAAAATTTTAATTTAATTAATTTAAAAAAGCTTTACCACAATAGTAAGGAAAATAAATAATAAGAACATCAGTCAGGCTAGATAATTAAATAAGATTTGATAGCATTTAGATTATTTTGATAAATGATTTTTGCAGCTATATACAGGATTTGTAACGAGCCACTTGTAAATGGGGAAATTCTTACATGGTTTGAATTCCATCCTTTTCCACAGAGAGATTATTTAGTGTTTTCAATCAGAAATGGTATTTTGTGAGTTTACCACCAGGACAATGACCAAAGCTTGTGAATGTTTGGCACATTTTTATTTTTTTATCTGTACGTGAGTGAGACTGGCACATCCTGAGGGAGCAGATTTTTTCAAATAGATGTGAATCATTTTGTCCTTGTCTTTGGTTGTGCTTATTAAAACAAAGGTGTTGAGAGGGATTTATCAGATTCAAACACTCATTAACTACTGTACCTACTGATGCAACGCTTACTGGAAACCTTGCTGACTGAGTTTACATTTCAGATGTGTCTGCAGCATGCAGGATTCTGGCTGTTCTGAATGAATGACCAGGCTTCCTGGAAAAATTCAATGTAAAGATGTTCTCCTTGAGACATGTTGCTTTGCGCTGAATAATGCAAGGTAAAAACAGACTGCTTTGGATGGATTTGTCTCGAGCCTAAGATTCCACATGAGCGTGAAATCAGAATACATTCTTCCTAAACTAATCCAAACTGTCAGTCAGCTCCCTGAGACAAGAGCGCCAAAGATTTTCCTTCACTACCATCAGCATGGTTGCTCCATGCGTACAGGGTTAAAGTGTACTCATGAGTGAGCAAGTTGCTGCTTTGGGCTGGGGGTATAATGTCTCATTGCGTTGGAGGGATGCAGCACTTAAAAGCTTCCTTTTAGTCTGTTCTGCGTCCCTACAACTGACTACAGATGCTGCATCTGACATGTCAGAGGAGCCCGGGTTGATTCCAATCTGTGAGCTGCTCATGAGATATTAATAAGTCACCTGTGTGTGTGTGTTTGTGTCCGTGCATGGGAGTGTGTGGCTGCTTGGGTGTTGTCAGGGAGAGGCAGTCTGGCTGTGGATGGTGAACACCCACAGCTCCCTCTAGCTGCTTCTGTGTGAGCAGCTCGTTGCTCCAGATGCAGAGGGTGGAGGGGCGGAGGTGTCTGCATGGGGCCGACTCGTTTGTCATGATTTGTAACAGGGATGGTGATCTACACAATGCAGGGTTGGACTGAAGGATCAATTTACCAAACCGTTTTACTTGTTTGTCTGCTTCATTTTGCCAGAATGAGCTAATAAAACAAGCTTCAGCTCACTAAACATTAAACAGTTTAGATTGTTGCATTTTATCCCCATTCAAAACCATAACTCAGCATTTATTTTTCTGTGGCTTTGACTCTTTTTTTTTTCTGCTCATAAAGTCAGACTAAGGGGGGGGGGGGGGGTTCTGCTAAAGGGCTGTTTGATCTGCTTAAGAAGTAACCATTTGAAAGATTATTGCATACAGACTCTCAGATACTCAAC
>JAVCKU010000013.1:8277959-8290470 GCA_032273985.1 Hypsolebias coamazonicus
TAAATCAATAATTATTATTATGAGACTCGAACGAGTCCTTTATAATTATTGAAAAGTGCAAAGGTGGAATAAGGTAAAATCAAGCAGCCTGTTCTTCTACATTAGTAATACCGGTAAACAGACTGACAACATCTTTGTTTCCAAAATAAAGTGTTAAAATGAACTGCACTGAAACGTTGAGAGTGGAGTAAAGATGGCAGTAATCAACTTCTTGTTCCCACTCTTGACTAAATTTTAGTTCTACCATCACCCCCAAACTAACCTCTGATCCTTCAAACTGAGATCATTCAGAGTTATCTACCGCAGGTAAGATATTACCTAGTCGTCACCTCCACAAAACCCCCATTTCAAAAATCTGAACTTCCTCTTTAAGACTCGCTCAAAATAACAATTATGAAACTAAACCAACAATTAGTTTACCGAGCATCAATCTCAATGGACTAAATTTAAAACAGAAAAAATGTAACAACATTTTTTTAAGACAACATTTAATAAAAACATTATACAGTATACTCGTCAGGTAATAAGAAAGTTTTATGAGTTTTATAATAAGGACATGTAAAAAAAAAAAGAATACTTTGTTAATAACATTATTATAATCTTAAAATGAGAGAGAGAGAGAGACAGAGAGAGAGAGACAGAGAGAAAGAGAGAGACAGAGAGAGAGAGACAGAGAGAGAGAGAGACAGAGAGAGAGATGACAAATCTAAGCCATTATGGTCTGTATTCATACAAGAACTCCAGATGTTAATTAGACAGTGCTAAAAACACAAGCAAAAAGGTGCTCTGAACACTTCGCTCAGATAATATAGCCCTCTGACAAATTATTTGAGTAATTATGTAGAACGTTAAATAGTACTGTGTTTTGATTTTATTTTTACCATATTTGCTATTTCTCTGATAATAATTACTTCAACTTAAATGTATGCTGAATAATATGTTAATTTGTTTTTTATATGTTTATATCTATCATTGTCATTTGAGATTGTCATTT
The DNA here is from genome assembly GCA_032273985.1 of Hypsolebias coamazonicus. Lineage (NCBI taxonomy): Eukaryota > Metazoa > Chordata > Actinopteri > Cyprinodontiformes > Rivulidae > Hypsolebias > Hypsolebias coamazonicus. Next base: position 8,278,954 of record JAVCKU010000013.1, read on the forward strand.
TGTTATTGTGCTGTTTTGTTGTTCAAATCGTTCAATAAAGTTTAAAAAAAAAAAAAAAAGACTCGCTCGTAGAGGAAGCGGGATTCAAACGTTTGGCCCCGCCCTCTTTTTCATATTATTGCGGAAACAGAAATTAAACATTAGCCAAAACAAAATGGGTGCAGTGCTGGATACACCGACGAAGTGTCCTGTCTGTAACGACTTGACCAGGGACCCCGTCACCCTGAAATGTAACCACCGGTTCTGCCAACGATGTATCGGAGACTTATGGAGCGTTACCCCGAGCGGACCGTTCCGCTGTCCGGAGTGGAGGTGCAAAACTGTGTACCAGACTCTGCCGTCGAATTTCATTCGGACGCCTCCGGGCCGCAGCGCTGCAGGTACACCGAGTTAATGTAGCAACACGGCTTTGGCTGGCCTTAAAATTAAATCTACACACTTTTACTGTAAAAGTTTTACAGTTAGCTGCCGTTAGCTAGCTTAGCTGACGTTAAGGTGCGCTCACGCGCTGCTGCTGCATGTCATGAACAATACAAAACAACTTTATTTTTAAAGCACTTTATAAACAACACTGTTAGCCAAAGAATAGAAAAATTAAGGCTAGCACGTTGTTATTAGCCCGTAACAAACACAGTTCTTAACCTGCTGACACGAAAAAAGTCGAATACAATTCAGTCTTAGAACGAGCTGACTGGACTTTACTCCCGAAAAAAAAACAGATGTGGAAAAGATAGTTTCATCCTAATGCGAACAAGACTAATCAACATGCATTTAATGAAAGAACTTTTTACAACATTCTTTGTTTGAATATTACAAAGTCATTTTTTACTGATTGTAAAATAAAATGGTGTCTATTTTAAGAGTGCTAATTCAACCTGTTTTAACAGATTTGTTGTGCTTGTTTTGTGCAGGCGCGTCCAGTAATACACAACAAACTACACTTGACTCAGACCTGAGGAGGCCCTCGGTCACCAGTCGACTCCTTGGGAAGAGAAAGGCCAGCACGCCAGTTTCAGAGGAACATGTTGCAAAGCGAACGGCTGTGGAGTCTCCCTCTGAGCGGTCCGGTGACACTCAGTCTTCCTCCACTTCTCTGTCAGACAAACCCGGGCAGTCGACCACCGTAGGGACACCTACAAAAGCAGCTGACCCAGAATCTGTACAGTTTGAGCGTGGTGATGGCACGTCCAACAGTGAGAACAGCAAAGTGCCTCCAAGCGATGGGCTTCAAGACATCTCAGTCATGCAGAACCAGCGTAAATCTGAATTACCGTCTGACTCTGACAGCTCCAGTGAAGTAGATTTGTGTGATACACCTTCCTCTGCAACGCCCAAGAAAGATATCTGTGTCACAGGAACCCACGTCTCACCAAAGAAACCTGCCTCGCCTGCCAACTCTGATTGCAAACCCGGGATCTCAACTCCAGGAAAAACTTCCAGCCCTGCACAGCAAGCCAACAAGATACCTTTGATATTCCCCAAAAGTCCTGCAGCTGCTTCAGGATCCTCTAACCGTGTTGGCATCTTCCTCACGCCAGAGAACACACACACAGGTCCTGTCTCCTGTCATTACTGCCCTAAAACTGAGCGTCAGCCAGCAGTGAAGACCTGTCTGGTGTGTGGAGCCTCCATGTGCAAAGAACACCTCCAGCCCCATCTGGAATCTGTGGTCTTCCAGAATCACACCTTGGTTCCTCCCATGGAGGACATTTCACTCTGGAGGTGCCAGGAGCACCAGGAGATAAACCGCATCTACTGTCGACAGTGTGCAGTGTGTGTGTGTACTGTTTGTACTGTCATAGGCTGCCACCGCGACCATGCCTGCATCAGCATCAGGGAGGCGGAGATGGAGCTCAGGGTGAGTGCTGCTCTGGTGCAGCGCCATGAAGTTCACGTGTGGTTTTTACTCTTTAACACGTCGGCTTTTCACGCTTCAGTCTGAAACGTCAGAGTGCTTCTGTGAGATGTAACCCATTATAGCTTCCAGTTCTGAAAACCTTAAACATTAAGTAAGAGCAACACAATATTATTTGTGTTTTTGTGCACGTTTTGAAGTTGAGTTGATCCTCGAATTAGTTTTATGAACGCTTTTATTTGTTTAACAAAATATTTTTTATTGTATAGTTTGAAGTCGCTATTCTCATCAGTCGGACAGAAACTGTTATTGAGAAAGGGGAAATGGTTCTAACATTTACACTTGGTCCCTGTGCTGCCGTTCAAACTATAAATGTATTTTAAAATGACTGACATAAGAATTTCTTTATTATATTATAAACTTTGCAAATGTTTTCCCCAGGCCAACTTGAAGGAAGACATGAAGCAGCTGCAGGATGCTGAGCAGCAAGTGAAGAGCAGAGTAGCTGAACTCACACAGAAGAAAGAAACGTTCAGAGTAAGAGGAAGCTGTCATTAATTTACACGCATGTTTAGCTTACTGCTCAGTACAACAAGATGTCTGCTCTAGCTTGGGGTCACGTTTATGTTTCAGATTACCGTATTTTTCAGCCTGTAAGTCACAGTTTTCTGCATCATTTGTATGCCCTGCGACTTATACACCGAAGCAACGGATTTATGGATTTTTCCACTTTATTAGACGTACTGTATTTGGACTGATGGACTTATAGGGTAGTGCGACAGGTACAGTGGAAAATACGGTAATCTATGTGCTTAGATGAAAGTATGTGACCTAGGATTTTATTTATTTTACACAAATGACATCAGATACTGTTGTTTGAAATAAATTGTTGTATGAATTGAAGAAAATGATCCAGATTTGTGATCAGCATGTGAGCATTTACCCTCACTATCCGATGTGCCTCATCTGCTGAGCAATAAGCAACTAAACATTTCCATGAATTGTTTTGTCATCCCTGCACATCCACATGAAGGAATTTTCCTCTCTTCATAACAGCCTTAACTTTAGGTGCTGATCAACTTACCAGTTGAGATTGTTTCATTAAGGGTGCTGGTTTATGTTGTGTTTGTTCAGGTCGTTTTAACTGAAGCACAAGAAGGAGTGAAGCAGCAGTACAGAACCATCAGAGAAGCTTTGGAGCAGGAGGAGCAGTCAGCTCTTGAGTGTGTGATGAAGGAGGAGAACAGGGTCCTGGGGAGTCTGGAGAAGGACCTCAGCATCCTCCAGAGCTCCCTGCAGTCCATCCAGAGCAACCTCCACACTCTGGAGGGTCTGGCTGATGCCAGGGGGGAACGACGTGTCCAGGATCAGGCCTTCATCATGGTCAGTTGGGTTCTTAGAGAACAGCTTTCTCTGTTTAACAGAACTTTAATTAATACTTTCTCATTTTTGACTTTGCAGGAATACAGCAGGGTCTCTCAACTGTAAGTTATTTAATGTCTGCTATAAAAAATGAAAAGTTAGCAGCTTGTTAGCTAAAAGAAAATACTGTAATAGTTTGAGTTGATGCAATACATGAAAAATACTTTCCTCATGTATTGATCTAATTTTAGAGACGATCTACAGATCGTGACCATGATCTAATTTTACCTCATTGGAAAAAAATAACATTCATACAAATTCTCTTAAGACACACCTCCTCAGAATCAGTGTTTCTATAGCAGAGTCTGAATGTCCTTTAATGTATATATTCCTCATCAAACGAGAAGTGGCTCACACTTTTAGCACTTTTGAAATCTCCAGGTTCTGCAAAGCACTTTACAGAAATTCTCACGCCCCCTGCTCTGCTTCCCATTAAATACAAAACACAGCACTTTAAATCTCATATTTATATCTCATATCAGGGAAGTTGGTATATTCAGTGTTCGACACGTTACAGGGGCCGGGGGTTGAACCCCTGACCATGTGATTGAAACAACCGTCAAGCCCCGCCCTGCTGGACCCAGTGTTGAATATCAAACAGAAACAACTGTATTGTTTTAGCAGTATTTTAGCCTGTTTTTGGACAACGAGCAGTAATTCTGTCAGTTCATATTCTGTGTTTTGACTCTGCTCTTCCTCCAGCGATGTGGGGAATATTGTCGAGCAGTTGATGGGTCCAGAGGAATTGGACCATGCTAGACTCAGCTGCCTGGAGAAGTGGACAGAAAAACGTCTGGATGTGGTTGTCATCACCATGCCTGGCAACGACAGAGACCTCCACAGACTCCGCTGTAAGACGCTTGTAGCTCATTAAGCTGATGGAGCGCCCCACAGCCCTCCTGTGTTCAGCTAGTCTGCGTCCTTATGTCTGAATACTCTGTAACTTTATTTTCTGTGTGCAGATGGCACCGTTCCTGTCTTGGATGCAGATACAGCCCATCCGAAGCTGCAGCTGTCTGCCAACAACAGGAGGGTGGTCTACAGCGACTCCCAGCAGGCTTACGCAGAGCACGAGGCTCGCTTCAGCTCCTTCCCACAAGTTCTGGCCTCCTCTGCCCTGGAGGGAGGGCGCTGGTACTGGGAGGTGATGGTGTCCACAGACGACGGCCGCTGGAAGGTGGGGCTCTGCGAGAGTCAGATGGAAAGGAAAGGCCAGAAGGACAGCTCTCGCCTGGGCTTCAACAGCTCCTCCTGGTGCCTGGCCTATGACAGAAGGAAGGTGGAAGCTCTGCACAACAAGGAGTCCGTTCCTGTGAAGGCAGACGGGCTGCAGAGACTGGGAGTGTTCCTGGACTGTGAAGAGGGCACTTTATCGTTCTTCAGTGTGACACCAGGGGGCAGTCTTGCATTGCTGCATTCTTACAGGCAGCAATTTTCTGCCCCTTTGTACCCAGCGTTCTCTGTGTCTAAAACACACCTGACCATCTGTGATCTGTTCACATCATGAACAGAAGTAGTTCCTCACCTCTCATCAAAATTCACATATAAAAACTCATAATACAGATGTTCAGCATCTTTTCTTCTTATGATTGTTGAAACCAGGTAAATGTAGTTGGTGCATTTACAGAATGTTCAGCAGCCAGAATGAGTTCATGTGAGTTTTATAACATTTTATAACTGGAGTTGTACAAAATATTTGACATAAGTCCAAATGTACACAACACTTAGGACACTGAGACTTTAGGGTGTAGTATTGATGATTTTAAACAATTTAAACTTAGATTTTGTTTTATTTTTTCATGTTTTTAACATTCCATTTGGTTCTTAATTTTTATCTTTACCTTGTCTGTTGCTCTCATAGAGTGCAAATAAAGTCCAGTTTCTGTAGCAAAAGTCTAGTGTCATTTATTCAAATTTTCAGGGATTCTTCTCAGCTGAGTTCAAACAGAAGTGCAGGTGTGGGTGATGTTTCCACTGAACAGGTGCTAACTTTGAAACGTCTGCCCCCACAGCCTGGGAGCTCTACTGTCAACAAACAGCCTCCGACTCCCTGTAGCATCACGCCTGTAAACATGACACATTGTCCTTTTCCATAAAGTTTAAGGCTCATTGTTTCTGAGGGGGGGGGGGGGGTGTCTGTGCTGTGCTGCTGGCGTCACTGAGGAAGATGTTTTCCAGAATTCCTCCTGGGTGATGAGCAGAGATACAAAGTCCCACAGCAGTGTTAAACTTATTACAGCATTAATTGCAGCATATCCATAAAGATTTTATGGAAAGGCACTAAAAGAGCTCTCGGGTCAGTTTTTATTAGTCTGCCTCTACTGAAAGGCTCCTGTCTGGCATCACTTCGAGCAGTTACTTAGTGGCTCACGTGTATGCAGGTGCACTATTCAACCATGGCAACAATTTCACACTAAGCCTCCTGATCCAAAGGTAATCACAAACCATTCGCGGTCGCCCTTGCTCTCCCCCCAGCTGGCACACGAAGGCAAGAGGCGAGGCACGTCTGAGAGGACGAGAAGGAGGAGGCTTCAACAGAGTTAATTAAATTCTGCTCGTCCTGCGCCTCTTAGACTCGAACAGGCTCTCAGAAACTGGACTTGCTGCTTGTAGCGTGCTGGCAGAGGAAAAGACGGCAGGTAGTTTGGATGTTTTGGGGGGGGGGTCATGCACAAGATGAAGTATTAAAAGCCCCCAGACAGCTCTGTGAGTGATCAATGGGGCGTCATGAAATGAAGGGACAAGGGCTTCATTAGAAGGCCCCGTGAGGTGACCCCCTCACACATATGTGGCGACGTGCACGCAGACATTTGTGTTTAAGAACAGAATCTGAGAACTACTGGGAAAAAAGACCACGACCTTAGAAAACTGTTTAACCTCTGTCATAAATTGTAAAAGCTGTGTCGAGGAGAAAAAAAGATAATCATAAAACAGGTTGAACCTGCTCCCCGTGGCTCGTTAAGGTCACCATGGTAACCACACACCTGTCTGCCGCTCCCCGAAAGGCAGACAGACTAAAAAGTAAGCCTCGATATACTGTATCTAGTTGTATAAAAGCAGCTTAAGATATTAAAATGTTATTCCAGTGTAAAGTCCAGCTTTCTGGGACCTGTGTAAACTTTGGCTGATGTTTCTGCTGTGAAGCGCCTCACAGCTGAGGAGGACCACGTGCTTCTCACTTGCTTTCTCAAAACCCCACTTGTACGAATGGGAACATTTCTCGCTTGTTTTCACCAACGTTCATGCTCAATAATCCAGGTAGAAAATCCAAAGTTCAGTCAGATCATCAGGGCGTTTCTTTGTTGGATTTTCTACCTGGATTATTGAGCATGAACTTTGATGATTTGAACCACTTTGGTTCACGGCTGCCTCAGAGGAGTCGACGGGGGAGAGGGCGGACTCCAGAAACCATCTTATTCCCAGAGTTTGTTGTGGCTCCTTGGACTGATGAAGTCCTTTGGATGAAGGATGAAACATTAAAAAATAATAATAATAATAATTTAAAAAAAGAAACCGGCCAGATGACCTGAGTGTACTTTGTTGGGTTCTCGCTGGTTTATTTATTTATTTATTTTTGCAAAATTTTTCATGTGCTGCTAATAAAAGCCATAGCGCACTGCTCCCAGTCGAGCCGCACGTGTCGATGAATAAGGTGCATGCTTTAGTTTTATTTTAAAAACTGAAGACATAAAAACAGCAACAGTAAAAACCCTGAACAGAATACTGTAATAATAAGAGTGCTTCGGTACAGCGTTCACTGGATTATTCTCATCTTTAAAAGTCTTTAAAATAAGAAAATAAAATGATCATTTGATTAGCGCAGATGTTTTCTGTTTACTTGCACTCCTAATGATGACTATAATGCCATCAACTTCCAAACTAAAAGTTAATTAAAAAATTCACGACAATTAAAAGACTTTGTTAATCAAAGCACTGGATGTGGTTGTGTATAAACTTATTCCATGATGAACAAACAGAGTGTGTTTAACAGTGCTCTCCCTCTCATGACATGCTTTCACCTCTAATGCTTAAGAAAGAAGGTGGAATGGCATGAAACCATCCAGGTCTGCTGCAGGCCTTCTTCCATCCATTTCACGTGTCACTTCTCCATCACTCTGTTCGTGTGACAGGAGCTCTGCTGGATTGCTCTGAGGTTAAACGATTCCAAGTTAACCTCTGAACTTTGTTGCGTTTGTTGCACCAGCTGATGCAGCTCCAGTGAAAATAATGTGCTGCTTTTTAGCGTTGTGTAGCTGGAAGCAGAGGTGACCAGCACTCTTTTGTGTTAGATAATGGTGCACCAAGTCGACCTCGTGATGATCAGAGTGCAGTGATTCCTGAGCCAAATGAGGAGATCAGTCAAGCAAAAATGATACAGCTGTTTAACCGTGTTACACATCTGGATAACAGATGGAATTCATCGTCCTCAAACTTCGATCTGACAATCTAAATAAATAAAAAATCTCCCACTGCAAACAAATTATTTTATTGTGCATTATTATGAAAATAAAGGTTTTGTGTGTACGTCTGTTCACTTTGTATAACAAAACAGAAGTTCATAAGAAGCACAAGTTTATTGAGGTTATTTCTATGATTTTCTTCATATAAACTTCAGCAAGACGTTTGAGAACCCAGATTTATTTCCAGAGTTGCAAACTTGCACTGAAAACAAACAAACAAACAAAAAAAACTGTTGGGAAATAACTTTTGTCACAGTCACAGTCTAAATAGATTTTTCAGCAGCAAATATCACAGGTTTACAGTAAACTATTGTGTAACATTTCATCCCCAACAACTTGAACATACATTGTGGCTCATCAGTGACTTCTCATTGGTCTGTGGTGATGATTTTAATCACCTTATTAAGAATACGGCTGAAAGAAACGATTGTCCAAACCTTAAGCTAAGTTTTTGCATAATCTGGTAGTGTTTGGAGCATGGGATGAGGATGGATCTCAGCTAAAGCTGCAACTAATTTCATGTGAATACATTTAAACCTGCTTGAGTTATAGCCATCATTGTGTTAGCTAAGGCTGCTTGGCTGTGGCAGCTGTCTTAATTTGGGTTGAATCTCTAAAACAAAAAAAATCCTGTCATCATTAAATATTTAAATTATTATATAGTGTTAAGATGAACATTGTGCTTATTGTGAACTAAAAAAAGGTCAACCCAGTCTACTGTGAATTAATACACTGTACAGTTCTGAAATGCGGGTACACGATCATTGTAAACAAAGCGCTCAGCTAAATTCCATGTTGAAGCTCGAGTCACATGACTGACCGTCATCAGGCCGGCGCTGGTGTGTGGAGGTCCGCACATCTGGAGGTGGACAGTGTAGGATCTGAGAGGAGACTGTAAGTGAAAATACTGGAGTTGGCCTGCAGCTGAAATAAAGAAAAAACAAAACGAGTAGACAACAGTCACAAAAACCTGCAGGGTGATGGAGCGCCATGAAGAAGGAGCTCAGCTGTCATACACACGCAACTGTTTCAAAACTTCTGAAGGTTTATGGCTTCAACCTGTCTTTTTATCTGCAGATGTTACTCAAGTCTGAGTGTAAATACCATACATTTACATTGTTGGACCTTTTGTTCCAAAACCTCTCTTCCATGAACTTTAACTTAGTTTTTGAGCGGCTTCGGATGTTAAGTCTTCATGACTTTGCAGCGAGTGCCATTAAACTGTCAAGATTTATCATAAAACAACCAAAAATGTCAAAGTGTGAATCATGTTGGTGTCAGAAATCCCACAGACAGTCTCTAAGAAGGATGGGCTTGTTTCACTCTTAGGTTCTGAGGCAGCAGAGCTTTTGCAACACTTGCTCCTCCGTCTGCAGAGGGAATTATTAATGATGTGTCGACGAGAAACACTAACACATCTAGACCTTCTTCGTGTTATGCAAGTATGGCCCCGAGGCAGGTTACAGGCTGTAGGTACGCCTGCCGGTCCAAATCTCTCGTTGGCATGACAACAGTCGATGTGCTCAGGTGAGCGATGAGTCTCACATATCTGACCCGGTCAGCTGCCAGGCTTGGAACGGTCCACAGAGAACTGGGAGAACAAGAGACGGGCCATTGTTGGTAGACATGCCCATTCTTCTGCTCCAGTCTTCTGCAGGTAAACCCATTTACTCTCATCTCCTTTCTGCACCGGTCATGGTTGAAATAGAAAAAAAAAAAAGGATAAAAACTGTTTCCCACCTGTCTGCTGCTCAGTTTTTCATTATCATCCACTGCCGAAGGAAAAGACTAGAATGGTTTTGCCAAACTCTTTTTATGTGGGTGTTTGCAAAATATCTCATGAACCATTGGATGACCTTTATTGAAATGCTCAGAAAGTCATCACTGTGTATTCATTTATAACTGATTACCATTTGGAGTCACAGTTAAGATGGAAACCACGGCTCGACAGCTTAAGCTAACACAAAAATGTCTATAATTCAACAAATTTTCCAGATAGGAGCTGGCATGTGGTGCAGCAGATGTTCAGTGTTATCACTAACTCATACTCTGAGCACTAGCAGTTCACTTGAGATGTGTTTTTAAAACATTGCCATTAACTAGTGTAGCCAATGGTGCCTGTCTGTTAGCAAAATATCTCATGAACTACTTGATGGGTTTGAATAAATCATTTAGAATGTGAGGCGTGCATCTCCAACTCAGTCAGGCCTGGCTCCAGAAGAATTTAGTTGGGGGGTGGGGGTAAATATTTATTTAATTTTATATAAATACATTTTTTAAAAAGTTTACGTACCCTTGCACAGAAATAACCATATGTTGTTTATTAATACAAAACAAATAACTGAAACAGTGACATGTAGTCTCCAGAAAATGATGAGAAATTGTGCTCAAGTTTGCATAAACAATTTTTGCATAAATCGTAGCAATCAATGTGTTTGAAACACATTAGCACCACAAACTTGAAGGCAACTGTACATGAACTCCTGAAGAGAGGTGAAAATGTACATTATAAAAAAAATAAAAATAAAATAAAATAAAATGAAAAACTCATTTGTTGAACAAACCTGACATGCAAAAAAAAAAAAACACTGTAGAAAATCCATCTTAAAAAAATCATTGACCTCTAATCAGATTTTCTCTGTAGTAAAAATGTATCAAACAGGTTTGTCTTTTCAGACTCTTGAGTAAATCCTCTGACTGTACTGGCCTATTTAAGTCTAATACAGCTGCAGTCTGTATTTTCCAGATGATTGAAATCTTTGTAATAATCTGTCCTTCCATTCTGTCTTGCATTTCCTGGATCGATCCTTCTCCAAAAATCTATGGACACTTCTCAAATCTAGTTTGTCTTCTTTACCGCCTCTAAAAGGCCAGTTTAATCGCCTACAGCACCCTCTGCTGGTTGTTTTGAGTCTAGGCCTGTTGTGATGAACAATAAATCAATTAATCGCATGATAAATGAAAATTATCGACCTCAATTTCATTTATCGGCTTTATCGTTTCTTCGTGTCTCTCTCTTTCTATTGAAAACACTGGATGACAAAAAGCTCAACTCCAGTGTTCCGGTGCTCGACAAGTTCTGCGCACGCTTTGAGGACCCAAACAGACCATCCAGCACCAGACTCACCTCACCACCAGATGAGCAGCATCTCAGCGTGACCGCAACAGAAATAAAGAGCACTGTCAGGAGGATTAATCCGCACAAAGCAACCGGCCCAGACAACATCCCTGAGAAAGTGTTGAAAAAATGTGCTGATCAGCTCTGCGAGGTACTGGCCGACATCTTTAACACCTCACTTACCTTGGAGACAGTTCCCATCCGCCTGAAGACTGCCACCATCATTCCAGTCCCATAGAGCTCTACAGTGACTGGTCTGAATGACTATCAACCAGCAGCTCTCGCCCCAATAGTCACTGTGCGTGCTGTGAGAGCCGATCAATGGAGGACACTATCTCCTCTTTGGTCCATGCTGCTCTCACCCACGTGGAACAGAGGGACTCCTACGTCCGTGTTCTCTTTGTGGACTTTGTGTCTGCCTTTGGCACTGTGGTCCCCCAGACCCTGATGGACGGTCTGTTCACACTAGGACTGGGCCCCTCCATTTGTAACTGGGTACTAGACTTCTTGACAAACAGACCACAGTCAGTGAGGATCCACAACTTGTCCTCCTCCACCATGGCCTTCGGCACTGGCTCTCCTCAGGGATGTGTGTTGAGCCCTCTCCTGTTCACTCTGCTCACATATGATTGTGCAGCTACCCATCCAGGCTGTCACATTGT
>JAVCKU010000013.1:8328881-8339264 GCA_032273985.1 Hypsolebias coamazonicus
GTTAATCTCATTGAGCCTCGAGGACTCATTTACAAGAGAGACCTGGCTACAAACTAAGGATGATGAAAACAGTAACAGTACAGCAATAGATTACAAACTAAGGATGATGACAACAGCAACAATACAGCAATAGCTTTTCCTAGGACATCAACAATAGACAATCATAAGAGAGAAATACAGTTTTTTTTAACAAGTTAAAGCAAGATGTCAAAAGTTGCTAAAACAGACAGATTTCCTGGTCTTGGCTCTTCGGCTCCTGGTTCTACCGCCGAAGATTCCACCTCTGCTGCCGATGCCTTGATAGCCACAGAGGGTCCCAGTGCCACTGACGCCTTGACAGCCACAGAGGGTCCCAGCACCACCGACACCTCGACAGCCACAGAGGGTTCTTGCGCCGCTGACGACTCGATGCCTGCAGACTACTCCTCGCCCGACTCGACGCCTGCAGATGATTCCTCGCCCGACTCGACGCCTGCAGACGATTCCTCGCCCGACTCGACGCCTGCAGACGACTCCTTGCCCGACTTGACGCCAGCGGACGACTCTTCGCCCGACTCGCCGCCTGCAGACCGCATGCTCAACGTCTCGCCGCCTGCAGACAGCACGCCCAAGTCTCGCCGCCTGCAGACGGCACGCCCGATGTCTCCTCACCTGACAACTCGCCACCTGTAGATCGCATGCCGGAGGACTCGCCGCATGACGTCTCCTTGCCTTTTGTCTCGCCGCATGACGACTCGCCGCCTGCAGATCGCAGGCCGGATGACTCGCCTGACGACTCGCCGCCTGACGTCTCCTCGCCTGCAGATCGCATGCCTGACGACTCGCCGCCCGACATGCTCCAGCCTGCTGGACGGCCTCCCGGTCGCCCGCCCGACGTGCTCCAGCCTGCTGGATGGCATCCCGGTCGCCCGCCCGACCGGCTCCTGCCTGATGGACAGCCTCCCGCCCGCCCGACTGGCTCCTGCCTGATGGACGGCCTCCCGCCCGCCCGCCTGACCGGCTCCTGCCTGATGGACGGTCGCCCGCCCGCCCAGCTCCTGCCTGATGGATGGCCTCCCGGCTGCCCGCGCGTCCGGCCTCTGCCCGATGGATGGCCTCATGGCCATCCGCCAGAACAATTAATTTTTTTGTGTTCCCTGTCTGTGTGGTTCCCAGGTTTCGGTTTCTGTCTGTTCGTAGCCCTTGTGTTCTTCTTTGAGCCCTTCATCCTTACGGTTCCCCCTTCTGCCCACCCAAGTCCTTTGGGGAGGGGGCCTTTTTGGCTCCTCCTTATTGGTGATTTTAACAAACGTGGATGTTAAAATCACCAATAAGGAGGAGCTGATCATAGCCAGTCACCATCTCGGAAAGAAAGTCTGAAAAGTCACCAATAAAATCCTTATTATATTTGGGTGCACGGTAGATGATGACACAGAGTGTCGAATCAGAATGACCCACTTCAAAGGCAGTCAGCTCAAAGCTGGTGAAGTGATGCTGTTTAAAACATTGTTTAAAACTAAAAACATCTTTATACACAGCTGCAGTTCCTCCTTCTCGGCCCGATGATCGTGGAGAGTTAAAATAGGAGCAGCCTGTTGGTAAAAGCTCCGACAGAACAGCTGACTCAGCCTCACTCAACCAAGTCTCTGTGATACAGAGGAAGTCCAGATTATGAGAGCTGAAGAAATCCCTCAGGATGAAAGTTTTATTGACCAGCGATCTGGCGTTCACCAAGCCGATCCTGGCTGGAGCTGGAACGAGGTTGTCGCGCTGAGGGAGGGTCCGACTCAGCTGTTTCAGGTTCAGAGGGTTCGCACCGCATCTGCTGAGCCAGGGGGGCAGGGGCGCTGATGTCGAGGGACATCCACACCAACAACATGAACCAGGCAAGCATCCACCGGCTCCAGAAAACGCCAAAGCAGAAACACGCCAGGAAGCACCTCAGGATCTGGCTGGAAACCATTGCGCCAAGACAAAAAGGCTTTCAGCCTCACCAGGCATCCACCGCGGCGATGACGTTTCCGCTGGTGGGGCAGCGTCGGGGCCCAGCACAGGTGAGCTGGAATTCCTGACAGAAGCTGGGGATGAATTTTATGTTCCCATGTATTAAAAGCAGCCACACTGTGTATAAATGGCCTTAGATCTAATAAAGTTTGGCGATCATAGACCAATAGCGACTTGACTTCACTTAAAAACAACAAAATAACGACAAAGACTGGGATTGAGAGACGACCTGCCACGTACACAGCGCCATTTTTTCCATCACAATAAATAGAAACTATAAAATATGAATAATATCACAATAAACTGAAACTATAAAATATTAATAATATCACAATAAATAGAAACTAGAATATCAATAATATCACAATAAACAGAAACTATAAAATATCAATATGACAATAAACGGAAAATATAAAATAACAATATCACAATAAACAGAAACTATTAAATATCAGTAATATCACAATAAACAGAAACTATAAATTCTCAATAATATCACAATAAACAGAAACTATAAAATATCATCAATATCACAATAAACAGAAACTATTAAATATCAATAATATCACAATAAACTTAAATCGATCAAATATCAATAATATCACAATAAACAGAAACTATGAAATATCAATAATATAACAGTAAACAAACTATAACATATCAACAATATCACAATAAACAGAAACTATAATATATCAACAATATCACAATAAACAGAAACTATTAAATATCAACAATATCACAATAAATTTAAAACTATAAAATATCAATAATATCACAATAAACAAAATCTATGCCCTCCTATCTTCAAAAAATGTTTTTGTCTTCAAGTCCATTTTTCAGGTGAAGCATGAACAGCAACAAAAGTTTGAACTCTACTTAAGTGCAACATGAGTGAAGTTAATGTCACAAGTTTACAATTCTACAATAAATAATTAAATAAAAGATAAACAAACAAACAAAAGAACAGTTTTTCTGTTTGTCATGCATGTTTAAAACATTACGATCAGATATGTTTACTGGTCTTTATTAAGTTTTGTTTTTAATGGTTGAGTCAGAGGAGGACACTTATTGTTGTGAGTCTGTTGCATTATGATTTGTTGTTTACACCTCTGGTTGTGTAAAGTTTACTGACACACAAATATTTACAGACTTTGTTTACATATCCTGTCCTGTAGGAAGAATTAGAGTTTTAGAAAGAAAGAATGAAGGAAAAAAGAGAGAAAGAAAGAGAGTGTGAGGCGTAAAGAAGGATCTGACAGGAAGTAAATGACTGCTCGGAGCCTCTCCAGTCAATGTGTGTTCTGTGTCTTTGGGGACTGTTGCTGTCAGTGACGCAGCACGGCAGCTCCATTAAAGCAACGTGGAGAGAGAATAGAAATCCAAGCACATAACTGGACTCTAGATTGGTGATGAGAAGCATCAAAATAGCAGAACTTTCATAAACAGACATTTGTTTTGAGGTGACACTAAAGAAGCCCACCTCAGGTGTTTGTCATCAGCACAGTGCATTTATGGAATTATTACAATCCAAATTATGAACAAATTTTACACAACCTGCACTCAGTTGACTACATTCACAACAGCAGATGTCATTTATGTGTTGAACCATATGAGCTTTAACAGTAAAATCATTCTGTGGTCATTAAATTTAAAACAATAATTTTTATTTTAGGTACTATTTGTCTTCTTGAACAATCATTGTCAAATGTTTTCATCACTTGGTTTAGGAGGACCAGAAAGAAATCATATTAATTTAACATGCATGTTTCGTCGTAAAAAAAACTGCATCCTTTGCTCAGTGAATCCTAAATCATACAGACTGCAGTTACATGCATCTAAGAAGGTCCTTTGGCTTAAAGCTACAAAGTTTATCTTGCACTTTTACTTTGCCGACTTGATGGGAATTAGCCCAAGTCCCGTGATGTACTTGTACCACCAAAGTACTTGGATCAGTGTACACCCTGAGATGCCACAGTCCATGTTGTATTTTGTTGTAATGAGTTGAGAAAACTACGCCGGAAACACCAAGAAGCCTAAGGCACACCGCCGGTCCTTTGTATGTTGTAGCTAAACTTGGTTTGTGCTTCCTGAAGAAACTCGTCTCCGTGGGGAGAATAAAAATCACCAATGTTCGACCTAAATACAAATCTCATGTGCCAGTCTGTAAAAATGTTTATATGTTAAATATTTTTTACTTTAAGTCTAGACAGGAACCGCCTGTTCTGAAGGAAGTGCAGACAAAATGCATCCATAAAATGTGGAATTCTAAACTCTGCACCAACTTCTGGATTTATGCAAAGAGCATAGCCACTGTTGCATTATGCATTTCACTCGCCTAGTTTAAGAAATGCAAATGACCCCGAGTTGATGGAATCCAATCAAGTTGATGGAATTCTTCCACAGACATAGCTATGAAATATTTGTGATTCTTCAAATGTTATTGATGCTGCAAACTAAAAGATAGAGAGAGGTAGGTATGTGGAGATACAGAGAAAAGGAGGGGATGGGTGAGGAAATGACTTTAGTTTCCTGTGGACACCAGCTGTTAGACTTCCTCTCTGGTACTAGACAATGGATGAAACAGAAGAAGCACCATAAATATCCTTTAAATTGTTGTTCAGAAGATTAATGTACATCCATGCAGGGTGCTGTCCTGATGTCTTTTATTAGAAGCTGTGTAACAAATGTCCAGTTCACCAAAAATAAATAAATCAATCACAACAAAGGTTTAGTTTTCAAATGTCAAAACCCAAGAATCGAGAGAAATTATTGTTTTATAAAGTTATCACAGCAAAAGAGACGTTTAAAACAAACACTGTCATGGTCAGCGGCCCCGCTGACCCCCCTCCCATTGGCCCTGCCTCACACTTACTCCCTTCTGTTATGTTTTTTGTCCCTTCTGTCCACAGTCCTGTCTTTAGTTTTCATTATTCAGCCCAGTAATGCCTGTCACCCTTCCTCAGCTCTTGTCTCCCTGCACCATGCCTCTTCTGCTCACTCTACAATCAGCCCTCATCTAGTTCACCTGTACACCACTCCTCATGTCCTGTTTCTGCCCCTCATGCCATTGTTTGTTTCCCAGCTGTGTTTTGCCTGTGTAATGCCTATCGCCCATCTCTAGCTCATGTCTACTCCTTCCAAGCCACACCTCCCTTGCTTCTCACAGCCATCAGCCCTGATTCCACTCACCTGCTTCAGCCCATCTAGTTCACCTGCTCTGCACCTTTTATAAAAGTTCCACTCTCCCGCTCCACCAGTGCCGAATTATTAAACCTCTCATGGTCCCTGATAGCGAAGCCTTTAATAATAGAATCTTGTTCATGCCTTGCAACCTTGCTTTGACCACGAACCTCTGCCTGTTTTTTGACTCCTTGCCTTGCCTTGCCCCATTTGGATTTATCTGCACTTCTGACCATGGTAACGACCCTGACTGCTTTTTGACTTTCCCTCTGGATGTCATCTGCCACACAGACTGAGAAGATTGGACTCCCACCTTGGACCCTAACTCCAGCAGCAAATATAATAAAACTGTTCTTGTTTTTGCACTCCTGTCTCTGGCTTATTCCGAATCCAAAACCCAGCGCGTGACACTTATGCTCTAATAATACATTTAGATGTTATTCTAAGTGTATATAACATCTTGCTTAGGACTTTAATGAAAATATGATATATTGAAAATATAAACCTTTCTTAAATACCTTATGTGTTAATAATCAGTATAACAAGAGGTTCATACATTTAAACTTATTTATTAGACACTTAAAGTTGCATAAATTCAATGCACAGACTACACAACTTAGTTTTATAGTTAATCAAAAATAAAAATACAATTATTTCAATACTAAGTATATGTTAAGTATAGTTAAAATTATTACTTATGTGTTTACACTGGACTTCTTAAAACTAAAAATATACTTTAAATACCCTAATATTTCTATAAAATGTCTATTAGTAAAAAAAAAGTGGAATGACACATCAATGTTTTGCACTTAGTTGCATGCAGTACATGCTCAGACAGACAAGACTACTTATTTTATATTTAACAGAAATAATACAACAAACATTCTTTCAAAAACACTTTACTTTAACTGAACTTAATATATACTGAAGTATTTACACTGAACATGTAATTATCAATAAAAATACTATTTAACTATCCCAAAAATCTTTGCATAAAATAAACCTATAAGCCTATAAAAATGTTGATGCAATGAAACATCAATATTATGCACTTAAAGTTTCATAAAAAGTGATAAAAGGCTGCACAATTTTTTTAACCACTTTTTTCAGAACATGCGCATAAAACAAATAAAATTAACATCCCAGAAACAGGCAGCACTGTGGCGCAGTTGGTAGAGCTGCTGCCTCTCAGCAAGCAGGTTACCCTGGTTCAAATCCCGGTCCAGGGGCCTTTCTGGGTGGAGTTTGCATGTTGTCTGTGCATGCATGGATTTTCTCCGGGTACTCCAGTTTTCTCCCACAGGCTAAAAACATGCATGTTAGCCTGATTGGTAACTCCAGATCGTCCCTAGGTCTGACTGAGAGAGTGAACGGTAATTTTCTTGTTTGTCTCTACGTGTCCCTGTGATGGACTGGAGACCTGTCCAGGTTGTGTCCCGCCTCTCGCACATTGCTGGCTGGACATAGGCACCAACGACCCCTGTGACCCGAAAAAGAAGAAGCTTGTAATGATGATGGACAGCTGGATGGATGTTTGTTTGTACCTTCAGTTCCACCTTTTGATTTGGAGTTTTGTCATTGCACTAGTGGCATGCAATGTATACTGGCTCGAAACTCTGGTTCAGATGCCAGCCTGTGTCCAACAAGTTACCACTGAGCAGACAGTTTATTATTTGATCAATTAACTATGAATTAGTAATAATAAATGCTGAAATGCTTATAGTATTTCTGGTTACTTTTCTGTAGCATAATGGTAACATTAAGTATTCATTCAGTCAAACTTTATTTAGATAGGTTAATCCCATTGAGCCTCGGGGACTCGTTTACAAGAGAGACCTGATTTTAGCAGAGTGATGACAACAGTGAACAACAAAGACAAAAACAGAAAATCATAAAGGATGCTTACAAATTGAGAATTTTTTTTAACAAGTGAAAATAAAATGGTATTTAAAAGAAAATTAAACAACAACAAAAAAAAAACAGGTAGATTGTAAGGCAATCTAGAAAACTAAAAACAAGAACATGTCTGCATTGGTTTTTCCCAGGATCTTGATGTTTAAAGTCATTTAGAGAGGTCAAGGTCGAGAGCTTCAGATCTTTTTGCAAGATATTTCAGGAAACAGGAGCAGAGTAAGAGAAGGCCCTTTTGCCTAGTTCAAAAAGTCACAAGTATACTGTGGTCTTGAATTAAAAATACTCATGGCATTGCTACTTGGAAACACGTGAGAGAAATTAAAATTACAGTATTATAACAAATAAGCACCAAGTAATAGCTTAGGTAAGTGGGAACAGTGGCTGACTCTAAAAAAATTGGTAGCCTATTAAAGCCTATAAATGCTGATTATTTTGAGAAATATGTTACCAAATAGTACAAAAACTACTACCGGTACATCAAATTACTTGTCAAAAAAGGGTTCAGCATTTCCACCCTGATAATCCTCTGGTATACATGAATCATTTTTTAATTGTTTATTCAAAATAACTTCTGCTTTCATCATTAGATTCAATATGTGTTCTCTGTATGAAGAGACCTGTGATGAAGTCCTGTCAATTAGGATCAGTATTTTGTTATTTTTAAACCCAAAATGAGACTTGCTGAGACTTTGGCGTCTAGCACTGCCCTTTTGCTGACTTGAATCCACTATCATCTTTTGTTCTTTGCAAAAAAATAAAATAAAATAAATAAAATAAAATAAATAAAATGTTAGACTGTTAAATGAATTCCATTAATCTTAGGGTTGTAAAAACACTTGTCACTTTGAAGGTTGTCTCTGTCAAACAAACCTTTATGATCACTGCTTTTTTACTCCCTAGTTGTTCTGAAACCCGTATAGTGTTGCACATAAACTAGAGCTGCACGTTACGGTATATTGAAAATTTGTTGTCATAATATCAAAGAGCACAATAACAATATCACAAGGATCTGCTTGGACTGCAATAAATCATAGACCAGTTTATTTCACGTACCATGAATTCATGTTCTGAATGCTAATATATTTCATCAATCCAACAAGAGTCACAAATGGCATCCTAATGAAGGTCTTTGACATTTGCAGTGTAGAATAAATTAATAAATAAGTGTGTGTCAGGCAAAGCATATCTGTTTTGTTACCATTTACGATGGTGGCTCTGTGAGATGGACAGTCAGTTGCTTTTACACTTGACAGTAGACACTAAATTACTTAAAATCAGAGTTTACATAAAACACAGCCTTCACTTCTTATTTTAATATTTCAGATTATCACATTGCCTTTATGTTTTTTTTTTTTTAATGATGGACAAATGTGAACACGAAAATTATATCTGGACTGTGAGAGACAGAGAGATTAGCAGGGTGGTATGTGTTCTTTCTTAGATTTCTTGATCTAAATATAAGTTAGATTCTTTGTAATAAACAATGCTGAAGAAATGCTGATCTTATTGTCTTGAACTCAAGTTTCCACCTGATCTCTCAAGTAATCTTATATGACAATTGACTTTTTTTTTTTTTACTATTTTCTAAAATGTAGTGTCCAAAAATTGAGCTTATAAAGTCAAGTCTTTTGATGTCACAAGTTTTATAAAATTATTATGAATAAATTATTAATTAATTGAGCATTCTTATTATTATAATCAGTTGTATTTTCCCCACTAAAAAAAAAAACTATTTGCATACCATCTACTCATTTTTCCCCTCACTTGCCACTACACAAATATACTTTGTAGATGGAGTGCAATCATATATGGTAATGATTCCTGTGTGATTTTTTTTTTTTGGTTTACTTTCTTTGACCTTAAAAAGGCTTCTCAGGGCTGAACGTAATGCCATTAAATTGAGCAATAACATGGCCTTTTTATTACCATAATGATGCTAAAATTTCCTGTAATATGTCAACAGTCCAAACAAAGGAGGAAATAATTGAGTGTGTAGAACTTTATTCACTAATAACTATGTTGCGCAGCAATAAAATCAGCTTGATTAGATGACTTGGTCTTAACTGATACCCTGAACAGAAAATATGTCTTGATCTGTATCAAGCTACTGTACCTGTGGCTGCAATGTATGACCAGTACCTTTAGTTCTTCTGACAGATGTCACAATGAAAAATATACATTCACTGAGATATTAACTTATTAGTTCTGCCTGGATATACCACACTGTAATCTTTGGTACAGTGTAATACTGTATTGTGCAATTTTAGAGACAGACAGATTTCATAACAAAAAAAATTCCTGATTTTATCAAGTAATAGTTACTGTTTGTTTCACACAGCTGCATCTTACAGGCACAAAGCTTTAAGCTTTGTGTTAGCTTTGTTATATATTTCAAAGGTAGCAGCATTTTTTTTTTTTTTTAATCTTTCTTTAACTCTGATGGTTTTGCTCTTTAGAGGGGGATCAGTCATGTACCAGCTGCGTGCATGTACCATATGTCAGTTTTGCTTTTCCTCACCACATCTTTGCTGTTTCCATGTTGGCCTCACAGTAAGCCTGCTGGTGTCAAGATGGTTTCAGGGATAGAAACACCAAACAATGCCTGGCAGGCTTCATACCAACAGATCCCCACATTTTAAGTCCCGTGCTCCATATGGGCTCAGTGCATCAGCTCTTAAAAACATCAACAAAATCAAAACTCGCATTTGATGAAGGATTACATAGCTCCCACTGCCTTGCATGCCAGAATTTTATACACAAACTTGAGAGGAAGATGGTGCCGTTGTACGTGGCAGGTTGTCTCTCACTCTCAGTCCTTGTCGTTATTTTGTTGTTTTTAAGTGCAGCCAAGTCACTATTGTTCTATGATCGCCAAAAGTTATTAGATCTAAGGCCATTTATACACAATGTGGCTGCTTTTAATGCATGGGAAAATAAAATTCACCCCCAGCTTCTGTTGGGAATTCCAGCTCACCTGTGCCGGGCCCCGGCGCTGCCCCACCGCGGAAACGTCATCACCGCCGCGGTAAACGCGGTGGATGCCTGGTGAGGCTGAAAGCCTTTTTGTCTCGGCGCAGTGATTCCCAGCCAGTTCCTGAGGTGCTTCCTGGCGTGTTTCTGCCTTGGCATTTTCTGCTTGCCTGGTTTGTGTTGTTGGTGTGGATGTCCCCCAACGTCAGCCCCCCCCCCACCCCCCCACCCCCCCCGACTTGGCAGGTGTGGCGCGAACCCGCTGAACCTGAGTGAGCTGAGTCGGACCCTCCCCCAGCGCGACAACCCAGCTCCAGCTCCAGCCAGGATCAG
>JAVCKU010000013.1:8416995-8427400 GCA_032273985.1 Hypsolebias coamazonicus
AGATAATCTGCTGTGGTGAAAGATGTATTTATTTTTCACAGTTTGTGAGTTTCTTGGCTCTTTTTTGTTCATGATTAAAAGTCTTTGGTGTGTTCTTGGTCTTATTTTCATGTTTTCTTGATGGTCTGATTTTTGTTTTTCAGAATGTTCATCTGTTGTATAGTTGTGTAGAGCTGCCCGACATATTTTCAGACTTTGACCCACATTCAGACCCAGTACCAGCACCTGCTGGGCAGGTTGATTGGATTTGGACTGTCTGACATTCTTTTGATTGTGGAAACAAACTCTCCTGAGCCAAACTGAAAAACCACTTACAGAGCTGAGGGACTGTGCGCAAGCAGCCAAGTTATCATCTGGATGTTTCTTGTTTAAAATAAAATAAAAATAGCAGAAATGTTACAACCAGACTGAACTGCTGGCATTTTTTTTAGTTTGGCTGGTTGGATTGGAAGAAAAATAATAACAGGACCATAGTGAATCTCACTGCTGAAGATTTTTTTTAAAACAGAGATTTAATAGAGATTATTTGACAGACTGACAGTACATGCTGTTTTGGTAATTGAAAATTTTTCACAAAGACACCGCCACCCTTTCCAACAGATGGTGGACAACAAGCCAACATATGTAAGGAAGCTAGGGAATGTGTCCAGCATGTGAGAAATGGTTCTGGTCGGACCTTGTGCACAGAACAGGTTGTTGGATTTGATGCAAGTACAAAATGACACAATTCACTTTTAACGCCGTATGAATCTTTACTGTCATGTTTGTTTAGAAACTGACAGGAAAGTTAAACAATCAAAATTTGATGAGGATTGGGCGGGACCAAGCAACTTTTGTTAAGCCATAGGAAAGACATGCTGGACATCATTCGATTCTGTTAGTTATTCTGTTCAAAGTAATTGTAGTAGATATGAACGATGTGACTACCAAATGAAATCACAAACTTGGATGCAGCTGCCATGGTGGGTAGGATTTGTGTGGAGGAGAGCAATGAAATAATGTGCACAGCTGAGAATACAGTTTCACAAGCCAAGCCCGGGGCTTAATTTGAGCCAGATCCTGCCAGAACAGGATCTGGAACTCTTTTATTTTGACAGGGTGTGTTCCAGTAACTGTTTGCTTGCATCCAATAACTCCCAGGCTTACTAATCATAAAGTTATGAACAAATCTGAATAAAAGTTGTACTGAATATGTAATCTGAAAATAATTTTATAAACACTAAATTTAAACATAACAGCCACTTACGAGCTTCCTAATACACAGAAGTGCTGCTCCTCCAAGTAAGAATTTCCGCTTCTACCCTTAAAAAAAATCTCTGCCCCTGGGGTGGTAGAATGCTTGAGAGATGTGGAGTGTGCTCTATTCACACAAGGAGAACTGTTGGTCAGGCCACTTCTTGTGCCGTGCTCTCTAAAATAGTTATTGAATCAAACGTTTACTTATGTAGGTAAACACGGATTTTTAACAACCCATTAAAATACACCAGAATGCAAGAAATGACATCTAATTTATTCAAAATAGTGAGGGGGAGACCACCAGACCCCCAACAAGGTACACCCTTGTGCATTATTTTTCTCAATGTCTCTCTTCTGCTGAACAGAATTATGATATGGGTAATTGTGAGTTCCTCTCCTTGAAGTTAGCATTGGAGGAGTGGTTGACATTGGTTGGAGGGTACTGAGGTACTTTTCCTCATGTAGACAGACCACAAAAACCTAACTTTTTTTAGGCACTTATTTTGTACAGTTACAGCTGTTAATAAATGTGCCTGTGTGACAATTGGGACAAAACGTTGACTCAAATATATAATTGACATTATGGAAAGAAAAAATGTTGAGATATATATCGTATATCACGATTGTTGTAAAAAAATATTGAGATATTAATTTTGGTCCATATCGCCCAGCCCTACCCAACACCTTCTCCCACCAGTTTTTGCCTCCAAACTGCACCGAAAAGGAAGAGAGCACCCTTTCCTCATCCTGAGCTGTGGGGGCCCTTACCTGGGCTATTGAGAAGGACATTATGGAGGTACAGAGGATGGAACCAGACCTGGTACTGGACCCATTGGTACCCTGTTTGTTCCAACCTGCGTAAAGGCTAAGGTACTTGACTGGCTTTGCACACATAATTTTCCTGTCACCCTGGTGTCACATGTATGTTATCTCTGATTAACAAAAAACATTTTTGGTGGCCATCTAGATCGAAGATGTTAGAGTATGTAATCACCTGTCCCATGTATGCCAGGAGTAAGAGTGGCAACCAACCACATGCAGGCAAACTACAACCATTGCCTACTCCCAGTCATCCCTGGTCCCACATTTCCCTGGACTTTGTAACTGGACTTCCCACCTCTGAAGGTAACACTGTCATTCTTACTGTTATTGACAGATTTTCTAAAGCCGCACATTTTGTCCCTTTGCCCAAGCTTCCTTCAGCCTTTGAGACTGCCCAACTGCTTGTCCAACATGTTTGGATCCACAGCATTCCATCCGATGCGGTCTCTGACAGAGGACCCAATTCATATCTCAGGTGTGGAAACACTTTTGTAATGCCTTAGGGGCCTCTGTTAGCCTGACATCTGGCTACCATCCCCAGTCTAATGGGCAGGCTGAGCACTGTAACCAAGAACTGGAGACGGCACTAAGGTGTGTAGTGGACTATAACCCATCCAAATGGAGCAGACGCTTGATATGGGTTGAAAATGCCCACAGTACTCACACTTCTTTTGTGACTGGCTTATCTCCATTGGAGGCCTCCTTGGGCTAAACCCCTCATTTATTTCCTAGTCAAGAGAGTGACATTGCAGTGCCTTCAGTCCAACATCACTTTAAGAGATGTCGCTGGGTCTGGCACCAAACCAAGGCCACCCTTCTACGTACAGCAGCTCAAAACAAGAAGGCTGATGATTGCCATCTCTCCTCGGCCCCGTCCTACCAGATTAGACAAAGGGTTTGGCTCTCTACATGCAACATCCAACTCAAGGACTCTCCATGAAAACTAGCTTCTCGTTTCATCTGTCCCTTCCTTGTGGTATGGCTGATCAAATTACCCCCCCCCCCAATTAGGCTTCAACTGCCCAAGTACATGAGGATTCAACCAACCTTCCACATGTCTCAGCTCAAGCCCATGGCCAAAATCCCCCTGTGCCTACTGACTGACCCTCATCATTGATAAACCCAGCTTTCACCATTTGCTGTATCATGGATGTGAGACGATGAGGTCGTGGGTTCCAGTACCATGTCGATTGGGAGGGGTGTGGCCCGGAGGAATGGTCCTGGATCCTGAGGTCCTTCATCTTTGACCCCAGGCTCATCACCTCCTTTTTTAAGGCTCACCCCAAGAAGTGCTTCAGACCGCCAGGAGGCGATGCTTGAGGGGGAGGTGCTGTGGGAGTTCTGCACTGCCAGCTCCCTGCAGCCATCTGTAGCACTAATCAGTGACAACTGTGGATCATCAGCATAAATGGCTGCAGAGAGCATTCAGCTGGCACTGGAGAATTACCTACCAACAGTAGTTCTGTGCTAGCCAGTACATTACAAATGAAACCAAATAATAACAGATTGTTATCCTCTCATTGTTTCCACAGCCTCAACCCTGACAGTCAATCACTCAGTATCACTCAGCCATCTGTGAATAGCAAACAACCATCAGGGTGCTAATGATCCTTCGTTAGGCTGATGGTCCTCCTTGATCAGGTGAGCAGCTGGTTTTGGCTTTCATCAGCTAACTGGTTGATCCACTACGAGAAGGTGCTATTTGTAAGACTGAGCTGAATACAGCATCTCACAGTGAAGAAGTCTTTCAAGTGAAAGACGAAACATTTCTACAATTTGTTTTATTTTGTTTTTTTAATGTCCAGAGGACCAGACTTAACATTTTTAGATTTGGTATCAGAACTTCATATGCAGTAATTTGGTAGCAAGTGTAGGATTCCTGGCTTTTTTCTGCCACACTCACTCTCTTCACAGTCACACCAATCAACTAACTCCTTCCACCTGCTGCTGATTGAGAAGGACTGCTCTACTGGTGTATATAAGCTCCTGCCAGATGTTCTTCCAGTGCTGGGACATCAACTGCCATTCATGAACAGCCACCTCTTCAATTACAGTTGGTTCTAACCACTTGTTATCTCCTCCAGGGACTCCCATATCCTGTTTGTTCAAGTCTGTCCTAAGACCCTCTTGTTCCTTCGTGGCACTTCTGCAGATCAACATTGTTCCTTCAAACTACAAACGCTTCAGCCTGAATCAACCTGCTCCTCTCTCCACTGTTACTCCTCTGCTTGGATCTCCTTCCCTGAAAACCCAGGTCCTCATCTCGTCCTCCTTGGCTTCATCTATAAATACAACAGTAAGGCATCAGTTACTGCTTTGAAAGCCATTGATGCAGCATCTCTGAGTAAACCCAGAGACTCACCTTGTCCTTGTTTCCCTTTCAGCACCGAAGCTGCTGCTGCACCTGTAAATAAAAGATTACTTACAGTACTTTTGTACGTCTGGCTCTGGCATTCCTTCTCAGTCCGCTAAACTTGGGGTCGACATTAGTAAACATTACGGCAAGTCCAAATGTTTCATTTCACACAAATGCCAAGTTTTTTGGTTCTGGATTTCCAAAAATAAATGCTATATTCAATGTTTTCTCATAAGTCTAACTGGAAAGTTGAAGTCACTGGAAGCTGAAATGACAAATGCAGTCTGAACAAGTTTGAGAAAAGCTTTTTTTTTTTAACCAATATTATAGACACAGCTAATAAACAAAGTACAAAACTTTCACTTTAAAACCAAATATATACAATAAAATCACTGTTTTCTGAAACCTAAAAATACAAAAATGGTTTATTACTGATCTTCTCAGATTGTAGTTTACATCCCT
Source organism: Hypsolebias coamazonicus (assembly GCA_032273985.1). Lineage (NCBI taxonomy): Eukaryota > Metazoa > Chordata > Actinopteri > Cyprinodontiformes > Rivulidae > Hypsolebias > Hypsolebias coamazonicus. Next base: position 8,421,872 of record JAVCKU010000013.1, read on the forward strand.
CTTTTGTAAAACATTCAGGGTTCACACTAGAACTGCCATTTCTAACCCAGAGCCCCACCCAGATTAGGGTCGGGCCATAATAATGTGCGAGCTGGGTCATGTCAGGCTTTTGATTACGGCAGCGGAAGCTGACGATCCAATTATATGGCAACATGGCTTGCCATACATTCACCAGCCGCACGCAACCATTTTTCCAAGTGTTGATCGGCCTTGAAAAGAGGTTAAAAAAAAGTTCATTTAAGTTTCAGATGGACTACTGCCAGCGACACTTCGCCCAAATGGACATTCTTTCAGCCGCTGCACTCAGTGGATACACATGGCTGATGACCCAAACAGATGAGATCACAAAGCAGACATATCAGAGCAGGGTCCATGTCTGAATAATGCAGAATGCAGGCAGAAACAGGGATTTAATGCACTTTGACAGCCATGAAAGGACAAACACCCCCTCAGCTCAGATCTTCTGCCCCCTTAGCCGCGTGCATCCTCCAGCCGTTAATAACTATATAAGCAGTCAAAGCTTAATTTAAAATGTCGGGGAGCGTTCCGGGTTCTGATCTGTAATTACTGTTAATTTGTTGGGTCGTGTGGGGTTTGGAAATGATGGCTATGGACTGGGGCCGGGTCAGGTCGTATTTCTTTTGGCCCAAATGCAACTCTAGTCCCAGTGGCTTTCAAACCCCAAAATACATTACAGCAAAGACTGGTCCTAGTTCTTAGTTCTGGCTGTCACCAACAAACTGGTTGATCCACTATGATCTCTTACAATCCTGAGTTTGTTGCAGCGCCTCAGACTGAAGAAGTCTTTTAGAAAAAAGCCGAAACATTTCAACAAAGAAGAATCTGTCCAGAGGAACTAACTTAACCTTGTTAGTTAACTCACATAAAAACTTGGCAATTTGTTGTTGTTCCAAAGGCTCTTCCTGACACAAGCACAGACCACCGAGCTACCACAGCCCTCTGTGTGAAGCAGAGAGCTGGGTGTCCGGGGGGCGCAGACAGTTGGTGTTAAGGGCCTTGCTCATGGGCCCAGAGTGGAACAAATGAGGGTGGAGGCAAGAGTGGGTGTCTCACCTTTCCCACCCACATTTTGATGTTGTTCTGGGGAGTTGAACGGGTGATCTTCCAATTACAGGCTCCCTTCTCTAACCTCTGCACCACCAATTGAATGGAGATGAGAGAAATGCCCTTCAGATCTCTCTACCTGTTCACATAATGAAACCAAACTCATCAGTCAAGTTGTTAGAGCAATAATTGCCAAGACATGCACAGAATGAAAAAACAGACATCTAGAGGAAATGCAATGATCAGAAATCCTTTGTGAAAAAAAGGAATAGCAACATTCGGCCTGACATACAAATGGATTTTTTCCTTCCAGTGAACCAAATTTCTAGAGGAGAAGGAGGAGGGGATAGAGCGGTGGCTTGCCTGGCCTACTTTCTTCCATTCATCAGCGAGTTCATCCTCCTGGGAACTCTGGGTGTGCAGTAGAAGGAGGGAGTTGAGCCACGCTTGGCCAGTTATCGTGAGACGCCATCGAGATGGTTCTGCAGTCAGAGAAGGGTCGGGAGAGTCAGATTCAGGATACCACTTACTACTTGTTTCCATTTTTAGTCTTTCTATTTCCTCTCACCTTGCGCTTTGTTTCGTGGTGTGTGTTCCTCTCAGTTATGTTTAGACCATACACCAGCAGTTTAGACCAGCACTTCCTGCTGTGCGTATTCCTAATAGAAGGAGTAAAGAAAACCCCTGGATGGATTGACACGCAGCTCTCCTTCCCTCATATCCTCAGGCTCCTGTCACAGAGCTGCAGCAGGTTGACATCTGTGATTATTAAGGTGCAGTAAGGCCTAACACCAGTTTGCCTACAGATGTTTTTGTTTTATTAAAGGAATGCACTTAACAGCATCGCGAACGTTATAAACAACCTCAGTGCATAAAGCGTCAAGGATACCTCTAAAAGCTTTCTAATGTCTGATTTAGCATGCTAAAGCTTCCCACGTATTTGTCCAATTACTCCTCTAAACAACACCGGGGGCTTGTTGCTAGGTTACCAACAGGTACACTCACAATGGACTTGCTACGACAAGGATGTTTTTGAGTAAAGATCATTTCCTAGTTCAGAGTGAAGTGGTCATACAGAGTGCACGCCGTAACCTTCCTGGTTAACAGGACAGATGCAGACGGCCTCAGGAGGCATGAATTCACACGTTATTTCATGTGAAAGCACGATGATTTTTAAATGGTGTCCTAAAAAAGTCATTCAGAGATTTGCCACCGAATACACATGAGAAGCCAAACCATCGTAAAACCCGTTCCAAAAGTGTCCCCTCAAGACAAGAATATGTTAAAGTCAAGACTGGAAAATGGGATTATGACACAACCGTACAATGGAAGATTTAAACAGCAGGCCTGTTCAGTGGGAGTGTCACTAAATATGTGTTACGTTGCCCTACAAGGCCTCCAGGAGATGAGTCGACTCGCTTCCTGTCTCACTTTGGTTTTCCAGTCCTGGAGCCAAGGAGGGGCAGGGTACATGGAACGCCTCCCCTGAGCACTGGCTGATGTCCCATGACATATTGAGGCTGCGACGATGTGTTCACAGTCTGTGCGTTCGTGTGTCTTCAGGATTTTACGTGAATCAAATTGATGAGAGACTGAACAGCTGGGAACAAGTCCGTCGCAGCTTTATTTGTTTGCTTTCTTAATTAGAAGAAAATTCAAAAGTAAATAAGTCATGAAAACCAAATTATGACTTCTTTGTAACTGATCACCCATCTGTGAGCGCTGATGTGTTTTTCTAAGTTGCTAAATCACTTTTTAATTGCTTTTTTTTTTTTTAAATAAACTTAAACGTCATTGGCACATTTTCTATTCATCGTTTATTTATGAATCCTGCAGGAAAAAAAAAACAATCATATAACATCCTTGCTTTTCTGTTGTTGGGTTAAGGTTGAAGTTAGCTCACCACTAACTTTTAAACACAACAAACGAGGAAATACAGTTTGGAATGATGATGTTTCATCAATCTATAAAGTTTAAATAAGAAATGAAATAAACATAAAAATCACTAAGACAGGTTTGTTGGAACAGATGGCCAAATGACTTCAGAATAACTTTTCTTAACTGGTAACAATAAATGTACATGCTGCTTTCCCAGTTTTATTTTATTTTATTTATTTATTTTTCCTTTGTTTTTATTTAGCACAGTTTCAATGGTTTTGTCTCAGTGCAACAACTACAGAAAAGTATGTTTTTATTCTGTCTCTGTTTATATTTCTATCAAAACCAAAAAAAAAAAAAAAAAAACTATTCAGCATAAGATTATTTCAACATGCATTATATTATATTGTTCCATGCCCTTACTAAAGATATTTCTACAGACCGTTGCACTTCAGTGTGTGTGTGTGTGTGTGTCCACAACAGTAAGGCCTACTGTGTGAAAACTTGAGGCATGACCGTGGCGTCTTTAATGAGCTAGCATGTGGTATGAAGCTATGCATGTGAAAATGAAGCACTGACAGTGCAAATTGAATTAAACAGGTTAAAGTGCCAGAAGAATGAGAACAGGAGGAGCATTCTGTGTCTGCCTGTGAGTGTGTGTGCTCCTTATGTGATCAACATGAACAAAGAGCAACATGAACTTTTTATTGACCACAGCTTGGATGAATGAAAAACAAGAAAACACGCTCAACGGCAGAATAAATCAGCTAAAATAAATTTATTTTTGCTCCTTTCAGTAAAATAGAATAAAACCCTAGATAGCAGCTTTCTGCTCCACATAGAGGGCTGTGGTAGCTCAGTGGTCTGTGGTTGTGTCAGGAAGGGCATCCGGTGTAAAAACAATTGCCAAGTCTTCATGCGACTAGTTCGCTGTGGTGACCCCTGATGAAGGGGGAAGCCGAAAGAAAAAAAAAAGTTTTGTTTTATTTCTAAACACAAGCATGAATGAGCAAAACCGTGATGAATGAGAGTCGCTTCAACTCAGAAGAGACTTCACTTGTCAGCTGCAGTGAATGGGTTTAACTTGCCCTCTGGGACAAAATCCCTTTTGCTGAAATGAGAAATTGTGAACCAAAAAAGCCCATAAAAAAGTGGAAAAAAATTGCAATGAAAACTGTAAAAAGGTTTGCTCACAGATTTTTACCAAGATAGTCATGAACAGAAAGCTCCCTCGGGGCGTTTCAGCATGGGTTAAAAAGTCATAAAGACACACGTCTGAGACAAGTAATGTCAGGAGCATTAAGCACAAGAGGAAACAAGTCAGCTAAGTAAAAAATAGTATTATAATGAGCTCTTTCTGTTTAATGCTATTCTTATGCATATTCATGGCTGCAAGCTAAAGCAGAGTAAACACAGACGTATCCAGGATTATGCAGCAGTAGAAACAATCTTAAATGTCAGCTTTAAAATGATCATTACCACAACTGGTCAATGAATAAAACAAACTACTGAGAAGCTTATACTTTCTATCTGTGTTTTCAAACCGTCTGATCTCAAAATGATTTATCATCATCACCATTAGTTTTGAATAAATCTGGAATTTCTGAATTACTGCATGCTATGCAGACGTTGCTGTTAATGCACCTAAAGACAAATATATGGGTGTAAGTTGAAGCTTGAAGCAACAAGAGGAAAAAATGCAACTGCAGAACTAATATCTGCGGTGTCAAAGGTCACATATACCACCTCAAGTTTTGTGGTAATATATCTATGAACACTTGGGCTATTTTACATGACATGAAGTCAAGAGGCCAGGTGCTTCTGGGTCCATCAGTGCAAAAAGGTATGAAATTGTGGAAAAAATATGATTTCACCTCAAGCGGATTCTACTGTTTTACCCATGTCCAGAGCAAAGCTGACAGCATTTGCATCTACACCAAATTTTTGTATGGATTATCTATGACCAGAGAGTGGACCAAAATGTGCTTGGTGTTATTAAAGGCACACAGTCTACAACTTCAAGACATTAATAGTTGCATTTCTAGCATCCTTCTACCAACAGAACCACTGTCCCTCCTCTGGACATGTCCAAACCATCTCAGTCTGGCCTCTCTAACTTTATCCCCCTGTTATTCAACATGTACTGTACCTCTGATGATCTAATTCCTATATTTATCCATCCTCGTAACTCCTAAGGAGAACCTCAACATCTTCATGTCTGACTCTTCCGGTTCTTTCTCCTGTCTTTTTATCCATGTCTGTCTCCAGACCATACAACATAGCTGGTCTCACCAGGGTCTTTTAAACATTTTCTTTGACTTTTGCTGCCAGTGTTTTGTCACAAATAACTCCTGAAACTTTTCTCCATCTACTTCATCCTGCCTGGACTATCTTTCACCTCTTTATCACACTCCCCATTTTCCTGGATAGCCGAACCAAAGTCCTTGAAGTCCTGCACCTTTGTGACCTCTGATCCTTGTAGCCACACTGTTTCACCGGCCTCCCTCTCATTCACACACGTGTACTCTGTCTTACTACGGCTGACTTTCATTCCTCTTATTTCAAGTGCATACCTCCACCTCTCCA
>JAVCKU010000013.1:8427500-8452168 GCA_032273985.1 Hypsolebias coamazonicus
GAGAGGAGCCTGAGAACTGGAAGATCTTCCTCCCATTCTGCTTCTGGAAACTCTAGGAACCACAAGTAAACCTGCAGTCTGAGAGCGAAGTGCTCTGTTAAGAAAATATAGAATAATAAGATCTGTAATATAAGTTGGAGCTAGGTTGTTGAGAGCTTTGTAGATTAGAAGTAAGATTTTGACAAGGAGCCAGTGGAGAGAAGCTAAAACTGGAGAGAGATAATCTCTCCCACTAACTCCAGTCAAGACTCTGGCAGTAGCATTTTAGATTAACTCAAGACTTTTTAAAGAAGTATTTGGACACCCAAATAATGAACCATTACAATAGTCCAGTCTAGATGTGACAAATGCATGAACCAGTTTTTCTGCATCAGTTTTAGATGTTTCTAATTTTAGTGATTTACGCAGGTGGAAGAAGATGCCCTGAGATTAACTTCTGTTGTGACTTGGTGCTATATGAATAAACTGAATTGACTTGGACAAAAGACATGTCCTGCTTGAAAATAGCACCAATATTTTTAACATTAGAGCTTAAGAAAAGAAACTCTGGGAGAGTACCGTATTTTTCGCCCTATAAGTCCCAGTTTTTTTGCATTATTTGCATGCCCTGTGACTTATACGCCTAAGTGACGTATTTATGGATTTTTTTCACTTTATTAGAAATATTTGGACTGATGCAACTTATAGGACGGTGCCACGTTTATGGCAGAAAATACAGTAAAACTGACCTTTTATATGTCAGAACAATAATTATAAGTGTGTAAAAAAAACTAATTATGTATAGATTAGTGAACTTGTATAACTAAACTGCAAGAACTCAGTAATTATATTAATATTTTATCTAATAGTTTTATTTAGTGGTTTGGAGTCACATATTTCATATACGTATATAAATGTGTTTAATTATTTATTCATTCACAGTTAATATTTGTACTTTGGTCATCCTAACTTTGTCTTCTGTCAAACAGTTGCTGCTGTGTGGGAAGTCTTTGTCCTGTTTTATGACTGGGCCAAGCTTCAGCTGTTAGACAGATGGCCTCACATTTGTCTCTACAGTCCTTCAGCCTCAAGTCCAGGTCTTAACGTGTGCAAAACAAGCCCAGATCATCGGCCCTCCACCGCTGTGCTCGACAGTTAGATTGAGGAGTCTGTGTTGATATGTTGTTTAGTTTTGACATTTGGACATTTTTCCAGAAGTCTTATGGTTTTGTTCAGATGTACAAACCTCAGCAGGGTTTTCACATTCATCTTCTTCTTTATTTTTGAGAGAGAGAAGAGATTTTCTTTTGGAAGCCATTCAAACAAATCATACTTGTTTAGTTTTTTATTTTTTTCAAATTGTTCTGTGTCAGTGTAACTTAAACATTTAACCTGCAGAAATCTCAATCTAAGATTTATCCCATGGATCTTTCTAATGGTAACTCTTCTGAAAGTTTTCTTTCGTGTGAATAATCTTGTAACCAAATCATTATCCTTCCATGAATTACAAACGCAAACAGTTAATGCTTCTTTAAGATGGTCTTTTCTCCATGGTGGCGTTGTGTTATCACACACCTGTGTTCTCGGGAGCAGAAACCTCAGGTGTTAACATAGCTGATCATCATTCAGCTGTATTTGACCAACTATAGGCTGCTGCTCACACGTCTAATGAAAGCAGAAAAAAAAACATTCATAGTTTTCACACACTACTTGGACAGTTCATGACGTGTTTTTGTCTATTTGATGTTGTTCGCTTCATTTTTAAGATTGGTTTCTTGTTAATGTTGGGATGCATTATATGTTTGAGGTGAACAGGGTGTATTTTTTTTTCTTTCCACATCCGTAAATGCTTTTATTTTTCTTTACTCATTAGACAACTTACCCAAGTGTGGGGATTCTAGTTTTTTCTTTTCTCATCACCTCTTGCAGCTCCTGCGTGGCAGGGTCAGTTCCCCTCAGCTGTTTCCAGTCTGCTCGTCAGGACTTAAGGGCGCCAGGACCAACTTTGTCCATCGTTGGTCTTTTGTCTGGCCCTAGTGTGAGCTTGTTTAAGATTGAACTAAGCTTTGTTCTCCTTGGTTATGCCAGTTAGCAAAATACGTCATAAACCACTTGTCAGATTTTTGTGAAACTCTTAAAAAATGTATGTAAATCTACAACTCCTTTTGGAGTCAACCCAAGTCAAGACTGACACATCGAATGTACAGTATTTTTGAAAATTTACAAGACAAACTTTAAGAGCTTAAGGATGTACAGTATCTTTAAGATTGTCTTCTTTTCTAGCCCAGATCTAGCTTAGTGGTCAAATGACCAAAAAAAAAAAAAGGCTAAAACTACATCAGTTTTAAGTTAAAATGATCCTGGTTTAAAAGTCAGACATGAATTAATCTATCATGACTTCAAGTCACTTTCTTCATTTCATTGTTGGAAAATTGACTCTCAGAGACAAATTTATAGTTCACTTGATGGATTAAATTTTAATTTCAGTCTCTTGATGTATTTCTTTAATCATTAAAGAAATGCATCAAGAGACTAAATCACTGGGGTAGTAGTTTGGACGTTCTTACAAGCAGCTGAGATAACAGGTCTCTCTTGTAAATGAGTCCTCGAGGCTCAATGGGATTAGCCTGCCTAAATAAAGGTTGAATAAAAAACTAGATAAATAACTAAAATAGAATATAGATCTATAATTTGAGACAAATAAATAAATGCCCTCTTATTTCCCATCCCTGTTTGTTAGCAGCACTGGCGTTAATCGTCAGATCAATACATGGATCTAACAGAGACAGCAAGCACCAGCACTTACAAAACCAAAAGAAAAAAGTTTCCAGTTTTTTAGTTTTAGAAAGCATTTGAAAGTATACAGTTTGCTACAATGTAAAGCAAGAGCCTGTAAATTGATTTTGGATGTAATGTGCTGCATCCCTTGGCACCATTTACTGATCAATCACTGGATATCTTCAATAAACAATTGTTGTTACGTAAGAGGCTTAAAAGAGGATTCCTCCCAAACATGATCCATGTGAGTGCTCAAAGGGGAGGAGGCTGTTTTAGTCACCTCAGCATTTTTACTCTAAGTCCTCTGAAAATAACGAGCCAAAGAGAAAATACCTCCCAGCTGTTCGTTCTAAGACATTCCTGTGATGGTCCTCCCTGCATCAGAATCCTGACGACGTTTGGAAAGTTCATCTTTAAAACTAATCTTTGCCCACATTTAGTTTTTACTACTTTTGTTGTTTTATGTTCTCATCTTCAAATATCACCTAAAGTTGTGCTGAGTTCCTATGAGGAAAACAACAAGGCTGGGGGGTTGAAAGTATCACATATGCCAGTGAGAATGTCGGTGTCACGACCTCAGAGGAGGAGGCAAAAAGATCAGTCTCTGGAGCTCTTATCTCGCTCTCCATCTGTAGTAGATTTTTGTGGCACGAGGAGCACAAAGGGAGAGAAAACACTTCAGAGACACTCCAAACGTGGAACAAAAAGCTCTTCTCTAGTTTTCTGGCTGAGCAGACAGGCGCACAGCATGAATAATTAACAGGGGACAAACAAGAACTATCAGCTGCCAAATCTGAAAGTTTCTCCTTATCTCATGATGGAGTCAGCAGAAGCAGTGAAGCAGCTCCTTCACGCAGACGATATGTCAAAGGATACCATTTGTTTTGTGTCGCAAAACATTTTGACATGTTCCCTCATTTACATTAAATTAACTTTCACAATTTATGTTCCAAAAACTTTTAAAATAAAAGTTATGATGTAGATTTTTGGAGTTTCTATAAACGTATTTATATGAAAAAAGTCACTTTTCAACTATTAAAACTGCACCGTCAGGATGACCACATTTCAGTTTATCTGGCGCATGCTGTTTGAGATGAACCACTTTGACGAATTGTGTAAAGAAAGAAAAGCTTTGCAATTTTATTAAAATGTAATTTGTGCTTCCTGGACAGAGGAGGAATGTGCAATCTGAAATGTATTTTCTTTGACTTCATGTGTAAATTTCAGAAATGATTGTTTTATTATCAGGAGACACTTAGATATTTATTTATGCAGGGATATAAAGGAAATGCTCTCTTACAGAAGTAAACACTGGCCCTGTCTGAAGGGCAGGATGTAAATGTTTAAAGTGGATTTGGTGAAGGAGACAACAGCTCAAGTTCTGTGAGGTTTATTATTTACATTTCTAGAAATCAAGATGAAACAACAAACTACAAATACCTGCAACTATTATAAAAATATGTTTTACTGCTTTGCTTTATTTTAAATTTATTTCCCATCATTTCTTTATTTTGATGGCCTGATTCCAGCTTACAACATACAACACTTTATTTACAGTAAGGTGACCAGATTCCTGACATTAAATCTGGGGACATTCCCAGCTCGGAGAACCAAAAGAATAAAATGTTATCAAGATGACATTAAAAACGGGGACATTTATGGTTTTATTTATTTTTATATATTTATTCATGTTTAAACAATAAAAATTAAAAGTAGGAGCAGGAATGTGTCTCTCCACACACATGTCCCAAGAGAAATAAAATAAACAAAGTAACAGTAGTAGCAATTGTTTCAGAAACATTTGTACTGAGGGGGACATACTGGTAGGGGGTCTTGGGGTCCTTGCCCAGAAAATTTTGAATGAAGTAGATGCCATTTCCTGCATTCTGGTGTATTTTAACAGGTTGTTTAACATCTACGTTTCCCTACATAAGTAAACACTTGACTCAATAGCTATTTTAGAGAGCACGGCACAAAAAGTGGTTTGAATATTCTCCCATTAATCAAGTGAAATGGATTTGTTCATTCACTGTTAACTAACTATCGCCTAACTATCAACTATCTATCGACTAACTATCAACAAACTATCAACTAACTATCGACAAACTATTGACTAACTATCAACTAAATATTGACTAACTATCAACCAACTATCGACAAACTATCAACTAACTATCATCTAACTATCGACCAACTATTAACTAACTCAACAAACTATCAACTAACTATCAACTAACTCAACTAACTATCGACTAACTATCATAGAGCTGGCAATCGGAGCTTCAGTGTACCATCTGTGTAAGCCTGTGTGGACTCTGCCCCTCGCAAGTAAACTGGGTTGAAAAATCTTCTTGTGTCCTCAGAGTGGTTTGAGTAAAGAGATGATAAAAGGATATTTTATCCAACAATGAGCTCTCCCTCCTCATCATTTTCTGTTCAGTTTTTGTTTCATTCAGTTTCGGCCATGGAGGAACCTTCATACGTCCAAACTGAGTAAGCAAACACACTTTTTTTTTTTTTTTTTACCTGGGCACAGCTGACGACACTAGAAATATTTCCCACCATGAACCAGACCTATAGGTCCAGTCCAGTTCAAACAAAATTCACACATACCAGGAGAGCTATATGGGCTGAAACTTATGCCATCAGAAACTGAATGTGGATCACTGTTTTGAAACTGAATTTCACTAAATTGAAACTGAATGTAATGGTTTGAATCTGAATTCATTTGCTTTGAAAATTCAGTTTTAGTTTCAATTTCAAAATTCAGTTTTTGTGTCACACATCCAAATCCTTCCAGAGTAATCCAACGCAGATTGATTGACAGGCCTCTCTTGTAAATGAGTCCTCATGGCTCAATGAGACTAACCTGTATAAATAAAGGTTGAATGAGAAAACTGACAGATTGAGTTTCACATCAGTGAAACTTTCTTCCTCTATAAAATAGAAAATGCAATGAAATCAGAAATAAATGAGTGTGTCTCATCTGTCAGGTCTAGTAGAGTAATTTAACGTTCGTTTTTTGTCATAATGTTTTTTTGTTGTTGTTGTTTTGTTTTTTTCTTTCGGCTTCTCCCTTCGCCAGGGGTCGCCACAGTGAACTGTCACATGAAGACTTGGCAATTGATTTATTTTTTTTATTTTTTTTACGCCGGATGTCCTTCCTGACACAACCACAGACCACTGAGCTACCGGGCTGATATCCAGGGTTCCCGGGGGAGCAGATGGTGTGGGTTAAGGGCCTTGCTCAAGGGCCCAGAGTGGTGCAAATGAGGGTGGAGACAGGCGTGACTGCTTCACTTATCCCACCCACATTATGATGTTGTCGGTACCGGGGCTTGAACCGGCGATCTTCCGATCACAAGCTCACCTTCTCTAACCTCTGCACCACCACTCCCAGGTTTTTTTTTTTTGTCATAATGTAAAAGATATAAATTTTTGTTTGTCAAGAGTTTTGCATTCGGAAATTTGTTGATGGTCCCTAAGTGAACCTTAGTGACTCGAGGAGGGGCAGACTGAGCGTAGCTGACCAAAATCAGACTGCCTGCATTGTACTGAATGAGAGGAAAACACCGCTGAATCCACGAAGCTCCAATATCCAATGTCCAACGTAAAACAAAACTCACTTCACCATGGTCTTCTTCTTCTTCTCTTTTAAAGGCGGCACGCTCGGCTCTTTCTCTGTCTGTGACGTTAACAGCAGTGCGACTGCATGCAACATACCCACTCATGCTTTCTACTGTAATAACAGTCTACACGCAACTTTTTGTTTCTTATTCATAAAACGCTAAAATTGTGGATATTTCCGAGGACAGCTTTAGCTGGGGACAGGTCATCCAAAACGGGGACTGTCCCTGGAAATCGGGGATGTCTGGTCACCCTAATTTACAGGTCTCTCTTGTAAATGAGTCCTCGAGGCTCAATGAAACTAACCTGTATAAATAAAGGTTGAATGAATAATGTCAGTCAGTCTATCAATTGTAATAATTTAGATAAGCTAAAAAAAAAAAAACAGTCTACAAAGGAAGTGTTTGGACTGTGAGGGGAACCCAGAACAAACCAACCCACACATTAACAGAGAGAACAAATGAACTCCATACAGAAAGACCTCAGCTGGGAGTCAAACCTGTGACCTTTTTGCTCATATAAAAACTGTGCTAACCGTTTAGCTTCATAATGTTAATATCCTTCCATTTTCTTCACCCACTTTCCCACTCAGGGTGGCAGGGAAGCTGGTTCTGATCCCCAGCGATCACTGGTCAAAAACTGGGGTACTAAGAGGTCAGCCACTCACACCTGATGACACTTTTGAGTTAGTTAGCTGAACATGCATGTTTCTGGTCAGTGGGAGGAAACAGGAGAAAACTCACACAAAAAGGTTGCAGCTGGGATTTGAACCTGGAACCTTCGTGCTTTTGAGGCGACAGCTCCAACCACTTCACCCATAAAACGTTTCCTTAAAAGAGTAAAGTTTCTGTTTGGGCACCTCCGATTTCACAAGTCTTTTGTTAATTTATTAATTTGCTTCAAGAAGTGAAACAGACATGGGCACGTGAGTCTCCTGATGTTTGGCACTCTGCAGATGAGACGCTGCACTAACCCCTCGGCACCAACACACTCTGTAGGTTTATTACTGCATTCCTTGATCTTCAAAGGAACTCTTTTTTTTTTCTACTGAGAAGTCAGTCAATTTGTAATCACTTTCATCATTCTGTGCTGAATAAGTCACAACATTTAATCAACTTGGAAAAATAAAACAGAGATAATGAAAGTGTTCTTGGTTAAGTCTCTTCATGAGGGATGAAGGGCTCTCAGTTACCTACAGGATCATGACTGGATCACAGCAAAACAACAACAAAACAACAAAATGGTGATCATGAACAGTCTGAGTTTTAGGATTATTTATGTTAATCCATAATGACTATTGTTTGGAGATTAATCTTTTCATAATGTGGCTAAACAGTCAGTGAAAATGAATTATGGGTCTTTTGTTTTCTGCGTCCTCACGTCAGATTTTAATGACAGCTGAAATATATGTTGTTTAATTTTGGAGTAGCATCTTGCTTTGCAGATTTTAGTAATCGTCTGTTTCCGAACAAGGCGGATGAGTTTTGAACTCAAAATGAGCTCAAAGAACTCCATCCAGTTTGGAAAAAAATAACAAATATTTCTCCTCTTTTTAAATTTTATTTTATTTTTGGGATGCAGTCACTCAGATTTTCTTTACCAATGATGTTGTTTAACCTTAGATAATGACAATCCCTTGTGTATGTTCCTTTGTACTGTTGCACAACAATTTCCTGCGGGATCAATAAATCTTATCTTATCTTATCTCCTACCTCTGTGGGGCTAGTGACTTTGCTCTCCCCACAAACAGAAACAAGACATCTGTTACAGTAAATTCTAGAAAAGCTGTGCTAAAATTCATCATTGTAAAAACTGGAGTTAGTGGGAGAGATCATATCTCTCCAGTTTTAGCTTCTCTCCATTGGCTCCCTGTCAAATCCAGAATTTTATTAAAAATCTTCTAACCTACAAAGCTCTCAACAACCTAGCTCCATCTTATATTACAAATCTTGTTGTTTCATATTTTCCTAACAGAGCACTTTACTCTCAGACTGCAGGTTTACTTGTGGCTCCTAGAGTTTCCAAAAGCAGAATGGGAGGAAGATCTTTCATCAGGCTCCTCTCTTGTTGAACCAACTTCCAGTTTCTGTCTGTGAAGCTGACACTTTATCCAGTTTTAAAACTGCTCTTAAGACTTTGCTTGTTGATAGGGTTGGCTTGTTATGGTGCTATAGGCTTAGACTATTGGAGGACAAATCAACCTTTTTTCCTTAAATTTGTATTTAGTTCAGTGTGGCGACCCCTGAAGAAGGGAGCAGCCGAAAAAAATAAATAAATAAATAAATAAAAAAACAGATTTGTGTCCAGATAAGAAATCATTTGGGTCTGGATTTGGACTGCGGTTCACAATTTGCATCTCTCTACTGTTAACTGCATTTCTCTGGGCTGTGGCCCCCAAACCTTTAAAATCATAACTCCGTACCTGTGTAACAATCAAAAACATAACATTCATCCATTTTCAGGGTCAGTATTAAGAAAAAAATACATATGTGACTTTTAATACACTTTTAATTTCCTATTTGGACCAAAAAAATGGATCAACGAACTACCACAGAAGTGAACCTGAGCGAGAGTTGTGGTCCAGAGGTGGTCCAGAGGAGGATCCAGGGGCGTGCTGTGGTCGTGGGAGAGTCTCCGCCCCCCCGGAGCAGAGCAGGCTGCAGGACGAGCCTCTCATTCCTGACTTCAGCAAACTGTTTGCACAGCAGCCTCTCTCCAACACTGCAGGCTCGTGTGGACTCGGACCGCAGACCTCGGAGCCGTGGATTTACTAGCCGGGCATGATTCAGTCCCCTGAACATCTCAAGTGAGGGGTGGTTTATTTGATCTGACCGTGAACGCACCAGGCTGCTTCAGAGACGTTTCCAGAGGAAAAAGAAGAGGAGCTGATCTCAGAGGTTCGGCTCGTGAGGTAAGAACCGACTCTGCTTTGGAGAAGTCTCAAACTTCAAGCTGGCGTGAAATGAAGGCTGGCTGAATGTCATTTAAATAATTTGCTCTTTTTGTCGGCTCTGAAGTGTTGGATGGACTTTTGATTCACACAACAGCGCGTGTTGGCTCACAGGGGGGTTGTGCCACTTTGTTGGAGCAAGTTGTATTTTCTCCCACAATGAACCCCAAACAAAAAAGTATTAAAAGAGAAACTATTTAGTTTTAAAAAAAAAATATTAAGATGCCTTTTGCTTGTTTATTTCGTTATTTCTCTTTTTATGCACAGAACCTAAATAACCATCTTGTAGGTTGATTATTCATTGCATTATGAAGATTCAATCTGTGTATTTTTTTCCGGATGGTGGTTTGCATCCCTGGCAGCAGACTCCAAGCTGGCACCCTTCCCACGGGTGGGGGGTGAAGTCAACACCGTGGAGCGTGTCTGCAGAGCTGGAGGCAGATGGACGTCTGTCTCTGACGGAACCACCTTTTGCTGTAGGGCAGGAATTCACTGTCACTTTGCGTTAATCAGAAGGGATGCATCCTCTTTTTTAAAAAAAAAGCACACACGTCTTGCATGTGTCCTGTCAGATCTCCACTGGAGCAGATATAATGGAGCCAGTGGCTCCAAGAAAAGGACACTGAGGACACAGGCAGAGTTCTCCAGTCCAGGGGACAGTCTAGAAAAGTGCAGACGGAGAGCAAACAGTTTGAACTCTAACACTAGTATCCAATTCTAATCCCTTTTCACCCCCAGGAGATGGTCTCCAAGGGCTCCATTAACACACATCAGTGTCCAGGTGAGGGTGCTCCACAAGTTGTGCTTCTGACAGTCATCCATCTCCCCCAGCTTCAGCCAGAAAGGTGGAGATTTGGACAGATTGACAAATCAGTTTGTGCTGATGAGCACACCCCTGCATCCTCAGTCTCTTCATGTCCCTCAAGCATCATTACTTCTACTCCCAAATCAAATGAAAGGCATTTGTTCACGCAGGAGAGAGACAGCGGCACGCAGAAACTGGACCCAGAGATCTGTTGGTTCACCTTGTTGCGAGGAAACTGTTGCCTTGTCAAAGAGAAGAAACGTGTAAGGAAAGAAAGGAGCAGCGGTATTGATGTGTTCGGAGCAGCTGCCAACACGGATGACTAAACTCCGCCTGAAGCCGCTCTCTCCTCTCTGCTTGATTCACATGAATGTTGGGAAATGAAAATAGTTTTTTTTTTTTTTTTTTAAACTCCGTGATGGATTCAGGGTAAACACAGCTGTGAACAACAGGCTTTGTAAACCTACATGGGAATTTGTGCGTGGAATAAAGGTTACAGCAGCAGCGATGTACTTGTTTCCAGTTACACACTCACTGAAAACACTGAGCACAATTTTAATCGTCTTCATTCGTGCGTTGCTTATTTCCCTCACGTTAACCTGAAGGCAGCGTGGCTTTCAGTGCTCCTGTGTCACCCGAGCCTTGGCGGAGGCAGGAATGTGTGAATTGTTGCAGTTTCAGCTGAGTGAAACGAGGCGGCTGACTTGATGCCACCTGGCTTGGCAGAGCGTCACTCATTAACGACCTGAGATTAATCAGTGTGCTTCCACATGGTTGGACACCTCCCATTTCTGTCTCTCCCCTCGTCTTTTCCTTTAATTTTCACACTTTCACTCCTTCTTCCCTAATATCAGCTGGCGTGCACGCAGGATGAAGTGGCCCTGTGTCTCATCCAGCCAATTACACCCCTGATTCATCCTGCAGCCACTCTCCCTTCCCTGTATCATCTCATCTGTTTCTCCTTTTTCCTCCTGTCCCCATCTTCCACCCCATATGTTCTTGCTTCATCCACCTTGCAGAGCACGTCCATATCAATGGTTCCAGAGCTGTATATGGGGATGGGAGGGAGGGGGGATGAGGCAGGGTCATCACTCTACACTCACTTTCCCCCAGTATCAGTCCTGCTACGGCAGCAGTGCTCTGCAGAGAGCCCAGAACTAAATGGAGTATCTTCTGGCTCAATGAGAAAATGGCTTTTTTTCTTTTTTTTTTTCTTTTTCTTATTCGATTGCTGGCGAACCCTTCATTTAATGTGTGCGATGCACACGCCCCAGCATGTAATGGGTTCAGCATCTTTGTTGATGGCGAGACATGAGAAATGAAATTTGCTTTACAGCTGGCAGAAATAATTTGCTCTCAGGAAGGTGTATTTTTCACCAGCTGTTTAAAAGCCACGAGGTGGACGTGGGAATAAACAGCTGTCAGCACTGCTTTTGACTGTGCTGCTGGTCTGATGCTAAAACTGGGTATATTTTAATATTTAGTTCATATTTGTTTATAAAGCCAGAATTGTTTGATTTTTAACTTGGGCAAAGTTATATCCACTGAGGGTCTGAATGTTTGACCCTCATTTAAACCTGAGTATCTTTAGCTACTTCTAGACCACATTAAAAACAAACTACTTTATGTGTCAAAAGTTAAAGATCATAAATAAATATATGGCTGTGACTAGAGTTAAGACTTGACCAACAAACAAAAGGTGTTTGTTTAACTAAAACATTTTTGTATTTAAGTTGGGTAAAACATGTGATGTACTGATAAAAATTAAAAGTGATGATAAACTACAGGTACATCACATCACGTTACACTGACAAGTCAACGTGCACCAGTTTTCTAGGCTGTTTCTGGTTTCTGTACAGCTCTGATTTCACTTTTAGCTGATCCTAACTTCACACTTAAAATAATTAAAATAAAACATGTACTATATTCATTTTTAGTTGTTTGGAAGTTTGGCTGGGGCTGCACGGTGACGCAAATGGTAGAGCTGCTGCCTCTCAGCGAGAAGGTAGCTGGTTCAAATCCCAGTCCGGGGGCCTTTTTGGGTGGAGTTTGCATGTTCTCTCCATGCATATGTTGGTTTTCTCCAGGTCCTCCAGTTTCCTTCCACACACCAAAAACATGCATGTTAGTCTGATTGGTAACTCTAAATTGTCTCTAGGTGTGAGAGAGAGAGTGAATGGTTGTTTATCTCGTTTGTCTCTATGTGTCCCAGTGATGGACTGGAGACCTGTCCAAGGTGTCGCCCACCCCTTGCACAGTGACTGTTGGACATGGGCACCGGCGACCCCCGTGACCCAAAATGGAAGAAGCGGGTAAAATATAATGGATGGATGAATGGAAGTTTGGCTGTTCATAATATTTTGTTTAAAGTAAAAACGTTTATTGTCGTACTTGCTGCCGTATACATCGCACTGCCATATAAGTTGCATCAGTCTAATCAGTTGCAAAAATGTCTAATAAAGTGGAAAAAAAATTATGTTGCGTCGCCGTATAATTTGCATCTGTTATGCGCCACCGCTGACGCGTCACGTTTGATACACGTTGTGTTTGTTATGCTTCACCACTGACCACCTGGAGCCAAAAATCAATTGGCTGCTAAATGGCGGCCGTGGCAGTGTGCACAGGAGGACTTTAACAAGAATTTAACAAGATTAACACTTAAAAACAATTACTGTATTTGTTTGCTTGAAATTATAGTAAAGGTGTGTCTCAGTTTAACTTTTCCTTAATAAGTGCACTTTAATTCAATCAACCTATATTCATACAGGTTAGTCCCTCTGAGCCTTGGGGACAGTTACAAGAGAGACCTGATTTTAACAAAGGCTGATGAAAACAGTGGACAACAAAGACAAGAACAGACGATCTTTAATGGTCAGATCAGCTGCATTTCTCCTGGGCGGCGTGGCAAAATGAAACTGATTTAACGTTTGCTCCAGGAGTTCTGGAACGAGACAAAGGGGGCCTGTATGGCAAGCCAAGTGGCTCATTAATAGCCACTTTTACCTATTAATGAGACACTTGGCTTGCCACATTAGTCAAGGGCCCTCTAGTGGCTGAAAATAGTAATGTTCAATATTTTCCATGTCAGAATCGATGCAGATCTCAGCCAAAACAAGTTGCTTTGCTGTATAAGTCACAGGCATGCTAATTTGTGCAAAAAGCTGTGACTTATACAGCGAAAATTATGGTATATTTTACACCAAACTGCACAAAATTATCAAGCTTTCTGTCACTGGAAATCTACAAATAAAATGACATGCCTTGCATTGTAACTGATGTCATGCATAACCTAAAGTGAAATTGTTAGAGCTCAAAAAACGATTTAACACTCAGAGCTTATGTTGATGATGACTCTCAGCTACTACCACACCAAACGTCTGACGGCTGGCAGTGATAACTAATATTCCTTAAGGTTGTCGGACTAAAGTAGTTGAACACAAACCCCATCTGAAAACAAGTTCCTTCATAATATCTTTTTACATCTTATTTTTTACTCAATTTAAATCTAAAAATGCACCAACTGAATATTTCACGAAAATAAATGACACCTTGTAATTTGGCCTCCTGCATCCTACAGAAGTAACAAAAAATTAACTTCATTTAGTTAAAACCTTTACACCCAAGATGCACTGTTAATTAGCTGATTAGCTGAGGTGCATTCACAAACCAGGAGAAAAATAGGAGTTTAATGTTTTTTGGCTTTAAGAGCGAAGATGTGGTCTCGGAGCAAAATACTGTACAAAATGCATTTCTGAGTGTTAGATTGGTTGTTCACAGGTGTTATATCATTCAGTGCTAAAAGAAACCAAGAAAAGAAAGAAAACAATAATTTTATCTGAATATGGGCACAAATTTTAAAGTGAAAAAAAGACATTTATTGTAGAATTTCCTCCTAGCTCAACATGATGTCTGATCTTTTAGCTCTACTGTTTTGGGGAGAAACAAATCTCTTGAATAAATTGTGAGCAATCTTAAAGTCTTAGAACGTGTACGAATCTTTAATTCAGATCCAGGAGTGATCTTGACAAACTTAAAGCATCAGTCATGCTTGTGTTATTTTCATCCAGTTTTCTCATAAATTAGTGCAGCGATCATTTTCATTGCTGGTGTTGAAGCTGTATTATGTTGGGTGGGAGACGTGAGTGCATCTCAAATGAGATCGACCAGAAACATCATCCGTGCATGATCTTATCTGTAGGGTTTCAATAATTTTCCATCATTCAGCGTTTGAAGAATGCTTCTCCTGGATTTTTTTCTGTCAGACATTTTATCATCCGCTTCAAAAACTCCCTTCGAAGCTTTCTACAGCCAGTTCTTACTCACTTGTAGTGCTCAAGTTGGAAATAATTTATTTATTCTTTAATTTTTTTGATTCATTCAAAATTTATTAATAAAAAAAAAAATCCATAAATGACTCAAAAACAAAATGTAAAATGAAAGGCTGCAGAAAGAAGAAAAAATCTTATTACATCTGCCCCCTTTTTTCAAACAATTACATGTAGTTCAAACAATAATAATTACGGTAATTAATAATTAAGGATTAAGTCTGTAGATTTTTTTTAATCTATATAACAATCTAGTATCTGTACTTGAATGAAAAGTAGCAGCAAGTACACTATTTCTAAAAATTTCAAATAGACTTTTTGATCAGGATAAACTTTATAAAATTGATCTTAGTGTCAGTGGATGCAGATGATGCTGGAAATGAATGAGGGGAAAAGGCAGTCTTTCATTTGCCTGTTTTAAATAACTTCTTGTTGCTAAAGCACAGAGTTCCTGCATGATTAAAGCGTAACGATGTGACTAATCCCACACTGTTCATCATTGTGCCATGCTCTCTAAAATAATTATTGAATCAAGTGTTTACAGAGGTAAAAACGTAGATGTTTAACAACCTGTTAAAATACACCAGGAAGAAGAAGAAAAAGATGGCATCTACTTTATTCAAATTTTATGGGGGGAGGGCCCCCAGATCTCCACCCCCCCCCCCCCCCACCCCCCATTACAAATGCTTCTGACAATAGTTGGAGTATGTGTTGAGATCAACTCTCTCAGCTACAACCACATCAAATTTCAGCTAAGTAACTGCATCCGACTGAGCTGTGGACAGTTTTGTGTTCAGTAACTTTTATTTAACCAGGCACATCCCAAAGAGACCACACATGTCTTTTGGGCCTGAAGGCAGCCTAACATGGAGGGTTTTGTACTGTGGGAGGAAACTGGAGTACTCAGAGAAAACCCACGCAAACATGAGGAGAACATTCGAACTCCCCCCGATAACGACCCCAGGTCCAAAGCAGGAATTGAACCCAGGACCTTCTTGCTGAGGCAACAGGGATAACCACTAATCCACCATTTGCTGTTTGATTAGCTGTAGCAGCCATTTTGAATTGGTTTAACTCCAAACAATAATTAACGTAGTTGTAAATGTATGCCCAATCACTACCTTCATGACAGTGTGTCCAGTGGTTTGTAAGATATTTTGCTAACAAATCATCATTGTTGACTCCAACAATTAACCTCATATGCTACAGATTAGTGCAAAGTATGTGTTGGGAAAACGCTCTGCTTCTGCGACACCACATTTTATCCAAATATCTGTAAATTTAATGAGCTGGGCTCATTCCAGTGTTTTCTAAGATCAGTTTGTGGCAGCCATCATGAACTGAGTTCACTATGTGATCAGTTGTACACCCAGTGATTTATTTTGAAAAGATCATTAAAATCCATCCAGTGTTCATAAATATTTTGCTAACAGAGTTGACTACAATAGTAAATGGCAGCTTTGTGTGAGATCTGCTCTTCATCAGTCAGAACTCAGAGTATAATTTGAGGATGATACAGTATATGTATATACATATGTGCATGTATATGTATTTATATATTTATATGTAGTACATAGTTTCATCTGTGAACATGTTTACCACAGTCCTAATGATAGATGAATAATTGTTAAGAAAACCTTGTAGCAATATCTAATAACTCACCACAATCATAGAAAGGCCACTTACACATAATGATTGCAGCACCTCTAATTGTGGGCTTTTATTTAAAAAAATCTGTTCAACAAGCCCAGTTTTAGAATATTTTTCAATTCCATAAATCATAAACACACACAGTTCACACTTTGCTGCATTCCTTTGTCCCTTGTGTGTCTCCATATGAGCAGGAAGCAGTGAGTGACCTAAACATGGGGCAGCTGGCAGCTCTGGCGTTCACAGAGAGCAGGAAGCTGAGGGGCCCTCGCTTCCTTTTTTTATCAGGAGGAAGCAGGACGGCTGTTTTTGTGCTCACCCCAAGAATTCGTTGTGCTTATCTCACGCTCGCTCCCTTTCCTTCAATAATAGCTGTGCTGAGCAGGTAATGAGGCAAAAGGTACGTTTTTGACTAGCTGGGCTCGGGAGATAGCGGACTCTTCCAATAGGCTTATGTTTAGGCTTTTAAGATGAGGCTACGCTCAACCCAATCTCAGGATGTTCCCCTTAGCCATCTCCTGTTTGCATTTATATTTTCTCTCTCAGAACTAATAAACCATTTTACACAGGTGTCCATTAGAAACTGAAGTCATTACACAGAGTGAGCGTGCTCAGTAAATCTCTGAGCTTTTTGCCTGAGGTTTTCTCCATCACCTTGCGCTCATTTCATCCCCCTCCAGATGTATTCAAAGCTCAGCGAAGGGCTTAAAGATGGCCGGCTGTCTAGATATGTGACATGGGTCCAACGTGGAGTGAGATTATCTACCTGGCTTCAGAAGGAGTGGAGTGACTGAATGGTGCTGAAGTTGAAGCACTTTGCTGCACAAAACATGGTGCAAAACAACCGTTTTTGACTTTTTTATGCACGAAAGGGGAGACTTTTTTTTTTTTTTTTGGTCTGAGTGTTTTCTGATGACAATCACAACTCAGTGACTTGGATTTAAATATCACCTTTGGCGAAGTAACAAAAGTTGTTTAGTTGAGCAAACAGTAACAGACTTAACAAAAGGTGCCATGTCAATGTGTAAAGGTTTACGGTATTATCAGCTAATGTAGCATTTTCTCACATCGGTATGTCTATTTTAACGAAGAGTTTTTCTAAAAGACTGAAAAAAAATACAGTATAAACAACAGGTCCTCTTTTGGCTAGCCATTAGCCTAGCCTGGATGAAGACTTTTGCCCTTTTCTACCACCTCTGTACTTTGTCATATCACAGCTGATAAGATACTAACTACTGTTTGAAAGCAAGCCAAAGTCTATGGAACGCCATCTGTTGGTTGATTCTTGTATTACAACAAGAGCTGCACACAATGCTGTGTACAGATGCTGATATATATATATACAGTATTTCTTGGTGGGGGTTGTAGGGAGAGGTAGGTTCGATTAGAGTTGAATTTGGGCCCAGAAAATCCGACCCGACCCGGCCCCAGCCCGTAGCCATCATTTTCGAACCCCACCCAACCTGATGAATTAACAGGAGTTACAGGTGCGAACCCGAAACCCCCCTGACATTTTAAATTAAGCTTTGACTGCTTATATAGTTATTAATGGTCGATGGACATGCACTTCTAAGGGGGCAGAAGATCGGAGCTGAGTGGGCGCTTGTCTTTTCATGGCCATCAAAGTACATTAAATCCCTGCTTCTGCTGCATTCTGCATTATTCAGACATGGACCCTGCTCTGACATGTCGGATATTTTGGGATCTCACCTGTTTGGGTCGTCGGCCGCGCGTGTCCGTTGAGTGCAGTGGCTGAATGAACGTCCATTTCCCTTTGATGGATCGCTGCCTGGCAGTCCCATCTGAAGCTTAACTGAACTTTTTACATCTTTCAAAGCTGGTCAGCGTGCGGTCAAATGGCCGTGTGGGGCTGGTGATTGTATGGCAAGCCATGTTGCCATATAATTGGATCGTCAGCTGTACGCATCTGCAGACGCAATCAAAAGCCCGACACTGACCTGGCCCGCACATTAAGCACATTATTATGGCCCGGCCCTAATCCGGGCTCCGGGTTCGGGTTAGAAAAGACAGCTCTAGGTTCAATCCCCAGCCATTCCCATATAGCTGCCCACTGCTCCACCTGGGTGTATCCCAGCTGTGATGGGTTAAATGCAGAGAACCAGTTTCACCATTGTTTGGGAACATGCAATGATGACAGTCATTGCTCTTACTTACTGATAACTGTCTGACAGAACGTCACTTCCAAACTGACCAAACTGTCCCTTTAAGGCCAGAGTTGAAACCCCAAACTGGAGGATTCAAACCAAGAAGCACCACGGGGAAACGTCTCTTTATTTATTTTATTGATTTTTCGTTGTTGTGATTTTGTTTTTCACGCTCACAGCCAAACACTAGATCTCTGGTTTATGTGACTCTGTGAAGACTCTGTTCTTGTGTGATTTTAATAAAATAAACTACTGTATGTTATTTGTTTTCCATCGTCACATGGCTCATTTATCAACCCAAATGGAGAAAATGACTGAATCAATGAAAAGAAAGTGTACACGCTGCATCATGAATAACAGTACTGTCTGTATTTTTCAGAGTAAATAGCGTAAACAGACTAGATCTGTGTCCGGAGGATCCATCTCTGTTTAAAAATGTGAAACAAGTGAAGCCTTTCATGGGGGTGTCTTGTCCTTTGAAGCACCCTGGGGGGTTATTTGAGTGAACATGATCTTCATGTTTAAGTGAAAGGAGATGATAGTTAACTGAGATTTTAATGGTCACCTGAAAGTAAAAATACATCACTTAGAGTTCCCAATTCATTCAGGTTTTAAAACCTGTTTGAAAACTGGATTAAAAGAAAACCTAAACCTGTTTCTCCTTTGCTGTTATAGAGCTTTAGCAATTTAAAGTGTTCATAGCTGAATGCACATGCTCATCAAGAATCGCTTGTCCTCCATTTTTAACATGGACAATGTCTAGGTTTATTGGTGCCCTGCTGGTCGAAACAGTGAGCTTACATCAGTGCAATTGATTGTTTCTGTCATTTCTTTTAGCAACCTGTCCGTTATTCCTTTAAGAAGTGGGCTTCCATCATTTTTCTGGCACCGCTGTCAATCACAGCTTTTCACTCGAGCTCCATTGTTGTTTAAAAAAAATTTACGGCTGAAATCACAGGAGAGTTGAAGCCGACACATTAAGTCTGAATCTGTTAATCAGCCGTATATTGTATCCTGTTCTTGTTGTTTGACAATGTTTTACATAAAAAAATACCAACTTTCAGCGTTTTTGTCAGTCTCTAGTGTAAATTACTGTAAATTTAATCCCTGTTTGTTCTGGACTGACAGTAAGACAAAGCAAGTCACCAAATTTATGATTTGGATTCTTGATCATTTATTGCCGTTTTATGGTGGACCCAAACATCTAAACTCATGTCATGGTTAGCATCTTCACTGATCAGAAGTTCAACAATAGTTGCATGAATAATTGTACTTTTTGAGCGTATCCCCCTCTGGCCATTGAAATCACAGCATTTTGTTTGGAGCCACAGTTGCATGATTGTGTAGTGTTTTTGGTGATAATACTGAGTTCCTCTGTTCAGCGCTGCTTTTACAGCCTCTCCCTGTGACTCATTGGCCTAATGCTTCTGTCTTCTCCTGACTCAGCCATTTTTCAGATTAAATGGGACTCTGTCCCAGCTTCTGGTCTTTTAATTGTACTTTTGCGTCAGCTGCAACGCTGTCCCAACTCTACTTTTTGTCTGCTCCTACTCTTTCTACCATAAAATTATATATTTTACTGTACAAAAGTACCCTTAGTAGTCATCAGGGGCTCCTCATTCTATTACACTTAGAGCCTTCTCTTTTTATTTCCTGTGCCTTCATGGGACCTGACCTGTAAATATCCTGTTTATTTTGTTCTACGCTGATGACGGCCTGCGCAGCATAACGCGACGTGCTAATTGTTGCTCACAAATCTAAGTGCACTTGCTCTTGTCACAAATTAATTTGGTTATTTGGAGTGCAAACGTTTTTTGTGGGGATGGACAGCTGTTTTATTAATGGTTACCAGATAATGAGGTCGTTATGATTATGAGTAAATGAAATGCAAGTTGGAGCTCGATGTTCACTCATTAACTCGTTCTCCAGCAAACACTGGGTTGCGCTGTGATTAATGGGAGCCAAGTCGCATCAGATTTGTCGACACAGAGAAGACGGTCACTGAGTGAATATGACAAATCTTTGTTTGCTTGGTTCCACTTTTCCACTGTGGCTAAATTATAGAGTGCCTCTAAGAGATTTACCCAACATGAGTTGGGTTTGTATGCCGGGTAGTTAATAACACTTAAATGCTTCAGGCAGTAACACCAGTACAAGCCTACGCTGCACGCAAACGTGCATGACGACCACCTACATACAGACTGTAGCCACCAGAAATAACTTAACTGTTTGTGGGTTGTTTTTATACTCGCAGCATTTCATACTGTCTGTTCTACATATTTAGTGTTCCATTGATAAACAAGGCACAGAAAAAAAGCTAGGCTAGGCAGAAATGTTGCTTAAAAGTGAATATTTTAAACCTAAGCAGATGTAATTGGGCTAATTGTATTCTCGTGTTCTCTTTTCGAAAACTAATTTATGTGCATTTGCATTCACACGTGACCTATACGTTTAAGTATGGTATGAACACATTTTTAAAAAGCCTCTGCGTTTTCCTAAAGCTAAGGTGGCTTTCCGTTGCCTTTGTAGCCCACACACCTCGTCCACAGCTCAGCTCCCTGCAGCTCCTGTGGGATAGCAGCAAATTCCTGGTCCCTCCCACTGGGCGAGACCAGCCGCGGGTCTATTAGACATATGGGCTCTTCGTCAGCCTCCAACTTTAGAGGAGCGGATCAGAGCTTGATTAAAAAGGAAAATCCGCAGCAGGCTGCAGCTCCTACCTGGAGAAACTTGGGGGAAGGGGCGGTAATGATCACTCTCCTGCCAGGATCACAAGCTTCTGTGCTTGTGTTTGACTTCTGCTTGTTAAAAAGCAGGAAGTGAGTTCATGTGTCAGCTGTGTTAAGTTTATATTTAACGTCTCTACACGTGTATTACTCAGCAGTAATGTTACCTGAGGGTGAGGCACATCTGAAGAGTGCTCATAAGGGAGGGTCTTACTGACGTGCAGATGTTGAAGACACAAAATACAAGATGGTGTGCAACATTTGCACTTGGAATCGCACTGATGCATAGCGCCTAACAAAACTTAGACAACATTTAACAGAAGTTTGCTTAGTAATAGAAAACATATTCTGAGTCTAGAGTTACAGAAACTATATAGTTTCAGACACCTGCAACAACTCGGAATATTTTGAGGGGGAAAAAAAATTGCAAATTCTCTGAATTCCAGCAACACAAGATGCTGCAACTCTTGCAGGGAAATTGAGAACCCCTGAGAAGGTTTTGAGACATTTTGGGAAGTCCCATGTAAAATAAAATGAGCATTTTGTTGCCAGCAGTCACATCACAGAGAGAGACTAGCTGTAGGTCCAGTTCAGTGAACTCAAATTGACCACAGTGCTGTAGAACACACAAAAGGTCCAGAAACACAAGAGCATGGTTTGTTATGAAGCACAAAGTATTTGACACAATGTGGCTGGAAACAGGACAGGACTGTACCACATCATCACAATAATGCATCCTGAGTATTTCAGTTTCATGAACATTTGTTTATGAGATATTTTGCTAACAGACAGCCAATCACACACACAAATAGTTACATTATTGCTCACCTTTCATAAAGACATGCAGTCTTTATTAACACATTTTTGATAGGCAGTTCTTCTTTACTAAAGGTTTCTGGGGGAAGCAAAACCAAGAATGCAGGATTTTTTTTTTTTTTTTACATTTATCTTTGCACTATGTTTGCTATTGCAGTCTAAATAAAATGTTTAGTGTTTGTTTATTCTGTATCATCATAAGTATCATAATTGCACATTCTTTTAAACTACTAGATCTACATTGCTGCTAACCGTGTTGCCACATAAAGCGAGTTGATGTCGCTCCACAAATAAATCCTCCAGTGACTTCATGGTTCAAGGACAAATACGCTTTCATATGTGTTTTTTATTTATTTATTCATTGGGTCTGAACAGTCGGATTCAATAATATTGTCATCTGTTGTGACTGTGGAGACGTTCTAAATGTTCTAGTAAGTTCCTTTCACTCCTTGAAGAGAGAACAATTAGACAGCAAAGACTGAGTGGCGCGCTGCTTCATGCTTTTTTGATGTCGGCTTATGAAATTTTTAACCCTCTTGTGTTTTAAAAGTGCTGCGCTGGAGACAGCATTCGTGGGTCACTGCACTAAAACACGGACTCAGTCCTTTGGGCAAACAGTCGGTCAATGCCAGCTGGAGTGTTGCAGCCACAAGCGAACCGTGCCATTAGCGTGGAAGGAATGTGCTGCGTTTTATGCACACAGTCGCTTTGGAAACCTCTTCAAGGTTTTCCTATGAAAGCTGAAGTTTTCTAGGAAAAGGACGTTGAAAATAGATCAATCTTTTTTGGGGTTTAAGAGTTATTTTCTTCACGGTTAATAATAGGGTAATCGCCGACAAACAGTGAAGTCCAATTCCCTAATTTTTTTTTTCCTAATCTGGAAATTGCTGCGTCCTCTTTTCTTTGAAGCTTGAAGGGAAAAGAAAATCCACTGCATAGTAAACGTAACCATTTGATGTTTATGAAAGGAGTTTGATACGTAATGAAAATGTAACTGGGTCTAATTTTCCATGCTGTAAGAACCAGCGATAACTCGCGTGTGTTTGGCAGAGATTTTGCTAAATAAAAAGAAAATGGGAGTAAAACGAGCCGTCTCTTTGAAAGATTCATTTCAGCACCATCGGGTGACTTTTCTTGCTAATTTCTCTTCTAGCGGGCATCAAAGTCGTCCGGGGTGATCCTGACCACCTGGCTGTGATGCTCAGAAGACAAAACAGAGAGCTCAGGCAGCTCTCTATACACCCGGGAGTAACTGCTCCGGATCGTGTTTCCAGATCAAACTTGGCGAGAGACGGTCCCATGTGAAACGTTTCAGCTTCAGTGTTGAAGCCAAAGTAATTCTGAGGTTGTTTTTTTGGAACTCCTGACTGAGCAGAGGTTGTTTTGGCCTCACAACGCATTAATCAATCATCCGCCTCTTGTACTTGTGGCTCCAAGCTACTGTTATAATGACATGCCAAAATAAAAATGTAACGTTTGTTAATATACTTCTCGTTCAGTCAGTGATTGGACTTAATCTCATGCACAAAATGAACAGCACAGGTGGATGAAGCCAGTGTGTGGAGCAAATATCACCTGCACTTATCTTTTCAGGGAGTCTGAAAAATTGATTTAAAAAAAGAAGAAGCAGATGTTTGCCCTTCTCAGACCCCAGAACTGATCTTGTTAAACTTCCATACATTCTCTACGTCAAGAGCCACCACAGTCTGACGCTGTGAGCTGTTAAAACACCCACTTCAAGTATTTGGCCTGCGCTCTCCTTTCTGTGGACTTATTCTGTTGCTTTTGGCCCAAACCACGAGTCTGTTGTTCTTCCAAGAAGCCTGAGAGTTTGCCGACAGCTGGAGATTTCCCAGCCAGTAAAAAGACGTATTATCTCCGACCGCAACTCTTCTGCTCATGATACGGGACGTCATTTTTAATTATTTTCTGCTTTGTTTATTCTTCAGAAATGTAATGAGCAACAGTTTATCTTTTTATAAACACCAGCTGGCCTCCTGGGTCGGTTGAAGCTTTTTAAATGAATTTTAAACAGTCTAAAATATACTGACATGGACTTATGACGTATTTTATCTTAGAAATAGACCTAACATTCCTTGGAGGAATGCAGCTACTCCACTGCTTTTTGTGCCATGCTTTTAAACTAAGATCATCTTATGTAAAAATGAATGATGTTGGAGCAGTTTTGGTAAAATCTTAAAAATCAAATAATGTGCTTAGAACATGTGCCTGGAAATACTGACAGCTACTACCACACCAAGATGGACTTGTGATGTTTGTAAAATTGACTGAATTTGAGCTATTTTTTTTATTTACTAAGGTCAAATAGTTGTGAAGGCCATCTGAACTGGACAGACTCCAAAAGATAATCAGCTGTAGATGAACATACAGTAATTAATTTTAGAGTTTCATGAAATCACAGGTTGTTGACACAACAGACACTTTTATACAACGATCTTACACAATCTGTTAGCACCTGGTATGTATGTCTGGAATGATTCTTGTGAGGATTCCAGTTCCTGGTTTTCCTCTGCCTGTCACAACCTCTCCTGGACAGTTCACAGGTGACAGGTGTGCGTCTATAACCGCAGGTGTGGTGGCTGCCTTGATGAGCCAGGATTGCATTAAGATGGACGCTTGAGGTTGGTTCGTCTACACTGAAGTCAACCTACAGTCGTAGTAAATCTCTTTTTGAGCGAAAGACTTAAGTCATTCTCTTCAAGATCAGATTGGATGTTACTGGTAGAGTTGCATTCGGGCCCAAAAAATATGACCCAGCCGGGCCCCAGCCCATAGGCATTATTTCTGAACCCCACCTGATCTGACAAATTAACAGCAATGACAGGT
>JAVCKU010000013.1:8461389-8471732 GCA_032273985.1 Hypsolebias coamazonicus
ACGAGCGAATTAAAGTCAGGTCCAGCGTGGCTGCGGGAGGTTCTGGAGATTTCCTGGTGTGCTGGTCTGATGTGTGGTCTGCAGGACCAGCACTCCCTGTTTTTTATTTTTTAGAACTTTTATTAACAACATATAAACACAGAACACCGCTGCGGCTGGAGCTGACAGCTCTTGCCTTTTTTTCCCCCGACCTGTCAATCAATTCAGTAGGCGTGTCAGCAAATGACCAAACAGCGACCTCAATTTGTCCCATAGGTAAACGCTCCTTGTCTGTGGAGCTGACTGCAGCCGCTCAGGGTGGACACTCGGGTATGATGACTGAACCGTCTGCGTATAGTATGCCGTACGTACGCGTGAACGGACGTACGCAGAGCTATACTGGGGGCTTTAGATTGACTAAAGAGGTCAACATGTGTGATTCTGATGAAAGATGAAATGAGACTGTGATGGTCTGGTTTTCAGTCAGTGTGTCAGTGCAGACAGAACAAAGGATGAAGATTTGATCTGCTTCCTGCTGAGGCTCCGCTCGGCCTCATCAAAGTGTCTGGGTGCAGCGCTGCTTCCATCTGCTGGCAGAGCCGCTCATTAATTATAAGAACTTTACTGATCCAGCAGGAAATTGTTGTGACAGAGTTTCAGTACAAAGGAACACACACAAGGAATCACACGATATCTATTAAAAATAATAATAATAATAATTTTAATAAATAAATAACAGAGAATATAAAACTACCAACAATTAAGTTCTAAAACAGGTCAGGTGCAGATAGAGACATTAAAGTGTTTATTGTGGTGCAGGATTAATTTTATTGTCCCATGAAAAGTTTGATAGCCACAGGGAGGAAGCACTTCCTGTGACGTTCTGTGGAGCACCTCGGTGGTCTCAGTCTACGACTGAAGGTGCAGCAGTAAGAGTCCAGTGCGTCATGCAGGGGGGGGGGTGACGTGTTCTTCAGGATCTGGAGCAGTTTCCTCATCACCCTCTGCTCAGACACCTCTGTCAGAGACTGCAGGTCCACACCCAGATCTGAGCTTATCGAGTCTGTTGGCATCAGCTTTCTTCAGCCTGCTGCCCCAGCACACCACAGCCTAGAAGACGAGACTGGAGACCACCGAGTGGTAAAACATCTGCAGCATGGTCCTGCAGATGTTAAAGGACCTGAGTCTCCTCAACACCTAGCATTAGCTGTATTAGCATAAAAAGTAGAAGCAGTAGTAGTATTATCAGTTGTGTCATTAGTAGTATTGAACAGAAATATGTTGAAATAGATTTCAAAGATTTTTTAAAGGATTTGAAGAGAACTCAAAAAGTTTCATAGGAAAATTTGTTAATAAAGTAAAATGTTTAAAAAGTATAAATGTTACAAAACCTATCTCCTGAACAATTTGATATGTGAATGATTAAAATAAAACAAAGCGTAAAAGGTCAAAGGTTAGGATTGTCAAAAAATGTTCAGAAAAACAACAGGAAACAGGAAAACACTAAGGTGACACCTGAATTCACATTAATTCACATTTTCCCTTCCCCTTCATTTGACTTTCCCTCGTTCTAACAGAACGGACGACATTAACACAACGGATCAATCAAAACAAACATTTAGAAATCTGAAGCTTGACAGAGACAGAATACATTTTATAACAAAAAATGCATTGTGTGCTGCTGAAAGCACATTTGAAACCTAAAGCTTCATAAAATCTGAAAAGCACTGAGCTGCTTCAAGTTTGATCGAGACAGTTCAGTGCAGTGAAACACAAACGTGAAGGTTTATGTGTCAGAAGTTGTGTGACAATGATTCCGACCACATTTGACTCGCTGCATGTTCTGAACTGTCACAAACCCTCAGATTCAAGTTTCATTCATACCTGTCCTCCTCACGGGGTCATCCACCTTGTCCGTCCAGATTCATCCCAAACTGAGCCGAAATAGTCCCTCAATCCTAAGAAAATTAATAAACCAATAAAAACAGTCGGTTATAGTTAATATTACCTAAATTCACAAATCCCTGCTCTGTCCCTCCCTGCTGCCATCCTTGCAATGAGATGACTGAGCTCATGAACTCTCAGTCTCCACCTCATGTCCCTCACATGTGCTCAAAAGAAAAAAGTCACTCATAAATGTCACGTTTCTGTCAGGAGACTCTAGAAATGTCTCTTCAGTGGGAGTTCACTGAAGCCTGCAGCTTTTCTACGTTGATTTAAAAGATAAACACCAAAATACTCGACCTTCCTCGATTAAAAATTATGGCCCGACAAAACTCAAACTCAAACTTGGAACAGAACAGAGTAGAAAAGAATATAAAAGTACTTCTGCAGGAAAATGGTTTGTCACAGCTGCAGTCGTCTCCTTCTCACGGGTCACCTCAAGGAGTCACCCTCTTCCATCTCACTCTGTCCTAATTCCAACTATGCCCATGTCCTCAGCAGCAGACATTAAACATGAATGTACAAAAAGGCAGGAGCCAAAATAATACAAGATAAACATATAAAACAATAATGTATCCAGTGACCAGAGGTGGAAAGAGTACTGAAAAGTTGTACTCAAGTACAAGTACTGTTACACTGCTTAAATTGCACTCAATTACAAGTAAAAGTACTGGTGTTATAAAAATATTTAGGTAAAAGTACAAAGTACTCTTCTCAAAAACTACTCAGAGTATTAATTACTTTTTAACCACTTGATGTTTTTTTGTGTTGTCAACAGAAGTCATTCAGTTTGATTTACTGTCTATAATAGACACTGTACATTCAAACAGATACATTCAAAGTACATTTCTCAGACGCTCAGAAGAGTACCAGGCAAACCGATGGCAGAGACAATATCTAAGATTTTTGCATACTTAGCCAAATTACTAATAACACATACAAACAATAAAAAAGCAATATCATATAGGTGTAAAACCTTGTATACCACAACATTTTTTTTTACATTAGATGCTGAAGTCTTGTAAGATGCTATCACTGTAGAGATCAAACACAGTTTGCATCTGGACGCTGTCTCCTTTTCTGTACATGAAATATTCCTCCAGGTACGGCCACGGGCACTCGTTCTCAGCCTTTACCTGGTCATTTTCTTTGCTGTTGTTCTCTTTCTCCATTTTGGCTTTTTCTTCAACTCTTCGGTCCATAAATGACTCTCTACTTGTTGTCCTTTGATAACGTCATAGGTAACTTGGCGCGTTCGCAAACTGAGAGCCTAATTGGCTACAAAGATGCAGATGAACGTTTTTTTTTTTTAATTCAACCTTTATTTATACAGATAAATCACATTGAGCCTTGAAGACTCATTTACAACTGAGACGTGTTTAGACTGACAAACGGTTTGAATATTAATTCAAACTGCGTCCGTACTCAGTAGCAACATCTGATTATAAAAGTAGTGAAGTAGATTACATGGTCTAAATTGTACTTAAGTATGAGTAAAATTACACACTTGAAAGAAATACTCATAAAAGTACAAGTGCCCAAAAATCTACATGTGAGCATCTGTAATTCATTACTTCCATCTCGATGATTACTTTCTGAAAGTTTTATTAAAATTAAACCCGTTTTGTGGAAACATGCAGACACACACACACACACACGGGCACAATCATAATCTTCCATCTTTGCCTTTTGGCGGCAGGTGATATGAGCTAACACTTTCTCTAACTCACCGCTCTGTGTGCTCATTTTAACAGACTACAAATCTGTTTTGTTGTCTTCTGTGCCGTTGACATGTTTTTTGTGAGAAAAACATCCTTTGGGAAGACGCAGCAAACTTCCTGTCTGCGCCTCCAGTGTTGAAGCTCCCAGCACTCTCTGCTAAATATTCCTCAGCCTTCACAAGCTGTAGGATTTGACTTGGATGGAAATGTGGCTGTTTGACATCGTGCAGGGCATGTGGGCGGGGTCGAAGAACAAACTAGGTTTAACACCCCCCCCTTGTGTGCACGTAGTAACGAACTCTTACCTTGCCTTGGAAGGCTGTGCTGCTGATATCCTTGCTGTGTGTGTTGCTCTTAATTGTGTCCCTTGAGCCCTGAGTGCTCGATATTCACAGCCTTTCCTGTCCCTCACACTGATCCTCCTCTTCTCTCAACCTTAGAGCCCCATCATCCCAATTCGACAGGTCTTTCCTCTTTAATCGCTTCACTTCAAAGCGGCATTTTGATGCCCCCTAGGCGTCTTAGTTCTTTAGAGATACAGGGTGAGCCTTGTGGGGCCTGGGAAGCATTGGGTGAAAGTGTGGTGTTGCATGAGGCAGCTGGTTGAAGTAGGCAGGCGTGCTTTTAAAGAAAATAACAAGTAACTCTGTTGTCGTCCTTCATCACGTTGTCGCAGGAGAGAAGCCGGTGTTGTGTAATTATCGAAGCGGGTTGCACGTGTTGTGAAAGGCTGTGAGTAAGGCCGCGCTTTGATGAGACGCACAAGGTGCTGCCTGAGAAACCTGCCAGCCAGACAAGAGCCTGGCTAATGTTTGCCACGAAAGAGGTCGACCCAGTGTCGTCTTTCATTTGCATCAAAATGGCAATCTCAGAACACATTTCCAGGGGCTGCATTCTCATCAGGTTTCCATTTAGTCCAAAATGATTAACGCTGAGAAAACAGGAGACTGCCTAATGGGTCCAGCCTCCATCTTTTAGCTGATATAATTCTGCACCTCGCTTGCGTGAGCACTCGTCTAACTGTTTTGTAGCCCCCTAAAGGAGCTACTGTAGTGCGGAGAACAAAGAAAGCAGTCGCCGGAGAGGAAAGGATGAGCGATTAGCTGTGCACTGCCCTTTGATCAGGTTGGGGATTGTTTCTCCATCGTGGTGGTTTATCTTTATCTTTTGCGGTTGACTAACGCTGTTAGATCAATAAATCCAGATGGAGTTAGATGATAATTCTGCCTCAGCACCGGCCTCATTAAAGCGGGCGTTCAGGAGATATATAGCTGCTGGCAAGCCCCCTTTATTCTTGTTTCTATAGCATTACAACGTGATGTATTTGGACTGCCTAAGCCTGGCCAGCAGGGAGCAATGACATCCTTAGAGCTACATTTTTATGAAGCAAGTTTAAAAAGCTTTGATTCAAGGTTTAAAAGGACTCAGAGGTCATTAGTTCCATTAATGTGTCCGCCGGAAGTCCAAAGGTTTGCGTTTGTTAACACCTGCGGAGAAGCTGATGTCAGAAAAAGCTGTAGATGAAAGATTTGTCACTTCCTGCTTGTTTTCTTCTCCACTTCCTGTCTCCAGAGAAAACGTCACTGACCAAATTACCTGCTGTTCTGTGACCTTTGACATGTCAGTCAAAGTTTAACGCTTGATCAGCAGCATTAAAGGGGACCAAAAGAAAACATGAACCACCTCTACTGGTGCACTTTATGTAGGCTATGCTCCAAACAACCACATTCACTCAGTGTGTTTTCCAATTGCACCTAAAGGTTAAAGTGTTTCTTTGACTGAATCACCACAATCAGGGAAATAAACAATGTGCACACACACACACACACATACAAAAAAAAATCTTTGAAATAAAATAACTGACTGCTCTGCCTGGAAAGAAATCTATGCAGTATCTATTGGCTTTTGTTGAGCAATCTTCATTTTTATTTTATGTATTTTTATCACTAACTTCACTTTTGCTGTTTGAATAATGAAAGTTTTATTCTTTGGCCACTTTTGGGCAAATTAATAAAGCCGCTAAGACATTTCCATTCTTGTGATATGAGTCATTCAGCGATGACAATCCTCAGATCTAGTGACGTATTGATTTTGTAAATTGTGCTATAGATGGTGACCAACCAGATATTTTGAGCTAAACACATACAGCTGAGCCTCTGGATGAAAAAAAATTCCTAATCTGTAGAAAATCAGTCAAATATTCTTGACCAAATCCAGCAAGAGAAGGACAGGACTAGAAAACGGGAACATTGTGCCCTGCTATGACAGACAGCTGTCACATATTAGTACAAGTGGATAAATATTCTGCAGACTACTGTTTGAATAATCTAGACAATAAAACCCCTGACGATGAATCAGTTGATGTTTGCCATTACTGTAATTCATTCAACCTTTACTTATGCAGGTTAGTCTCATTGAGCCTCAAGGACTCATTTACAAGAGAGACCTGTTTTAAACAAAGAATGAGGACAGCAGTAGACGATCATAAAAGAAAGCGTATGAATTGAAAAAGTAAATGGAAGAAAATGATACATTGTAAAGCAATGTAAAATACTAAAAACATGAACATGTCTGCACTATCCAAGGATATAACTGTTGTGACATCTTTGACTCCAACCATTAACACATCTCACAAGATTTAGCCATTTCCCATAAGACTGTGCATGCCCTTACGATTGTAACTCCTGTTAAACTCTTGTGCTACACTGCGTCAGGTACACAAATACACAAATTGTCTTTCCAACTCTTCTTGGGCTTGATTGTAGAAACTTCTTGACTTTCTTTAAGCACATCTACAAATTTAGAAACAAGCTGCCATGATTGGCCAATCTTTAGTGTTGCTTGTGGCTCACAATTGTAATAGTAAGTTTTAGTAAGTGCACAGTGTAGAATATAACATCAGTGCACGTTGAGACAGGAAGTGTGAGGCAGTTGCTTTGGAAACTGTTGAATATGATTTGTTGTGGTATTGATCAAATAAGTTTAGTTGTTACTGTTGTTAGCCTGTTGTATATCTGGGAATTTTCTGTAAAAGAAAAAAATAAATGCATCACGTAAGTGAACTGCTGAACATAAAACAATCCTCTTTAGGAGCTGCAGATGTTGGCTGATGTCACACCTAAACCTTGCAGCCTGAACTGTTGGTGATTGGACACAAACACACGGCTTGAATCTGTGACAACAGACAATGCATTTCATGATCGTTCGTGACCTCATGCTGCCTTGCTGACTACAAACCAACTCTAATCTTATTTCAACCCTAGAATTGAATGTAAGTTTTTAATTTGAATAAAAGTAGCCATTATCAGACCCCACAAATGGAGATGTTCCACAATGGAAAGGTCAAATCTTTATTTGGCGTGCGGTCTGTTTCCTCTGCTCTGTCGGCTGTGACTTGAATTATGGGAACTGAAACAAGCATTCTGATGGAAGTAGCTTCAGTCTTACACAAAAAGATAGAAAGTGATGATGCAACATTATCATCAGACCTGAAATATCAGCAGAGGTTATTCAATTACCCTCAGCCTTGATGCTCAAATTGCTCACAATCCTCATGAAACTAAATGTCAATTATAAATTGGAAAGTGATTTCTTTAGAAGGAGGAAGCCTTTCCTCTCATGAACATTCGTTGCCAGCTTCGTTGGGCCCGCTTTGTTGGGCCCGCTTTGTTTGGCCCTCTGTGGTCTGGCCTTTCTGGTCTCCCCCCCCCTTGAGGTTTCATTCTATTGTTGTGCTTTCTCAGCCGTCTGCGCCGATCTTTATCCACTCCCCCATAACCGATTCACTGAGGTTCCTGCATCCCATTGGTGCTCTATTTTCCTATGAAAGTGTTTCCATGGAAACCAAAAAAATAATGTAGACCCTCAACACTGTTGCTCTCCACTGACTGATAGCTCTCTAAACAGGGGTTCAAAAGAGTCTACCTCTGCAACAGGCTCCAGGGTAAAATCTGAGCACTCAGCTGCTTCGTCCTATTACAGACCATGATAATGACAATTACATACTCATCTGCTGCTTTGGTAGTATTCTGAAACAAAATGGGAACAATGATTACTGTGTTATTCTGCCTGGGGGTATGTTAGCTAAGCCATATGGTGAATATTTTGTATGACTCTTCAGCAAGCGCACATCTTTTGGCTCCCGGCAGAGCTACTGATATTGTGGCTGTTTTCAAGCTAGCATGACAACACAGTGTATCATCCAGGTGCATCTCTCCAATTCCAAGAGATGTCCCTTTTCCTCACTCGGGCTTTGATTGCCTTTTTCCAGATGCAATCAGAGTCTCATATTCTGTATGTGGGAGGATGTGTTGTTGCCACTGTCACTTGGGTTTTGTGTCCTGCTGAATGTGATGTCTGCTCGCAATATGGTATGTCGACGGGATGATGGTGCTGGCTCTATCAGCCATAATACTCCAGGGGATATTCTCCATCCTAAGTCCTTGTCAGTGAATACCCCATCTGTGAGAGCTGCACACTTGCTTGTGCCTTCGGAGACAGCCCTCTCCGTATTTGGTGCAGGCTTGTCAGTGCCAGCACTTTGAACCTGGTTCCAAAGTGCAGTCAGTCAAAATTGCGCTGACTATTTTTGCACACAGAGGCTGGAGTAGCTGCAGTTTAATTGGAGCTCATTGCTATATCGTTATTTTCTGCTGGGAGAGAGTTGTGGTAAAGCAATTTAGTGACAGGAGAAAAAAAGTTTAAAGCCTTTATGCTCATTAGACACACTTGGTTGGAGACATTTCTTCCACTGACAGTTAAAGTCAGCAATATGTGCTTAAAAAAGTGATGTATTCTACTTTCAGTGAATAATGCATGAGTTCAGGCGCTCCTCAAGGTCAAGTCAGGAACTCTGTGAGGAGAATGTGGTGTGTTGGGTTTTCTAATAATGGACAATTAACCTTAATAGAAGTGCCATAGTTTCTAATACCTGGAAGCAGATAATAAAATTTTACTTGGACGCAACATTGGTGTGGTGCTACTAAAGAGAACGCTTATTTTGTTGTGTTAATTTTGCCTTACAGCAGAGCTGAGAAGTGAAAAATTCACACAAATAAAACACTTTAGCAGTCCTATAATAGTGTGCTTCTGGGAGCGAGTGATTCATAAATAATGAATGCAAGCTCTATCATTTTAAGTGTCCTAGAATTTCACTTTTGCGTGTGCATGTTTTTTTTAACCTCACACTTTTGTTCTGCTCATATTTGTGGTTCTTACTAAGACTAATGTGCCACTTTTCTTTCTGCCTGCAGGTGTTTTTCTGTTTAGTCGTCCCATTAAGCTAAATTCTGACCCGTGTTCTCTTCTTCTGTGCTTCTGTCCAACAGCCCATGAAAACAGGAGAGGAGAGCAAACCAAGAGGAGTCATCACCTTCACCTGAGCAAAGATAACAAAGGGATACAGATGGTATGGGAGTGTTTCATCTTCAAACATTGCACACACTACTTTCACCTTCAACATATGGTCATGTGTAAAGCGCTCGTATTCCCTTTGGTTTGCTGCAGTAAGGTACATCGGCTGCCATGTGGGGTTTCTACCTCAGCACACGCATGTTAAATCAGTGAGAGGCACAGGACAAAGAGCTTGTTGACAGACTCTTTTTCAGTAAGATGCTGACAGCATGGGTGCAAAGCCTTTGTTGCCACTGACAGGAGGCAGAGTGCCGGAGCGAGGGCCAGTCCATGGTGCCAGTCCTACAAACAGACATAAAGGTTTCTGTCCCTTTAGCCATCACACAGCAGGCTCACACTGGTCTTTCTTAGGCTCTGATTTGCACTGACATTTGTTACATTAGTATTCTGGACATGAATGAGCAGCAGACATGTATAAATGGAGAGGTTAAAGCCCACAGATCAGCTGTAATCAGCCTGTAGCATATAATCATACAAACTGTTAAACAGACAAGGCTTTGTCTTGATTATTCTGTTGTGTTTAAAAGTGGCACATTGTTGAAGACGATTCACTCTGTGTATGAAGGTTTGTGCATGTTTGCACAACATGAAGCCATCAGTAAGTGATGAAACAGCTTTCATGCTTTCTACACAGGGGAGCCGGCTTTATCCAAACTAGCATATGGTCGTTTGGCCGGAGTGGAGGGATTGTTCATTAGTCAAATGGCTGGCCAAACACTGTCCCCCATCCTGTCGTAAAAGAAAAAAAAAAGTGGGCCGCCTGTGCTCCCCTTTGTTTTCTAGCAGGAACGAGTGCAAAGTAAAACTGCCAAACACTCCTCTGCAGACAAAGGCCACTGTCAGCATCGTCCAGGTCAACGCAGAGACCAGCGTTTATGGAGGTTAGGAAGGAACGTGAGTCAAAAGACACACCTTTATATTGGACGAAAATCTGAAGAATATAAAAACTGTTTATATGTTCTTGTATTTTTTTTTATTTTTATTTTTATTTTTTAAATCTTGTTTCCATTCTTGCTTTTAAATTACTGGTACCTTCTTTGTTTAGTCCACTAAAAATAAAAGGCAATTACAGGTAGTCCTTGACTTACGAACGAGATCCGCACCATTCGTAACTCGATTTTGCCGTAAGTCGGACACCACACGAGCCGACACGTATACACGTACATGTACGGTACTGTACAGTTACCAAGCACTTCCTATCCTAACACAATACCCTACATAATGATCAAAAACACATACATGTACAGTACTGTACATTTTGATGAATAAAATAAATTTTATTGATAA
>JAVCKU010000013.1:8483467-8497206 GCA_032273985.1 Hypsolebias coamazonicus
TGCAGCCGGATGACGTCATATGGTGCGTTCAGGTGCCGTTCGTAAATCCGAAACGCCGTAGGTCGGGGGCGCCGGAATCGAGGACAGCCTGTATGGTATTTCCATAAATTTTGTGAGCTGGATAACTTGAGAAATAAGCAACAAGCCGACTTCCATTTTGGTGAGCGACTATATCTAGGAGTAAAAAAGGTCACTATCAAAAAATGTGTTGCAATGTCAAAATGCAAGATGGCCACCATCATATTTATATAAATATACTGTATATGATCATTTGAGTAAATAATGCTTTCAAGTTTTAACATTACTTAAAAGTATGACTGGGTGGTGGGAAGTATTATCCATGGGGGCCTTGGCCACCATTAGCCACCCCCTGTCTCCTTCATTGTTCCCAGTTGTGCATAAAATTGCTCCCTCCGCTCATCAGGATCCATCACTTGGCGCCACCTTGGGAAAAAAAATTAAAATAGCTTCAACCTCTCAAAGCCTACATGCGAGGCTTCAGATCAGGTTTTCTTAAACAAGGTGATTCAAAATGAAACACATACAGTAATGCACATGCTGCCATCAAAAGGTTAAACATCCAGAAGATGGTCCAATTTAAATATACTTTCGTTCACATGGAGATCAATGATGGGTGTGTACGTGGTTTGATTTAGTAAGAGCTGGCATGCATAGAACAAGAACTGGGGGTGGGGGATATGTAGTGGCATCAAGAGGGAAGCAACAGTGTTATCAGGTAGTTGCCTGATCATCCAACAGTCAGTCAAAACAGTGAACGAAGGAAGTTGAGCACAAAGACCTTTGAGTCTTTGTGCAGGAGTTGGACAAGAGTCATATTGACAGTTTGGATATGGCCGGGTGTTTGCACAGGTCAAATGATCAGTCTGGGTGGATGGGGGGCACCCAAGACGGTCTACACAAGGGAGGATTGTCACATCATGCTCTAAGCAATTAAAGACCATAATGAAATTTGAGCCCTGCAGCAGTGTTATTGGACTATTTACAATGTCCTGTTTCACTCTGCACTGCATCTCAACAACTTGTAAATCATCCCCTTCAATCGCTCCAAGGTTAAAAGTCTACCAGTTTTCTACAACAGGCATCATGTCAAAAGACAACTTCCTGAATACCACTTCTATTTGGTACAACGTAGCTCCGTATGTGTCCTTTTCCTGCCAAGCTCATTGAAACACAGATAAGTGTAAACACTGAGCGTGTTATCTCTGACTCTTCACAGAGAAAAGCCACAGACGTGTTGGACCATGACCGAACTGATGTTCCGTGTCAGTGGGATTAAATGTTTACCTTAGTGAACGAAGAACAAGTTTGAGATCACATTGGTGACTAGCTGGCTGACATTGACAGTAACCCCTGACAGGCCTCATTACACAAAGTCCTGCTTTAGCTCAACACATCCTTTTCCTTTTGCAGCTGACGGGGTACAAGAGATGAACGTTTGTCAAGGGAGCCATAGTTCTGGACAGATGGACAGGAAACGCAGACCTACCTGTGGATCAGGGTATGAGATCCGAGAGATGCAGAAATCAGCTCAGACACACACATTCGCACAAACACTGACATGTTTGTCAAGAAAAGTATTTTACTGAAATCTATCAAGGAGAGTCTTCTTACTAAGGGCTAGTAATTTTGTAGCCTAATAAACTCAAATCATTTCAGCAATAAGAAAACTAATAGTGTAAATTCAGTGTTATCATTTTTTCATTATACATAAAAGACAAAGGAAAGGGTTAGTTATTTTA
This sequence comes from Hypsolebias coamazonicus, assembly GCA_032273985.1. NCBI lineage: Eukaryota > Metazoa > Chordata > Actinopteri > Cyprinodontiformes > Rivulidae > Hypsolebias > Hypsolebias coamazonicus. Next base: position 8,485,228 of record JAVCKU010000013.1, read on the forward strand.
AGGTAGAGTTGTGTGGAAAGGTTTTAACAATAAATAGCTTACCTGTTGCAGATAGAACAGTTTCAGCTTGGAGAAACAGCATTTATGTCTGATCAGTAATCAAGTTAATCACGATTTGTTTTCGAGGTTTAGATAAAAAGTTTGACACAATACTGAAGGATTACCATATTCTTCAGCCTATAAGTCCCCCCCCCTTTTTTTTTTTTTTTTTTGTGCATAATTTGCATGCCCTGTGACTTATATGCCGAAGCAATGTATTTATGGATTTTTTTCCCCATATTTATAAACCGATTTTTGGTTGAAATATGACCGTTATCATTCATTCTGACATTGAAAATACTGAACACTACCATTTTCAAACTCTAGATGGCACTCGAGTAGTATGGCATGCTGTTGTGTCATGCAATAGGTAAAACTGGCTATTAATGACATGATTGGCTTGCCATAGAATGACACTGTCATCCAGCTCACCTGGAGCAACCATCAAATCAGCTTCATTTTGATGCGCCGCCCTGGCGAAATGCAGCTAATTAGACCACTGAAGTGCATTTATTAAATCAATGCAGACATGTTCCTGTTTTTAGTATTCTACACTGACTTACAACCTAGCTGGTTTTTTTTTTTTTTGCTACTTTTCCTTTTAATTATCCTTTTAATTAACATTTTATTTTAAATTGTTAAAAAAATAATAAATTTGTATACATCCTTTTTGATTGTCTATTGTTGTCGTTGTTATCCACTGTTGTCATCACTCTTTACTAAAATTCAGGTCTCTCTTGCAAACGAGTTCCCGAGGCTCAATGGGATTAACCTGTATAAATAAAGGTTGAATGCATTAAGGAAAAGTTAATCTGACACACACCTTTACTATATTTTCGAGCAAACAAATAATTGTTTTTAGGTATTTATCTTGTTAAATTTCGAACAAATGCACAGCAACTCGTCCCTCTGCGCGTTTCTGTTTCCATGTATCGGCTTTTGAAAATGCAGCTGATTTGACCATCAAAGTGCATTTATTAAGGAAAATTTAGACTGAGACGCACCTTTGCTATAATTTCGAGCAAACAAATAACTGTTTTGAAGTATTAATCTTGTTAAATTCTTGTTAAAGTTCTCCTGTGCATGCTCCCGTGTCCGCCATTTGGCAACCAATTGATTTTTGGCACAACACCGGCCCACATTTCTGGGTTTGGCCCACATTTCCGGGTTATCACCAGTGACATGTGACAAATGCGACGCGTCAGTTGGGCTGCATAATAGATCCGATGTATATGGCAAAGCAATGCATTTATGGATTATTTCACTTTATTACATATTTGGACTGATGTGACTTACATGGCGGTGCAGCGTCTACGGCGGAAAATACGGTACAATGGATTTGCATATAATCATGAACATAGGCATTTTGTCTGAGTTAACATTACTCATTGCAAAGAATGAAATCAAACATAAAAATGTTTATCTAGAATGAATCAATCCGTGAAGTTTGAGTTTGCAACTGTAGTTTTCCATACATACTGAAACGTCATACTCAGTGTAAATAAAGCCCTCAGAGGAATCCACTCAAAACTAGTGAGTCATGGTGACAAATATAGCAGAATCAGACAAACGTGGCTTCCCATAGACATTCAGGAGAGACTATAAGCGTTAATTTGCTGCTGAACATGAGACAAAAGAGTAAGACTGAGTAAGACTAATGTCAAAAATAAATACTGTATTAGAGATTGTGCAGGGTTTTGGAGCACCAGTAGGACAGTGGCATTTTCCAAACTTCCGCCAAACAGGCAGTTTTAAATTTTCAACATTATTACTTAGCCCCAAATGGCTCTTCAGTGGACTATTGCTAACATTGACTGAGTCACTTTGGCTACACATGCGGCAAAATTAGCTCACAAAATTTAAATTGAAAGACACATTAACCATTAATAATATGAGAAAAATATTGAAGACAATTTGTCCATTACTTTATGAATACTTCATGCTTTCTCTGTATTTCAGAGTCTTGAATGAGTCTTGAATGTTGTCAAAGTCTTGTGTGCTCACTGATACACGAGCCTCCTGTGGGCTATGGCAACCTAGCACAGATGTGACACCTGCAGCTGAATCCTGACCTGGTCTGAGAAATGTCACCTATTTGGTACGTCACAATGTGGCAGCATCATAACTGCCTTCACAGGGAAGGAGGTTTGCTAAATTTGCCACCAAGCTGTCACATTCTAAAATGTTCTATTTGTAGGGAAACTGCCTGAAGCTGAATATTTTGAAGACGCCAGTCAGATGGGTCTGACAAAGTTTGCTTTGTCTTCTTACAGCTAAATATGCAATTTATTTTGAAGCCCGGGGGATGAAGCAGTGGCAAGAACCATAAGGAAAACATTCTGTTATTAACATCGAGTGCGTGTTTGTGCAGATGCAAAACTGAGTGTTTATCTTAACTATTAAAATTATTCTTAATTGCTGGGGAATTACCAAAGAAAACCACCTCATGCACAGACGTGCATGGAGCACCTCTGTAAGCAGTGCAAAACTGATCATCTTCAGTTTGTTTATGTGATGACAGAATGCTAAAGAGCACAAGGTAAAAATTTAAACCACAAATATGCTTTCGGATTTGGATGTTTACTAATATTACAAAAGCAGACAGAACTGTTGGTTGACCGGTTGTTTATTTCCAAATTAAAAAAGAACTGTTTGAGGGACTTAGGGTTCGGTACAATAGCATTAAAACCAGAAAACAAATAGGTTTGATCAGGTGTGACTTAAATCATATTCTTGAAGAAAGCAAACCTGCTGCTTTTTTGTAACTAACCCACATTCTTTCCTCTTTAATCTCTGTTCATGTCTTCATTAACCTGTGTCTGCTGGGAGGGGTGATTAGTGAGTGATAACAGGTGTGTAGAGGAGACACAGGTGTGTAGGTAGGGGGCATGAAGTAGGAAGCCTTGGAACAAAAATAAACCTCTAACTGCCAGGCTGAGCAGTTAACACAGATGGCGAGAAAACAGAAAACACTGGCAGATATAGCTACATAAAACAAAGAGTTCAAAACATCCATCCATCCATCCATCCATCCATCCATTTTCTTTAACAGTTTCTTCCTTTTTGAGTCACTGGGATCGAATCTGAAGCAGAAAGATTAATTATACTATACATATATACAAACCGGACTCCAAAAATGTTGGGACACTAAACAAATTGTGAATAAAAACTGAATGCAATGTATATATACAGGTAGTCCTTGGTTTACGACGCAGTTCCGTTCTCACGGTGGCATCGTGCGTCGTAAACTGAATTTGACGTAAGTCGGAACATACGTGCAAACTGCACCATATATACATGCACAGTACTGTATTACCAAGTATTTAGCCTATCCTAACACAGTACCCTACATAATTACCAAAAAACACATACATTTGGGAGCCAAAATGAAGAGGAAAAAGAGTTAATTTCCTACTGGGATGCTGTTGAAGCAGTTTTCCTCCGTCCCTCCTCTGTATTCAGCACTGCGTTTACGTCATAAAACCGCCATCCATAAAACAGCTACTTTTCCACAGCTGCTGCCTGTTTCTGCCGGTCCAGCTTGGTCCAACAAGTTTAGTTTTGTTTTTTGAATGTCCAGAGGACCAGACATAGCTTTTTTAGAGAGTACAGTGCAGGATTACTCCGCCGCAACGTTTACAACATAAAACCGGAAACGGCGTAACTCGGCTTTTCAAAATAAAATTTCCAATTTATTTTTATTTTTATTTTTATTTTTAATGGGAGATGCGTTGTAACTACGAAACGTCATAACTCGAGACCGTCATAACCCGAGGACTACCTGTATTTTAAAACCGTTTTCACTTGATGACGTGATTTCAAATCATAACATCCTTGTTTTATTTCATTTTCACTCTGTCCTATCTTTTTTAGTTACTTCATCTTTGTGCAGGTTCACGGATACTCAGACATGTTCTAATGCTATAGCGGTGTTCCTCATTATCCACGAGTGCTTTGAGGACAGACCTTCATCAAGTAAATGTGCTTCTGTCAGGTAGAGGGTTAGCTGACGGGTGCAAGGGGCTCTCGTCTTTCATTACATTAACAAGAAGAAGCTCCAGACTAAAGGTCATCCTCTGCTGGTTAATGCATCAGGAAACTCAGTCCAGTCTTATGTCCTTAAAATGCTCAGAGATGGACAGGTCATAGTTAAGCCAGGTACACCACCCATCTGGAACGACAAAGTGTTTAGTTGCTGTTTATACTTTGGAATAAAATGAGCGGTATTAAATTGTGTTATAACTTATTTGAGACCTCTGAGTTAAGATGTCTGTCTATGTGCTGTGTAGGTTTTCCAGGCAATACTCTTTTAAAACGTGCGCAGGTCCTTTCACAGTGATGTTGTGCACTGTTATCCTAATGTATATTTAGTATGCCGCAAAATGAGAATACTGTCAGCATGCAGCAGGATTTATGTGACATGTTTATGCTGTTGGTTTTCAGGGGCAGGGAGAGGCTTCAGCTCGAGGGACAAGCATGGAGGGGGACTGCCTCAGCTGCATCAAGTACCTCATGTTTGTCTTCAATTTTCTCATCTTTGTAAGTATTTTTCAGCTCTTTCTCAGACACTTCATCTGGCTACTACCCTTGAAGTTAGTCTAATGAGTGGAGATGGGCTCCTGCCTGCTCCCAGCCCAGCCCAACTGACTAATGGACCCACATTTGCATTTCATTAAGAAGAGGCAATCTTGATTCTATCAAATTCTCTTTTGATTAAATTTTAGCGTGCTGACACACATCTGAGGCACTCGGTGCCATATGGAGTTTGTGACTGGCACCTGAGTTTATCAGTCTTGATAACACAATCAAGGATAACCCTGTTAGTCTAATGGGAGGGGGAGGGGGCAGTAAAGAAGGTTAGTCTTTTTTCAGCTTTATTAGACACAACCAAACCATTTAAAGACTCTGCTCAGATGTGGTTGTTCAAGGCTGTGGGTTCATAATGCAACCAACAGAGCACGGAATGAGCTTACTGGTTAGAATTTCTCACTTGTGTGACTTAATTTTTTTATTTATTGTCAAAATGGCTACCTGTTCGTAACAGAGTCTGAGTCCACTGGGGTTTATTTTCTCTTTCATGTGACAGGAAGAGGAGAACTGAGATAGAAATGTTGGCGGCTTGGATCACTTCCCCCTACCTCAATATCCACTTTTCTTAATCACACAAGTCGCCCCATGGTGGTGGCAGACAGGATTTGAGTGAAAGGGAGGATGGGGAAGAATTGAAGCTGAAGCACTGATTTTGTTAGGATGTTGAGGAGGGGTTTGAAGCAGGGTGAAGATCTCCATTCAAACCCCCACACAAGCTTTGTGCCTTTGTTTGCACCCAGTCTTTTGTTTGCCCCTTGTCAGTTCAAATTGTCAGACGTTTTTCTTAATATCATTGAAGGCCAGCATTTGTTGAAAGAGCATATCACCTGCTTCAATTCATGCCACAGATTTAAACTAAGACCATTTTAGGATGAGACTGAGAAAGTTATAGCCATTTTGGTGGAACCTTAAAAACGTCATGCTCAATCGTTCGTGCTTAGAGTACATGTTTTAAATAACAGCCAGCTACTACCACACATAATTTTAGATTAATATCTGTAAAATTTGACTGAGGCCTTGCCATTTTTTTGTAGACTAAGGTGAATCAACTGTGGCAGTCATCCTGAATAGAGTTGACTCCAGAAGTTAATCGGCTGAAGATCTACGTCCATTATTTGATTTTGGAAAGTTTTAATAAAATGTGTTCAGTGGTTTGTGAATTATTTTGTTAGCAAACATATAGCTGATTTAAATACAGTAGTTATTGGTAAACGCTCAATAATCCAGGTAAAAATCCAGAAATGTTCAGTCAGGTCAACTGGATGGTTTCTTGATTTCATTTTTATTTTTATTTTTATTTTTCCAGAAACATTTTGTCCTTCATCCGAAGGACTTCTTCAGTCTGAGAAGCCACAAACAGAAACCTTCTTACCACCAGCAAACGTTTTTTTTTCACTATGGGAGTGTGGTATTTGTGGGACTCCAGTTTGTTCGTGGCTTCTTGGACTGAATAAGTCCTTTGGATGAAGGATGAAACATCTCAGAAAGAAAATAAAATAAACCGTCCAGACGACATGACTGAACATTGTTGAGTTATTGGTAAAGTTTGAAACATGGATCTTCATTGATCAGTTGGCATTCAGAGTGTGTTTTGGAGATCAGTTTCAGCTATTATGACTCCAAAATTTAGCTCAGCGTGTAAAACGAACTTAATTACATTAGTCTCTCGCTACTTTGTGGTTCGTTTATCACACGCTATCACAGTTTTTCAAAATAAGATTGGACATGACACACAATTGGCTGTTGGATGGATGAACTGCATGATCAGCATGGGATTTTTATTTAAAATACATAGTGTTAAATTATTTAGCACCTGTATGCAGCCCACACTGCAGGATAAGCTTCCTCCTTCAGCTGATCAGCTGATCTCCATACAGAGCGGAGAAGTGGGTGTGGCCGAAGGTGCGTGCAGGTGGCAAAGTGCAGAGGGGGCATAGAGATGAAATCATGACATGTTGTGTTCTTTTAGAGCGTTTAGAAACATTGTTTAGAATATTGCAAGAGTGTGAGAAGAATTTAAAACATCTTTATATACTGTATGTGTGTGTGTATATATTCATATATATGTATATATATAACTACTATTCCTACTTTGCCATTTTCCACTTATCGCGAGTCTTCAGGGTATGGAAACTCTGCAATAAATGAGGGACTACTGTACAGATGTTTATGGATTCGCCAAGATTGCCTTGCAGTGGTGGCCATCTTGAATTTCTTTAACTCCATAACTTAATACGTTGTAATGTCAACTCAATAATTACTTTGTGAAAGTCTCAATGATTTACACCCCCCCCCCCCCACACACACACACACACACAAGTGTATTTCATTCTTTTCTGTGATTGTGACCTTTGCTCCTTTTCTCCATCAGCTGGGGGGGTCGTTCCTCCTGGGAGTGGGGGTGTGGGTGCTGGTGGACCCCACAGGGTTCAGGGAAATCGTAGCAGCCAACCCTTTACTTTTCACTGGAGTCTACATCATTCTGGGAATGGGAGGGATGCTCTTCCTTCTGGGCTTCCTGGGCTGCTGTGGAGCCATCCGTGAAAACAAATGTCTGCTCCTCTTTGTGAGTCTGCTGGCAAATCCAACACGTTTATGTTGCTGACATGTTTGTGTACATGTGTTCATTATTTTCCCTGTCAGATACTTTGGACTGCCATGTTAGAAACAACCAAAAAAAAAAGAGCAAAATGCCTTTCAGTTTGCCTTCAAACCTCATGCATAGTTAATGCTGAGTGAAGTGGGTCCAGGCAGAGTGGGGTTTATTTTGTTGTTTTGTTTTTTTTTAAAGCTTGACGTGCACTTTTTCCGTGACTCACCCGCCCTGTCAAACTCTGACTCTTTTTTTCCTCTTGTGACTGACTGCAGTTCTTCATGCTCATCCTCCTCATCTTCTTAGCAGAGCTGGCTGCTGCCATCCTGGCCTTCATATTCCGGGAGCACGTAAGTCACGTGCACATCCACACCACGCTTCAGGAAATGTCATGCCTCAAGGTTAAACGTCACACTTACCTTAATGTCCATCTGACTAATTCTTACTTTAAACAATGATTTAGCTAGTTTTTTCTTGTATGTGTTAGTTTATTTTATGCCTTTTTATTTTACTTAATGAGTTTTTGTATCATCTCTGGAGAAATCATGGAAAATTGTGAGAAATATTTTTGTAATCACAATAGAGCATCACTTTTATTTCCTGAATGCTTCTTATTCCTCAAAATATAATATTGTCTTTGATGCACTTTGACAAAAAAACAGTGTACTTTGAGAATAACAACAATTAAAGCGTCAAATTGCTCCAAGCACAAAGCAGCAAACTGCAGAGGAACTCCCTTTCCTGCCTAAACTTCTCCAACCCTAAGTGATGTTGCGTCCTGTTACATCAGTTTTCACAGTTTCTCACAGCTCCTTTTAGAAAGCTTTTAACAGTTTTACTACCAACATGATGATCATCTTTAGTCTGAATAAATATCTTCAGAGGATGGAGCTTTTTAGTGCGCTACAAAAGTACAAATGGCCATGGAATGTGCACTGTGTGTGCACGTAATGTTCATGCATATATGAACAGATTTAAAAATCTATTCAAACAGCAGCATTATTCATTTATCGTTTAAATAACCAAACAAAGAGTTCAGGTGGAACGTTTTCTTTACTGACTAGAAAACTGTGAGTTAAAGTACCATCCACTCTAGACGTAGACGTAATTAATGTTATTTTGCTTTAAAAAGTGATTATCAATCAATAATAAAGGAAAATAAAATCATAAACATTAAATCTTCAAAGGTCAGTGCTATAGATGTTCTGATCAGTCAACCATTGATCATGATCGGCCAATTTCCATTAAAATGTATGTAATCGACCAATATCGATCAATGCCTTTCAGTGCCGATCACAAAAAACGATCACCTTTTAGCCTGCAGAGAGGTCCAGTGGTATTTCTATATATTTAAGTAATGTTTTGAGATTTATTTGACTTTCTGCACATTTAGCCTGTTGAGAGCCTTAATGTTTTCAGTCTGTTAAAGGTTCTGTCACTGAGAGCAGCTATGTTTTCAGTTGTCCTTTGGACTCAACAGTTGTTGTGCCTGCAAGTTTTTTTAATTTTCTGTTTAAAAAAAGCATATTTTTGTCCAAATTACGGTGAGTTTATGGTTCCTATTTTCCAGGTCACTTAGCAAGTAGCACTCATTTTAACTAAATCAAAAGATTTACAGCCAGTCCAGTGATCGGTATCTGTGATCAGCAGAAAAAAAACCTGATCGGAGCATCCTTAATCATTCCAGATGTTTTAGAGTGGGGTTCTGTGAATAGATGAACAATAATATTTTACCCATTTTAAGTAAGGTAACTGATCGACTTTTGTTTATTTTTGCCCAGTTCGATGAGCTAATGGCTAGTCAGAGTGTGGCTGAGACAAAGTGGATCACTGCCATCGTAAATCACCTCTAATCTCAAAGATTAGCTATTTTATAAACCTTTACACTCCGCCAGTTTCACATTACAAGATTATTTACATGGACTTTTATTGTTATTTAGAGCAAATAGGAGAAGCAGCAGCTAGCTGTAGCGCTGTAGTATCGCCTGAGGCATTTTGAACAGGGATATTATTATATTACTGCAGAATAACAGTGTAATGGGAAAATAACAGCAGTGTAAAGATACGAAAAAAATAACGTGTTTGAATGAACCACTATGAAATCTTTGAGATTAGAGTTGTTTGAAGACAGCAGTAATCCACTTTGGTCTTAGACTAACCTTTAGCTCATCAGTCCAATCTGATATAAACGCCAAATATTCAAATAGATGCCATTCAAAGAGCTACCTACAACAGGTAAGATAATAGCTGTTAATACTTTTTTTTACAGAGCTCTTCTTCGTGACTTCTGAATTAATCCCTTAACACCAGTTATCTGCTTATGATTTTAATTCAAGCCTTTAAAGGAACACCCTTCCTCTGCGTCTGATGGTTTGTTTTTTTAAGTCTTTAGTGACACTGACCTCTGGTTGTACTGTTTCTTGGTTTAGCTGACGAGAGAGTACTTCACAAAGGAGCTGAAGAGCCATTATCAGGGCTACAACAACAGTGACGTCTTCACCACTACATGGAACGCCATCATGACTACAGTAAGCAGCAGGCTCAAACACGGTAGCTGTTACCACTGCGATCACAAAGCCTTAGCGCTACGTGTCAGGGGTTTTTAATAAACAAATCCTTGATATTTAGGTCAGTGTTCATGCTGGTGTAGTGCACTCAACACAGATGACCACAGCTCACTGCACAAATATGCACTCAGCAAAAAAAAAAGAAGAAAAAAATTATGTATTTTTTACTGATCTGTCCTTTCAGTTTGATTGCTGCGGAGTGAACAGCCCAGAGGATTTTAAGGACGGCCTCTTCAGGCGCATTAACCAGAACCATGTGGTGCCAGAAGCCTGCTGCCAGCGTGCCAGTCAGAGCGGAGAGCTGGTCTACACCAGCCAGGAGCAGTGCTTATCAGGCAATATGATGTTCCGAAATAACAAGGTAACTCCTGACATCTGCCAGGTCAACCTCTTCCATTTGCCCCCTTCTAAACACCTCCAGGCCTAATTAGAGCAGAAAACAGTAGGTAAATGCGTTCCTGGTCCGGCTGACTCTGCCATGGCTTGTTAGTGCTTTTTTTTGTGTTTTGGGTGTCACGGCATATCTTCTTAACGTGTGGTGCCGCTCAGCGATGGCAGCTTATGCGTGTGTGTGCATACACGGCTATAATGAGGCTTTTAAGAAGCACATGTGGGTTCAAAAATAGAGCGTTTTATAAACATAAATATGTGAAAATGAGATGCACTTCACAGAAAATGCACATCGAAATCCATGTGTGCAAGGCAAGCTTTGAGAGTAATTACACTGATGGTGCACTTCTAACAGCACTCCTCTCTTGCCACCTGTTGTTTTGCATGTTATTAGAACAATGAGGAGATATCAGAGTGTGCTCCTTCCTCTCTGTTCATTCTCACAAAGAGCTCTCATTAAAAGGCTGTGAGGCTGCAGGCCTCGCTTCCCACTCACTCAGCTGGGCTTTTGTTCCAAGCCTGGCTCAATTGAAGCTGTTATGTTACCTCAACTATCTCTGTAATCGTGAAAATTTATGGCCTATTGATTCTCCGCTGAGCGTGTCATCTTTGTGTCCACAGGGCTGTTACTCTGCGGTCGTCGACTACTTTGAGCTGTACATCTACGTAGCTGGAGCTCTGGCCATAGTGGTGCTAACAATTGAGGTATTATGAAGTTTTAAAACTTTTTTTTGTGTCTTCTGCATGGATCTGAGTATTGATTTCAGAATGTGCTCATTTGCAACAGCCAAAGAGACTACATGTGGAAATTTTAATGAAACAAAAGATGCAGTTTGAATGGCGAGATTGCCATCTGGTGGTAACACTTGGAATTACAGAAGCATCTTGTACTAATTTATTTCACTTTTCTTTCACAGCTTGGCTTCAGATGCAAATAAAGCGTACAAGTATGGATTAATTTGGGTTGTTGTGGGGTTCTATGGAACATTTATGAACAATTAACATATTACTTGTAGATTTTATTTTAACAACCTTAGTTTGAAGATATTTAACCTGTTTCTTATGTAAAACCTGAGCTGTTTTCTTGGGTAAGTTTCTACTCTGGTCTGGTGATAACAGAGGAAATGAACTGGTTAAAGAACAGCCCCCACAAACTGCTCTGTTTCTGGAGAAAGGTTCCTGCAGTGGAAGCGTGCTGCACAGTTTATTTCTGATCACGCAGGCTAAAGGTTTCCCCTGCCAAGATCAAAGTTAAAACATCTGCAAGTTATTTTTAATTCATGCAAATGTTATTTTATAAACATTAATGCTACTGCCATTAGGCTATTTCTGCAGAATTATCATATTCCTGTCTGACGTGTCCCAAGTTGCACAAAAAGTACTACAGCTATGGCTATGTGGCCAAAAGACGTTTATTTGTACATTCAATATTGTAGCAAAGGAGCACTTTTATTTATTTTTTCCCTAAACTCTCAATGTTCTCTCCACGAAAGTGGCAGTTTCATATACAAAGTAGTTTTAGTTTGTCAAAAATATCTACAGATTTCAATTTTACATGAGGTTATGAACAAGGTTTGGGTGATCTGGATGTGCTAAGCTGGTTTATATTTAGAACCATACCATGACAAAACTGTATCAATTTTTTAAAATAGTTTTTACAGTAATTGTGTCAAATCAATGCCTAGTTTATTTCTATTACTATTATTGTTATTATTTTTATTATTGTTTTATTATTATTATTATTATTATTATTATTATTATTATTATTATTATTATTATTATTATTATTATTATTATTAT
>JAVCKU010000013.1:8546342-8556419 GCA_032273985.1 Hypsolebias coamazonicus
ATCCATCCATCCATCCATCCATCCATCCATCCATCCATCCATCCATCCATCCATCCATCCATCCCTACTTCCATCCATACATCCATACAAGAAGAACATGCAAACTCCTCACAGAAAGACCCCAGGCCAGGAGGCAAACCTGTGACCCTCTCTCTGTGTGGCGACAGCTCCGACCGCTGCACGACCATGCCACCCTGAGATAAGCTATCCTCCTAAATGTACTTAATGAGACGTGAACATTTTACCATTCTATTCATGCTCAGAACAAGAGCGCAAATAATATTATGTAATCAAATGTGGCACTTTTTCTTATTAGCAGATATCCAGTATGTGTCGAGCCTTTATTCATGTTTAAAAGTGGATATTTTAAAATAACTGTGTTAATTTGTAAGTAGAAATAGATGACAGATAAGAAAGAAAGCTTACTGTTGTGTTTTATTCTGTAGCAGCCTGTTTTCCAGTCACATGTCAGCAGAGGTGGTCGTAGGACAGCCTTATCTCAATCTCAGATGGACTGGCTGCTGCACGTTTTCCCACACCATGCATCTGAGCCAAATCATTGTTTTAACAAAAGCTTGCACACAAAAAAAATTGAACAAGTCTTTTGTTTGGTTTGAAAGGATCCTAGAGAGGGATGTTGTCAGAAAGCTTTCAGTTGACATTTTGAGTCACAACAGGAAGCTGAGGAAACACATAGACAAAGTCAACAGTAAAGCGAACACCTAAATATTTTTTCTTGATTTATTTTTATACCTTCCAAGCTCAGAATCACTTTGTTGACATGGTTTGAATCAACAGATACAGAAATACAGATAAAAACATCACCGCCTGCCTTTAATGAATTGGTGGCAGGCTACAGACAAAATTAAGACCACTCCTAATGCTGTATTTAAATCTTTCACATTAAACAGTATTTTTAGAGAAACTTCTCAGTCTTTTAGAGTTTTCAAATCTCCCCATCATTGCTCCATTAATACGTCTTCTGCCGCAGCTCTGTTGTCTTTAAATCAGAGCGGGACCAAAGAAAGAAAAGTTGGTGAACGCATCATTTTGTACAAAGCGAAAGAAGGAAGTGAAAAGATCTGCAGACAAACAGAACTCGTGAAGGAAGGAGACGTACAGAAACAGCTTCATTTTGCAGATCGCTGATAAGAAGTGGGATAAAACATACTCTGCATGACAGAACTGGGAAGTAAAAACAGAACAAGATGACGAAATATGCAAAAAAAGGTAATGTTTTAGGATTTTTGAGTCCATGTTGAATGTGTTGTTGACTAAAGATTGTTAGTGCTCAGCTGAACTGTGGCTTGTTCCTTTAATTATTTATGAAGAATCGCTTTAAGTGCTGCCGTCACATTTTCCATCTTTTTAAAGTGGCGTATTACAGTTGTGTCTGCTTTGTGTTGGCAGGAAATGTTTGGGCATCCTGTGTGCACGCTGAAGTGTTTAAGGCTGTTCTAACAGACAGCAGGACCTGCTTTTCCACACGAAATATGAATTTATTTTAGTCGGTTGTTGTGAAGGTTGTGGCGGACCCTTACGAGGCAGGATGTGTAGAGGGGTCAACAGTATCTGGGAAGATGATGTTCTCTGAACGAGAACTCCTCCGTCGAGCTGATTTCCTGTAGAAACTCATTTAAAGGTGTTATTTCTGGGAACATTTATGCTCTCTGTGCCCTGACAATGATGGATCTTCAGCTCCTGGTGGCGTCATTGTGGTAGGCGGCTTAAGTTTCTCTGTCTTGTCTGAGGTGTTTCCATGGCGGCGGGCGAGGTCTATAAGGAGCTCACACTGTCGCCAGGGAGCCATTTTGTGGGTTGCTGAGCATGTCAGGCTGAAGAATCGTTTTGTCTTGCAGAACTCCTACTGTTCTCTCACATACGTGTGCACACACATAAAAAAAAAAGTGCATTACGGGCTGTACTGACATGCATACACATACTGTATGCTTCACAGCTTGCTGTCTTTGTTGATATTTTTCCTTCTATTTGATGGTAGGGGGTGGATTCAGACAGGAAGTATGGAAATACATAACTTGTGCAATGATTTCCTTGAAGACAAAATGTGGTCATACGTGTGGTCGCGACGCTAACAGACTTGACAGGTGTTCTGAACCATCGACAGCTGCCCGCCATAGCAGAAATCCACTTTTAGCTCTGTACCTGCTCATTCCAAGACTACGCTATCGTCTTCACGTGCATATTTTATTTTTGGATTCAAACTTAAAAACATTTAACGAGCTGACTGTCCCGGTTTTTTCTCCTCAGGGGAGCCCAGGAAGTTTGACCCAAATTTTAAAGGACCAATCCAGAACAGGTGCAAGCCTCAGTTTTTGTTTCTAATCTTTTATGCTTTACTGTCTTTGAAGACAACACTAATCACATTTTTGTCTCCCCTCTCAGAGGTTGCACAGATATCTTCTGCTGCATCCTCTTCATTATCTTCTTGTTGGGGTATTTTGCTGTTGGCATCCTCGGTAAGGCTCCAGAGTGAATTTATTTATTGATTTTGTTCATTTAAAATACAATCATGATGCAAAAATCAAGTCAATACACACTTGGATAGAAAAGTTTATACCAGCTTTATTAGAGCTTAAAATTACAGTATTCTTCTAACTATAAGGCGCATCGCATTATAAGGCGCAATATCAGTGAATGTAAGGCACATTAAACAAAACAAAACAGTCTGATAAGTCAAACTTTATTCAGCTCATTCACAATAACCACATACAATCGGTTCAAGGTCAGTAAGCGCAACCAGAATTTATACATAAGTTACACCTGATTATAAGAATCACTGTCGATTTTTTTGAGAAAATTAAAGGATTTGAAGTGCGCCTTATAGTCTGAAAAATACGGTAGATAAATAAACCTTGAATGAAGAAAATTCAATGCTGGACTTTATGTTAATAAAAACATTTATGCCCCAGACCTCTAAATTACCAAACATTTGGTCAATTTCAACCCATAGCTATCTTTTTGATTCTCTTGAAAGCATCAAGGGTCGACTTAGTTTTGTTTTGCTGTTCATCTGAGGTTGTCTGCCTAAATTTAAGAATGGTTAAAAAAAAGTTTTGTTTTTTTTAATGTTCTTAAATGTTAAACCTTTGACTTAATCAATTCTGACCAATATTGTTCTCTCTGTAGCCTGGTCTCAGGGTGACCCCAAAAAGGTGATTTATCCCACAGACAGCAGAGGACAGTTCTGTGGACAGTCGGGGACACATCTGGAGTAAGTCCCCTATAACTGAAAACCCAAGGATGATCTTGTGTACATTCTATATGTTGTTTTAATAAAAATAAGTAAATCACGTCTTTGCACGGTTTTCTCTGTCACGCCACAGGAAGAAACCTCTTCTTTTCTACTTCAACATCCTGAAATGTGCCAGTCCTCTGGTGCTGCTGGAGTTCCAGTGTCCCACCACACAGGTACTGTACGTCAAATCATATGGCTAAATCTGACCACTGCAGCTTTTTAAGGGTGATAATGCACAAGTATTAAAGCATGCTCATTACTTTTCTGTTCAAAGGTTTTGTCCTGTATCCTGTCAAACAGCTTTGAAATAAAACTAATAAATTATACATGGAAACGTGCGGCTCAGTCACATTAATCTATGTGGAAAATAATTAGTGTGATCAAAGGGATTTGGCACAACAGATTAAAAACGCCTTCTTTGAAGCTGTACTGCTCATACTTCACAGTAGAAACCACTCAAAGTTTAAACAGAAAGTTGGACTTTACACGTCTGAGCTGACATTTTGGTATCTTTCAATCACAGTTTAAGCTTTCTGGTTTTTACAGGTTGATGTTGTCACAGTACTGTTTGAGCTGTCTAAAAGTTTCCAGTTTGTCCCACAATTCATTTCATGAAAACGTAGGAACCTTTGTCCATTCTCACCCAGAGAAGCAGTCTCTCACTGCTGTAAGACTGACGGTTGTCTCTCAAACTGTAGAGAGTTCACAGCCAAGCATCCACAGCTTCAGTTGGATTTTAGCTTCAAACATTCTCTTCAAAACTGAAAGTACCAAAGTTAATGCTCAATGATCCAGGTATAAAATCCAACAATGTTCAGTCAGGTCATCTGGACGGTTTCTTTTTTATTTATTTATTTATTTATTTATTTTTTGCTGAGACGTTTCATCCTTCATCCAAAGGACTTTCTCCATCCGATAAGCCACCAGACAAAACGGATTCTCACAAACAGCATATCCATAGTGGAAACAAACAGATTGCTATGCAGTGTTGCCAGATCTCGCGATAAAAACAAGCAACCAGCTCTATGAAAACAAGCCCAACTGGCAACCCTCCGCATTGTGTAAAACAGAGGCCGTTTTTAAACAGTATAAAATACATTTATTATGGCATTACACATAACAACAGCAAAATTACGCTAATCACTTTGACTTTGAAAAAACTACAACAATAGTTCAAAAACAATAAATTATCAATTAATTTAGATAAAACTAAATTCTTGATATTTGGAAACTGTAAAAAAACAAGAAAATAATCAAATTAAAATAACTATTGACAATGGTGATTTACAACAAGTCCATGAAATAAAATTTTTGGGTGTCATATTAGATGATAAATTTAGTTGGAAACCACAGTTCTGCCTAGAAAAATCTAAAGTAGCCAAAAGTGTTGCTGTTTTGAGAGGAATTAGTTTTGTCCTGGACTACAAATCTTTGTTTATTCTGTATAACACACTCATTGTACCACATTTAACATATTGTGTGGAAGTTTGGGGGAATACATACAAAACAAATTTACATTCGTTATATGTCATACAAAAAAAAAACAATCCGAATACTACATAAAGTGGGATATTGGGATCACACAAGCCAGTTATTTTTTAAATCAAATATACTGAAATTCTGGGACCTTGTAACATTTAAAACTGTACAATTCATGTTTAAGGTCAGAAATCATCAACTTCCACCCAATATACAGAAAATGTTTTGTGACTTAGAGGGGGGTTATAATTTAAGAGGTGAAGGACATTTAAAAAAAACAATGTATTAGAACAACCAGGAAGAGTTTTGTTTGTCGGTGTGTGGAGTAAATGTATGGAATGGATTGAATGATGAATTTTTAAAAAGTACAAATATGAACCAACTTAAAAAACGAATTAAAAAGGAGCTTATTGCAAAATATGTTCTACAGGATGAGTGTTTTAAAGTCTATAAATGCTATTGATGATAGAAATAGTGTTTAAATAACTGTATATCTTTAACTATCATGTAAAGTGGAAACAAGTTGTCTCGTTTTGGTATTTTGACTGTTAATTTATTATAAATTGATGAGTATGAAAGGGGCAGGACATTATAAGATATTGCATCTTCTACCTCCTCCTTTTCTAACAGAAAATATAAAATTTGCAGGTCACTTGGGCATAATTATTTGTATTAACTTTTATTTCTTTAGTTTGCGTTATCCTATTTTATTTCTTTTTCTTTCTTGATTGTTTTTTCTGTCTGTTCAAAAGAAATAGAATAAATTAAATTAAATTCAACATGCTTCAACATGCTTACTTTTGTTGTTTTGTTTTTACATGGACGAGTCGTTACTTCACATGTTCAAGTTGTCTGAGCCTGAGAATAATGTACATTTACATTTATGTGCAATCACAAGTAGGAAAAAGAGGCTCATTTTATCAGCTATAACATGGTTTGGAAATCATTTGCTCTGGTTTTTTGTTGTTGTTTGTTTGTTTTTTCACATAATCATAAGTGGTCATAAAAGGCAGGCAATATTGTAACTGCCTGCATCTGCGTATTTGTCTATCAGCAAAAACTTTCATGAAACCCAGGTCAGATTTTAATTAAACTAAAGAAAGTAAATGATGGATAAAATAAACAGCCTTTCATCATCTGCTTACTGAAATAAGCCATAATGACACAAGAAGACTTTTAAACTGGTCTTTACTTGCAAGGGCAGAGTTCACACACAGGCTTGTTCAAAAAGTTACATGTTCAAAACCCCGGTCGTGAAGATCTGCACCGGACAGTGAGGCAGGAAGTGCTGTTATAAAGCTTAAAGTGGCGAGGTCAAGACGACCTCGGCTATCCAGCTTACAGACTCGGAGAAGGCCTTAAAGTCTATCATGCGCCTGCAGGCTCCTCTCTGAGCAGACAAAAGACTCTCTGACCTCACACGCATGGGTCAACGTTAATTTAACATTAGTGATAAACAGTCCTTTACCTAAATCCCCCTGACAGTAATCATGGATGTACATGTGCAGCTGAATAACATGTGAAGTCAGCCTGATTCAAAATGGCTACCACCTGCTAATCAACCGTACATAAATGGCTGTAATTCAATCAAACATCATGAGATCTGTGCTTTAAACTTCAGCATTCAGGAGTGCATGCGAGTGTGTTTTAATGACACAAGATGGTTTTTATAAAGACAATAAAGAAAACACACGAGTTTAAATCCTCACAAAGCTCCCAGTTCAAGTATTTCACTGCAGTTTCATTTTTGGTTAAGAAATGTCTGTAATTTAATATTTTGTGTTACAATGTCACATATTTCAAAACAATGCAACAGCTAAAAAAAAAAAAAAAAAAAAAAAAAAAAAAACACACCAACATGGTATTTTTATCAAAGCCTTCGTCTATCTGCCTGGTTGATACACTTCTAGTGCATGTTTGGATTGTAACAGAACACCGTGTGTGTGCTGATCCGGCCTGATCTTCTCACAGCAGCGTCTGGACCAGGCAAAACGACGTGCAGCGAGACGCTGGGTCAAAACAAAACAAACCAGTCTGAGAGAACAAGTCTGTCAATCCTCGGGTTCATCGCCACCTCACAGGACTCCTATCTAGATGGAGAAGGAGTCACATTCCCCTGAAATGAGCTTCTACAGGATGAAAGCTTTGTGAGAGCTCCCCTGATGACCCACGACCTCGCATGTGTTTGTGCAGAGGGGTGGGGAGCCCTGATCCTGAGCTCTCTGCCTCCCTGCCAGGATCCCGGGGAGTCGGGTTGGGGTGGCCAGACAAGCCCACCATTTTACCCTCCGGTGTTTTGTTTTGTGAAGTAAAAGAGAGAGCCTCAGATGAGCCGGCTCTGTCACAGCGGTGACCTTTCACCCAAGCAGAGGTGGACCACAGGAGGCAGCTCCTGGAGTTTCTGGGAGATCCTGTATCAATGCACAGTAATAATTCTGTAGATCTGCTTTCAGCAGTTTACTTCAAAACACATCTTGTATTTTTATATTAACCGAACATCACATGTGTCTCATTTGAAATCACAGTTAAACTTTTTTTTTTCTTCAGGTGCAGGCACATGTTACTTGAAAGTAGCAGAAAGGTCTTGCATGTTGAAGCGGTATGGATGGAGGCCACCTTCAGAAAATCAAATCTCTGTCAGGAAGTGAAGAGAGAAGCTGTCAACAGAAACCTGTTCACTCGTTTTGTCCAAACAAGCTGACGCCTTCACACTCAACAGGTTTAGGACGACACTGGGAGAGTCTCAGAAATCCCTTTTTGAAACCTCCACTTGATAGTAATGTTGATATCAAAGGATGCTCAGCAGAGCTAGAAGATGAAACCCGTGTTTTTTCCGGCCAGAGCAGGGTGCACACAGAGGCTACGATGACTAACCTCTGCCCTGGCCCTCAGGCGCTTCAGGATGTTAGACTCAGTCCCAAACATACCCACTTACAAACAAACACAGATGCCCCGAATTCCACTTTCACTTGAAACAGTTGACTGACCCCCTTTCACCTCTGTTCAGGTTACCTCCGCTCACTCGGCCCCTCAGGCCATTTTTAATCCAATAGAGTTCAATTTAAAGAGGTTGATCAGGAGGACAAGTTCTGGGACTGAGTGACCAATCAAACTGCCTTGTCCTCCCACCAGCAGCTTCATGAGGGACACCAGGGCTACACCTTGACTTGATCCTGCTGATATAAACCATTTTAAAAGTTTGTTATTAAGGAAGTGTTTCGTAGACAGTATCAATGATGGTGTCAGTACATGGCAGCATGTTTGAACAAGATCGTTCCTTAAGCCTTTCCTGTATATCAGTCAATCAATCAAAACTTTATTTCAGACACACATGGTCTATGGCAAATAACATATAACAAAAACAGGCAAAAAAAAAAAAAAGATAACCACAACAAGACACAATAAAAATAGAATGCTCATCCATTGCCATATAAATTAAGATGCCAGTGATTCCACAGACTAGAAAATAACCTTGATCAGAGTGTAAATAATGCTTTTTACAGAGTTTGCTAGCCTACACATACATCTGTACATAAGGGTTTGAAGCACAGCAGCACAGGTTGGTACGTTGGCATTTACAAACATCTGACTGGTACTACTCCATCGCGGCACCTTAAACAGCATCCTTATACCATCACCTGAATTTTATGTAAACTGCTTTTTCTGTAATGCTGCCACAGGTGGGCAGTATACAGTACATTGGAGTGCAACATGCTTTAAAGAGTGCAGTTTTACAGATACTGAGCACAGAGAGAATGTCTGAAGAAGCATATTAGCTTGTACATATTGCATATAACGCTGCCTGTAAATGTCCCTACCATCAGACAGGTCAGCAGTTATGTAATGTCCCAAGTATTTGACCTCATGATTTGGAGGATGCTGCCAGACAGAGTGAAGTCAGGGAAAGACAGTTTAGTGTCCTCTTTGCTTCTGACAATCATTATGTTACTTTTCTTTGCATTATATTTATTATCAAAGTCCAATTCATACTGAGAGCAAACCCTTAACAGTTGCTGCAGACCAGTGCTATATGGACAAAATATTACAAGATCATTAGCATACATTAGGTTGTTGATGGTTCTATTGCCAACCCAACAGCCAGTCCTGCATTGATTCAACAACTTAGATAAATCATCCATTTACACGTTAAAAAAGCAAGGAGACAAAATGTTGCCTTGTCACACACCATTACTCATAAAAAAATGATACAGATTTTCCCCATTTTACAGACATAGACTGGTGTGCGTACCAATACACTAAGATTCTTAATAAATGTTTCAGAACTCCTCTTTCATGCCATTTATAAAACAAAATTTATTTTAAAGCATGACTAAAACACATAAAATGGTAGTATTATGCCTATTGCATAAATCTAAGATCTCCTTGAGAGCAAAAATGCACATATCAGTGCCAAGGTTTGGTTTGAAGCCAGAATGGTTATGAGTATAAACCACTACCTGCATTAAAACAGCTCTATAATAAAACATGTGCTGTTGTAAGACATCCTCATGATAAACTGGTTAGACTGCAGATCCATAAACTACTAAAACCATTTAATATATTATAAAATGAAAAGCACATCAAACACTTTCTCTTTGAAGATAGTGAGAGCTGCTTTCATTGGAACAAAAAAAAGGGAATTTTTCTTTTAAAATTGAACTTATTGGTGAGTTTCCAAACATTTACTAACTGTTAAAGAAAAGGGTCAAATGGCTTGGACCAACTTTAAAAAGGTAATTGCTGGCAGCAATTTTGAAGTAAACTTTTTTTTTTTTACTTTTCTTATTAGTTTGCTACCATTTCTACTGGAGAAGGGCTGTAAAGTTAGAATATTATAAATGTTGAGTTATTTCTCTAAACCTATTTTTATTTGAATACATGCAAAATAAGTTACAGTCAAAGTGAAAAATTAAACACTGGGATTTCATCATATAGAAGAATCCCTGGACATCCCAGACAAAGTGCAGCCCAGAGACCACTATGATGAGGAAAATAGATGGAAACCATGTTCCCTCGCCCGGACGTGGGTCACCGGGGCCCCACTCTGGAGCTGGGGCGTGGGGCACGCTGGCGGGTGCCTGGTGGCCGGGCTTTTACCCATGGAGCTCGACCGGGCACAGCTCGAAGAGGAGACGTGGGTCCCCTTTCCCATGGGCTCACAACCTATGGGAGGGGCCAAAGGGGTTGGGTGTAATGTAAGATGGATGGTGGCCGAGGGCGGGGACCCTGGTGGTCTGATCCTCGGCTACAGAAGCTGGCTATTGAGACGTGGAATGTCACCTCTCTGGTGGGGAAGGAGCCTGAGCTGGTGTGTGAGGTTGAGAGGTTCCGGCTAGAAATAG
>JAVCKU010000013.1:8600959-8619257 GCA_032273985.1 Hypsolebias coamazonicus
ATATCTTAGATCCTTATTTACTGTTTCTTTTTATATTTTACATTTTTCTACTGTTGTATGTAATGGGACCCTGAGTAAATAATTTCATTCCACCTCATGTACCACATGTGATGAAATGACAATAAAGAACCTTGAATCCTAGAGGGTTTAGTTATTCTTGTTGGTCCTTGTATAGTTGAATAAAGACTCAAACTATCTGAACGTTGGTTCAGTTTCTTTCTGTTTATAATTAAACATCACAGTTGACAGACACTAAAATCATCCATCAGAATAATGTCTCTTTTAAAATTACAGTGATTTAAAATCATCTCGAGCCGATCATTGAACACGTCTTGAGCAGAGGGAGGTCTTTGTGTACACGTAACCGTGGAAGATGTTTCAGGAGACAGAATGATGTTGGACTCGATGCGTTCAATGTCCATTTCCGTTGACCCTGTAACGAGTTCACACTTTAAATGATTTTACATAAACAAACCTCCTCCTCCTCCTCTCCCTTCACTCCGTCTCTTCTAACATCATAACCAGAAATGCTAACAGCAGACGTAGGTGATGAACAAGTTAACTTTCCAAGCAGGTCGATGTTGGATTCAGTCAATAAATGTTCCACTTGTTGGGTTTTGGTTACTGTGGATATTAATGACCCATTAGGAGCCTGTTGGTTTTTAGCATGAATCCCAGATGAGTTTGAATTTAGTAAAGTTTGAAAAAGATGAATCTTGTCTTGTTTCTTAATGGCTGGATTCAGAAACTGGTTTAGTTTTGTATGGAGTTAAAAGTTGCAGTTCCTGTGAGAAACCAAAGTCTTGCTCACTCTTCCTCCAAACTCCCTTTGGAGCCGCGATGGAGGCCGCCTCACCGCCGCTGCTCTGGCGTACCCGCCTGGCGTACCCGCCTGGCACAGGTTCCCATCACTCATCCTCATGTTGCAAGCGAGGAACCACCGGATCAACCACCGGCAGAGCCACCACCACAAGAGCTGGTAAAGGGCCCGTTAGCTGCTGGATTAGCCTGGGTCAGGGCTGGAACGGCACCAAGCAGCAGCAGGAACCCAGCGTGGACACCATCATCCCAGCACCACCAGATGGATGAGCTCACGTCCTCCTCATCGTTGTCAAATCACAACGAGTGAGAAGTGATTGGGAAAATGTCAACCAATGTCAAAACAAAAAGTCCCACTGTACTTGAACATGTCACCGGCCGTTAACCAGATCTATCTGTAGACCTGCAACTGGAGAGCAGATGTTCCAGAGGAACCATTTCTGAGCACGAGTGAAACTGTTGAAAACGTTTGTAAATGACTTCTCTAGATGAGTTCCAGAGTTAAACCCACAAACAAACAGTTTCAACACAATCCAGACATGAAATGTTCCAGTTTTCAGGCTGTGAGGGAACAAATGGTGCTCCTGTTAGTTTTCAGTTCACATCTCTTCAGTGTCTCACTCATCAGAAACGTCATTTCCTCCAGTACAAATCAGTGCCGCTCACTTTGATACTTGGATCGACATGTTCTGATTCTGAGCCGCACGTTGAGAATCTGCTTTTGGTTTGGTTTAACGTTTAAACACCAGAGGGAGTAATATAACTAATGGATTTTTTTCCCTGGTTATTATATCTAGTGTAAAATCATAAAATTAAATTTTCATGAAGAACGTCCTTCCCTCGACTTGCTTGTTGTTTCATCATCTCATCCTGTTGAAGGAGAACGGTTTCGTATCTCCTCTGGTACCAGATCGTAGGAGGATGTCACGCTTGATCTGGAGTTGGAAACAGTCAGGCGAACTGTCGGGGTGAAGAGGCTCCAGACAAAGCACATCTGTTTCATCAGATTTGTTTTCGTTCACTCTTTACTTAGTTTTTTTTATTATATGATCTCATTGTGTCTGTGTAGTTTGTCAGAATTCTTACCCATCGTTATTTACAGAAGTACGACAATAGTGATATAAAAAAATAAGTTTTAGACAAAAGGTTTAGGCTGAATGTACATATCTGTCAACAGTTTTGGTCGACTGAGGAAGACCCATGTGACTGGTCTGAGATCAGTTTCTGACGACCAAAAACAACTTCTGTTATTAGTTGTTAACATGTATGTTAGGCTGATTGGTAACTTTAAATAGTCCCTACGTAAACGTGAATGGTTGTTTCTCTTTTGTCTCTGTGTGTCCCTGTGATGGACTGGAGACCTGTCCAGGGTGTCCCCCGCCCCTCACACAGTGATTGCTGGACATGGGCACCAGCGACCCCCGTGACCCAAAATGGAAGAAGTGGGTAAAAGATAAAGGATGGATTTAGTATACTGTATTTTACTTTGTACATTTAATTACACTTTATTGATTGAAAATGTTTTTTTTTTCAGTATATATTTTTAACAATTGTTAAAATACACTTTATATTCAAGCATTTTGTTTGTTTGTTTATAAAACAACAATAATAGGGCGAGTTAATTTTATGAAGTCATTTTGGGCTAATTTTACACCAGAAAAAAAATTTTTTTAGTACAACAACAACTTGTAACGTGAGAGAGTAGCATGTAACATAAGAGTAGAACCAGAAAAACCAGAAGACTGACATGACAGTGTTATACAAATAAACTTTGTTCCCTGGACTCACTCAGATGAGCTTTCCTTTGTTGGGCAGTGGACACCCATTTGACCCAAAACAAATAAAATCAATTGAGTTTTTTTTTTTTTTTTTGTAAAGGGACAACCCATAAAGCAAAAGGATAGTTTAAAAAAAAATCAGTAACTAACTAATTGTAAAGTTGATTTAATAAACAAGTGCCATGGTTTATTTGCTTACTGCCATTCTAACCACCACTGTCTCCCTCTATACTGGTGTCATCATCCAGTTTTGATAAAGTTCGAACCACAGTATGAGTAATTGGTGTTTACTTCCTTATGTGTACAACAGATTGTATACAGTATTTACCAAAAAAAAAAAAAACTATTGGCATTTAAAATTATAACTTTACTTTAGTTGTGTGAGGCTCCATGTTTTACTTATAAAAACTGTGAAGCTTTTTAGTTCCTCTGAACTATTATATACAGTATATAAAAAAAATTGAAACTTTGTTTAAAAACAAAGTTTATTATTCTTTATTCCATTATGCATTTGGTTACATTATGTGTCAAAAGGGCAAATAATTGTAGATACATACAACTGTTGTTCATCTTTACTAACCTTTCAGTTCACAATATTTGTAAAATGAACATAGCAGATTTTTTTTATTCTATTGACCCTTATAGTCTGTGTCAAATCAATCAACAGGTTTACAGATGCAGCTAAAAAATAGAATATCGTGGAAAAGGTTAAATTTTTTTTGTCAATCATTGCAGAAAGTGAAACTCATAATTTTTTTTAGGTTAAAAATGTATTCAGAATATATTTTAACACTGACAATTTAAATACAGGCATGCAACATCAAAATTTCAGTGGCATTTTTAATCCAAATCCTAGCGACACATTTACTTCCATAGATTCATTACACAGAGAGTGAAATGTTGAAGCCTTTATTTTTTGTAATTTTGATGATTATATCTTACACACAATGAAAAACCAAAATTCAGTGTCTCAGAAAATTAGAATATTGTGCAGAGGTTCAATATTGTAAACTCCTGGTGACACATTATAATCATCTGATTAACTCCAGACTTGAGCTTCAAATGTCCCATTCTTCGAGTCCAGACACTCCTGAACCAGATCCAACATCAGAAGTGTCTTACCTGCTGAGGAAACAAAGAGCTGGACTGTTGCGCAGTGGCCCAACATCCTTTTTTTAGATTAAAGTAAATTTTCATGTCATTTAGAAATCAAGGTCCCAGAGTTTGGAGGAAGAGAGGAGAGACAGAATCCACGTTGCTTCAAGCCCAGAGTGAAGTTTCTGCAGTCACTGATGGTTTGAGTCCATGTCATCTGCTGGTGCTGGTCCACTGGGTTTTCTGAAGCCCACATCAATGCAGCATCTACCAGGACATTCGTGCTTTTTTCAGCTGATGAGCTTTATGAAGATGCTGGTTTCATTTCCTAGCAGGACTTGTCTTCTGTCCACACTGACAAAGCTACCAAAAGCTGGCTGTGGAATACTGTATTCTAATTTTATGAGACACTGAATATTTTTATTTTCATTATTTATAAGTCATAATCATCAAAATTACAAGAAATAAAGTCTTGAAATAGTCCACTCTGTGTAATGAGTGTAAAATGTGAGTTTCACTTTCTGAAACGACTGACTAAAACTGTTGAAGTTTTTCACCATATTCTAATTTTTTCAGATTCACCTGCATGTCAGGAAATCTTCAGTACTCATGCAGTATTTTGGAGGACACACGTTCATTGCAACAAAACAAATAAAATAAAATAAACCGATTTAAGTCACTTTTTTAAAACATAGAAAACTGCTGAAATTTCACGACGGTTTGGAGTTCTTGTTTTTAAAATTGGACTTTCTTAGGCGTGTTTGAATTTAACTCTGCAGGTGCTCACACTTCTGTTCTTCCAAATGTACAGAAGGTTTTTGTAGGGATAGTAGGACAGCATAGCCATGATATCATTAGTTTGCCTTAAAGCAAAATTTGCATCAAGAAGACTCTGCGTCTGTAAGTCGAATGCGTACGTCACAACCCGGTCTGAAGGATCTGTGACATACAGCACGCCGCATGCAATGAAAGCATTCCCTGCTTTAGCTGTGGGGAAGGCCGTGTCAATGATGGACTCCACAGTGAATCTGACTGGGTCGAGCTTTGCAACCATGGTCTTGTCACCTGTGCTTGAGGCAAATATGACCCACAGGCCATTTTCATCCACAGCAAACTTGAAATATGTCTTTGAGTTCCTGAAGAGATAAGTCAGGTTATGATATCTGCTGTACGGCATGACCAGAGTGGTCAGTCTCCGTGTGTTCAAGGCAAACCTGTAAAAGAAAAACACTGATTAATAAAAGGTGCTGGGACAGAGAACGATGATCATTTTCAAAGAGTTAAAACAGCAGTTTTAATGTGCTGAAAACAACATACAAACACTCACTTTACAAGCTGATTCGTTCCTCCATTATGAAAGTAAAACGCTCCTCTGTAGACAACGTGACCACAGCCCTGGTAGAACTTCTGGAGATCGATAACTTTGTGGCTTGCATTTGGAAACGCTGAAATGTTGTTGAACTCTCGTAAAATTCGACCTGGTGGAGAAACGTTGTTAACAGTAAATCAGGGAAACTTCACCGAGTTGAGAAATTAATGGCTGCCTCATGAACCACCTGAAAAATGTTCAGCCAACCAGAATCGATCTTCCTCTGGCCAGGATGCGTCCAACATCCAGGCTCCGAACGTGGCTTGCATTGTGGTGGAGTTCTCTGAACACTTGATGGCTTCCATGCCACATTCTAGTTGGACAGAAGCACGAACGTAAGAATGCTCAAGAACTTTACAGAGCTCTGATCATTTAAGGCTGAGTTCAACGACATGCTTTCACCTGTTTTTGTCCACTTCTCAGCGGTAGGTGCGTTCATTGTATTGTAGGTCTGCAACGAATCTGAAGGAAAATATCAGTAAAAAGATGCTTATTTCATTTGGACATACAGTAATATTTGATTTGTGAAATAATAAATCCCAGTGATAATGTGACGGGTACTCTGATTTTAAACAGGCATGTTCAGATTGCTGCGCAGACTTATTAATATAAAGAAAAATAAAGGTAAACAACAGCTTGGAAAGCAACACGGGACAGTTTCTCACCACTTTTCATTTGTTTGTTAATATTGCTCCCGCTGCTGTTCAAAGTGTCCCTCCTTTGACCTCCGTCTGCAGAAGAAGAGGCTGTGAAATAAAAATACAAATCTGAACAAAGGGAAAACTCAGTGATGTAAGTAATTTTTAAGTATTATTCAGTTAGCATCCTGATCAAATGTTCTCAATGCTAGAAAATACATTTAGAAGTTCGGTGAAATGTTTTTCAACATGCATAGTATATTCAGAGTTTACTCAGATTTTAGTTAGATTTTATGGTTTTTAGCACTGTCTTTGTTCTGTTTGGTCTTTTCTTTCTGGTTGAGAAAAACACAGTCACTAAATTAATTCATATAGCTGGAAAAATAAACTGCAGTATTACCAGATCTTGAATCCAAATGGATTTTGACTCACGACTATGATGATTTACCTGGATCTTGTTTTCTATTTTGATCTTTCCTGGAGTCATTCGTGTTGAAAGTATCTTTGTTGTTTCTGTCTGGTAACGGTGACTCTAAAGAAATAAACATAACATTCAAATAAATATGTTGGTACAGATTCAACATATGGAAGCGTCAACGTGAGTTTTATGATCAGTTGTGATGATTTTACCCTTTAATGTTTTATTCACAGTTCTGTTGCCACTGAGGGCACTGAAAAAGTCTGCTTCAAGTGGGTCTGCAGAGTGAAAAGGCACGTTAATCATGCAACACACCTTAGGTTCAATAAGCAACCAAGGAAGATTTTAAAGGGATTGTCGGGTCATTTTTGAAGTGCTGTTTTGTTAAATATGTATCAGTGGTTAGTACTTTATCTGATGTGACTTCAGTCAAAAAGCATGGTCTGAAGAAAAAGGCAAAAGTCCTTGTCCAGAAGAGGCTAGACTAGAGGTTACTGAATGTTACAGTCAACATGATCAACATGTCTGCTTCTTCCAAAAGTTTACTCAACTGAAACACAGACACATTATATCTGTTAAACTAATACCAATATGTCTTTATAACACTATACTGTACTGTACTGTACTTGTATTTCTAGTTCAGTGATTTACTCAACTCTCAGCAGAATGATGCATTCAGGAGCCTCTCAGCAGCATAGAAATATATCTGTCTATGCTCTGCACATATACAAATTGTGTAAAAACTCAGATGATGTTCAGCAGCAAGAAAAAACAAATGTTGTTGTCAAGGGAATGTGTATTATTTGCACTCAGCATGCTCCATAATTTTCACTGCTCTTTTGTTGTTATTGTGAATGATATTAAAATGTTCCATGGTCCTTACTCTATGTAATAATCAGTCTTCATGTGACCGGTCAGTAAAGGTTCAGCAAGAGATAATTCTATTATCCACAACAAGGTGAATGATGTGATTACACTGACATCTTTCGTCCAAGAGCCCTTGAGAGCTGCTGGTTCCCAGATTTTACTCCTGCTTCTGGCTGCAGCTGCAGGTTTCTGATCACAGCTGGACAGAGTGTGGATGGGCTGGGGCCTGGCAGCTGGAGTGTCTACAAAACTGATTTTTTTTTTCTGTTCAGGAAGTCAGAACGGGTCAGAGCCTCAGACAGGTGAAACCATTGAACTTCTGTGATTGCTGGCTGTTCTCTAAAGCTTTGTAAATAAATATGATGAAGCGTACACCTGGTTGTTTTGGGAATCTCTTTTTTTCCAACAACAGTGTCATTGAAAAGTAGTTTTATTATTAGTATTGTAGTATTTTTTTCAGAACTGTATGTGTTTTTTGAGAAAAAGTTGGTATATAAGATTGAAAAACCATTTAAAACCATACATTTGGCTAACCATTAGCCTAGTCTGGACAAAGAGATCTGCCCATTGAGATGTATTAAAACTAGAGAGAGGAGCGAAAAGTGGAACTTGAGGCCACAGTGGACAAGTGCCTCTACTAGGCCAGCTGAAGAAAAAAACTTAAGTCTCGTTCTGCCATGTGAATAAAGAGGACACTTTTTCTGACCTTTCTGACCAATGCTTCTGCCCTTTCCTCAATACTCCATGTTTTAAAACTAATATCACAGCTGATAAGGTGCCACCTACTGACAGAACATAACATCAAAATGACCTGACTATCCCTTTAAGGTTTATAAGTGAGATGATACCTGCTAACTGTTCTTCTGTAACCTCTTTAATATCTAAAGTATTCAAAGTGCCATGGCTGACATCTTCAGGAAAATTGTCTGGCTCTAAAACAAAAGTTCAGTTTAATGCAGTTTTCATCAAGTCAAAATGTGATGTTTCTTCCTAGTTTTAATGGTTCACCTTTATCTAGTTCCAACTTTGCATTTAGATGGTTGTTAGAGTCAGAAGCATTTGAAGAATCTCTAGTCCTTCCAGCTGAGTGTAGAGTTGGTGGTTCTGTAAAATATAATGATTCAACCAGAGCTGAAAAAACTAAAAGTGCATTGAACTGAAGAAAGTGAGCTGTTGCATTCTGTTGTAACTTAAGGACAAAACTCAAATTGTATGCATTATTGAGGGGACATTTTTCACAGTTTATATTTAGAATATATATATATTTTTAATTAAAAAAAATCAGAATCACTGGTTTACAAAACTTCAAACTTGTGGATTGTTAACTTACAACAAAGTACTAATGATGGTTTTCCAAAAGAGAGTAAATCTTCAAATACAAGTTTCACTATGAAAGTTTTCACACACATCAAATACAGAGTGACTGTTTTACCCACTTTTCATGCTCGACTTAATAAAAGCTCTGCTGCCATCAAAGACATCCCTGTTTTGTAGGAGATCCAGTAGAACTGTGAAATGAAATTACAAGTTAGATTTTTTAAATCATGTTCTTTCAAACAGTTAGGACCATTTCTTCAATAATAATAAATGTAATAAAATAGAAAGCATTGAAAGTTTATGAGAGGAGATTCAACCTGGTGCTTTTATTAGTCCCTCTGTAACATTTGCTGCATCACAGTCTTTCAGGATGATGTAAACGTCATTTTCATCAAACATTTCTTTCCCTATTTTTTTTTTAAAACAGAATAATTAAATGCAATTTTGATCAAGTTTATGCTTTTTGTTTCTCCACAGTGACATTTTTACCATTTTGCAGACTTGATTCAGTAAAGTCTCTGACATCTCTGAAGGCATCACTGTTCTGGAGGAGATCCATGAGAACTACCAAATAAAATGACACGTTTAGACTATAACTTTAAATACATCTCATCTATAAAAGAGGATAATTCAAAGTTTACAGCTGGAGGCAGAGGAGATCCAACCTGGTAATACTTTTTCCAGTCCCTCAGTAACATTTGCTGTGTTTAAGTCTTTTGAGGTGCCATGACTGACATCTTCATGAAAATCTTCTTCTCCTAAAATAAAAAAATACATTAACAATCAGAAATAATTGAATTACCTGTATATAATTTTGATAAAATCACTTGATTTTTTCACACTTTCAACAGATTGCATTTATATGATTGATAAAGATAGAAGCCACTTTGATCTGCTCCATATCAACTAAAACTCAGACGTTGGTTTTATGCATTTGTTTTTGGAAAAATTTGTATAGTTCTGTTTAGCTTCCTGTTATTATAGTAAACTATAAATGTATTTTTTCTTTTCAAAATAAACAAATGCATTTAGAAAATATAACATACAACACATTTTACATTTTTCCTTTTTTGTATCAGAGGAATTTCCACTGATTTGAACCCAAGTTCTGTTTAAATTTTCATCATCATCATCATCATCATCATCATCATCATCATCAGTTCCTTATCCTAGTGCCACTGGGGCAGTGCAAACATCATGCAAACTCCATCTTGGCTGATCCTCAGCAGGATGGCTGAAGATACGGAAAGAGAGTTCAGCTACAGATGTCATCTTCTGATTGTCGAAGAGGACACCACATTTTGTGGGTTTCTTGGGCCTCACTACATGAGACTTCAATTTCTTCTTCTTTATCTGCATTAGGAAGGAGTTATGATCTCAGTGAGGACAAGGACTCTACGGTGGATCTCAGCATTTTGTAGTGTGGGAGGACCAGTGGACCTGAAGCAGGTGTCGAGCAGGTCATTTCAAATATGCATAGTCTTTTCTCTATCTCAGCATTTAAAGACCAGGGTTTTGGAGCACAGAGAAGGAATGACGAAACAAGTGCACATAGGAGTCTAACTTTGGTGGCAATGAGACACCAGTTTGTCCTTCCAAACAAGTCTGAGTTTTGCTGGGGCACTGGTAGCTTTGGCTATCTTATCTTGATGTCTTTAACTGAGTTGTCCTCTAATTCAAGGATTCAAGGTTCTTTATTTGTCATACGCACCACATGTGGTACGTGTGGCGGTACGTAACTGTGTATGCAGGCCCCCAGTTACATCCAACAAAAGTATTAAAATGTAAAAGAAAACCAGTAATAAGATCTAAGATATGAACTAAGAAAAACACTATCTAGAAATACACTAAGCACTAGTAGTATCAAACAATGCATTCCTACATCTTCCTACATCTGGAGGTGTAGACGTCTGTGATGGTGGGGAGGCTGACTCCAACAGACATCTGTGCAGCCTTCATCACTCTCTGCAGAGCTGATGTGAACAAAGACCCAAGAAACTCTATAAACTGTTGGGAGTTCTGTCTCCCTGATGCTCACTATAACACGCTCCTGTTTACTAATAAGCATGGTTGTGGTTTTATCAAAGCTAATCTCCATGCCATGACAACAACTCACAAAGTTTATGTTCTTTGGTTGAATCGCTTGATCATTTGTACAGTCATGAGATCTCCATCATCTGAAACTGAAGACTGCAGGTTTCTTATCCTTCCAGTTTTAGAAGGGAATCAT
Source organism: Hypsolebias coamazonicus (assembly GCA_032273985.1). Lineage (NCBI taxonomy): Eukaryota > Metazoa > Chordata > Actinopteri > Cyprinodontiformes > Rivulidae > Hypsolebias > Hypsolebias coamazonicus. The sequence continues at coordinate 8,611,491 of JAVCKU010000013.1, forward strand.
TACGTATCAGTGCCTCAGGTATGATATGTTCCAAGAATATGTTACGCAGTGTTGGTGACAGTAGACAGCTTTGAAGCACTGTAGTCATTACCGACCATACCCATGCTCTTTGTTGCCTTGTACGGCACTTGTATGGCATTGATTATGCCTCTACTAATGACTGCCCATAGGCCTTCTTGGCTCTCTATAATGCATTTAATAGAACACTACATTGTTACCATTTTGCAGGCTTGATTTGATAAAATCTCTGATGTCACGGAAGGCATCGCTGTTATGAAGGAGATCCAGGAGAACTACAGAATCAAATGACATGAGAGATTAAGATTGTACACATTTCATCTAAGTACCGGTACTCATAAAAAATGTGAACAAAATTCAAAGTTTATAGCTGAAAGCAGAAAAAATAATCCAACCTGGTAACTTTACCAGTGCCTCTGTAACATTTTCTGCATTACAGTTTTTCAGGATGATGTAAACGTCATCTTCATCAACATTTTCTTTTCCTAAAAAAGTTTTAAAGAGATTATAATAAATTAAATGCAGTTTTGATAAAGTCAACACTTGATTTATTTATTTTTTTTTTTATTTTTTTTTTGCCACAGTTTTGAGGGTTTACCAGGTTCCATTTTTGCATTTAGATGACGGATAAAGTCAGAAACTTTTAAAGCATCTCTGATCTCATCTGAATGTAGAATTGGTATTTCTGGGGAAGAAGAAAATTCTTCTTTAAAAACTCTAACACACAATATTTAATGGATAAACTCAAAACAGAAGAATCTTAGAGACATTTTTGCTGATTTTATAAATGGGTCGTATTATCTCATCCTTCATGTTTTGAATCAATAATAATGATTAGCAATTAACAAAGTATTTGAGATAAGATTCAAAATGTGAAGAGAAATTTTGTTCATAAACATGCTTCACTGTGGAATTTTTCACATTTATTAAACGTAAAAGTACATTTTTACCATTTTGCAGGCTTGATTCAATAAAGTCTCTGACATTTTTGAAGGAATCGCTGTTCTGGAGGAAATCCATGAGAACTATAATGACATGTTAGATAATTTTTTAAAACATATTTAATCTAAAAAGACAAAGAAGAAAATGTAAAGTTTCCATCTGAAAGCAGAGGAGATCATACCTGGTAATGATTTTATCAATTCCTCTGTAACATTTTCTGTGCCATGAAGGGGACTGTCATAAAAACCTTCTGCTCCTAAAAAAAATACAATGAAATACACAAACAAAATTAAATTAAATACAGTTTTGATAAAGATGACCGAGTTCCATTCTTGCATTTAGATGACTTATAGTCAGAAACACACAAAACACCTCTGAGCTTCACAGTTTGAGCTGAAACACACATATATGAAGATGTCATGCATTTAGATATTATTTACAGTTTGTCTTCAACGGATAACAGAAATAACAATTATGCTTTTTATAAATAAATAAATAAATAATTAAATAAATAAAATACACTTTCAAAAAATTATTTGAGACATTTCCAGTGTTTTTAGACCCAAGGTATATTGTCTAACCTTTCAGGTTCTCTATAGTATATAAACTATAAATAACTTTTTACCATTTTGCAGGCTTGCGTTAATAAAGTCTCTGAAGGCATCACTGTTTTGGAGGAGATCCATGAGAACTACAAAATAAAATGTCATGTTAGACAAGAAGTTCAACCACATTTAATCTAAGTACACATCTTCTTCTTTCTTTTTTGTTCCCTTATCATGGGTCTCCACAGCGAGTCATCCTCCTCCATCTCTGTCCTCTGCATCCTCTGTCCCAGGGGTCTGCAACCTGCGGCTCTGAAGCCACATGTGGCTCTTTAGTCCATACACAGCAACAAATTTATAGTTTTAGCAGTTTCCCTGTCATTTCCTTTGCAAATACCGGTATATGGATACTAGTAATAATACACAGAGTAATTCACTGTCTGGCCCCAAAAAAGTTGCACCAAAAACAAAGGTCACACACTAATATTTTGTTGGACTGTCTTTAGCTTTGATTACATCATGCAGTCTCTGTGGCTTTGTTTCGATAAGCTTCTGCAATGTCACAAGATCTATTTCCATCCATTTTTCACCATCTTTCATTGATGGTGGCAGATTCTGACCACTGCGCTTAGCCTTCTCAACACATCCCAAAGATTCTCAGTGGGGTTCAGGTCTGGATTCTGGTGGTAAATCCATGTGTGAAAATGATGTCTCATGCTCCCAGAACCACTCTTTCACAATTCAAGCCCAATGAATCCTGGCATTGTCATCTTGGAATATGCCCGTGCCATCAGGGAAGAAAAAATATATTGATGAAATAACCTGGTCATTCAGTATATTCAGGTAGTCAGCTGACCTCATTCTTTGAGCATATATTGCTGAACCTGGACCTGATCAACTGCAGCAACCCCAGATCACTGTGCCACCATAGGCTTATACAGTAGGCCACATTTTTTTTCTGGCCACATTTCTTCCTCGAACATGATGGAGCCCCACCATCCTTCCAGTTATTAATAATGTGTTCTTTACCCAATTTTAGTAGTTTCTGCAATGTCGTTAGATGTTTTCTCTGCTTGATGCCAATGATTTCACCCTTCTCAAACAGACTGACATCTTTTCCACGACCACGTGATGTGTCTTTAGACATCATGGTTGTTTAAGAAATGAGAAGCAACTCATTGCACCAGTTGGGGTTAAATAACTTGTTGCAGCTGAAAGATAATCACTCATGCAGTAATTATCCAACAGGAGGCTCATATCTGTTTGCTTAGTTAAATCCAGGTGGTGACTTTTTATTTTATTTTTTTGGCCAGGCAGTGTATGACCCAAAAGACTCACAGTACAGATAGGTGGTTCAGTGATTCATGTGACTCCCAACAACCCAGTTAGGCTCAAGTATATTTGTCATTCGCATCTCATGTAGTACATGAGCTGGAACAAAACTGTGTACTCAAGGTTCCAGTTACCAGTACACCCAAAAAGAACAAAAATATAAAGCATAAAAAGAAGCGGCATACAAGGATCTAATATATACACTAAACACTAATACTATAATACTGTATAAAACAGCAGTCTGAACATCTGTAGTGAGCAGATGGGTACGAATGAATACAGCAGCATGAGATCAGCAGCATGGATAATCAGCAGCATTTGTGTGATTCTAGTTGTATTTGTTACTCCCAACAGAACACCAGATCTGAAGCAGCGTATCGGATAGATGAAACCTCTTCAACACACCAGAATAAAAAGTCCTGTTGCTTTTTATGAAATCCTTAAATTCATTTACTTTGGATGTTTTTTTTTTATGTTTGATTAATACCTGCAATGACAAAAGTTTTGCAGTTCTGTTTTTGTTAATTTTCAGATTTAACAAGTCCATCATGTCTAACAGAGTCATCATTCTTTATCTCAGGTGGTTATGATGGTTATCGCCCTGCTTTCGCCAGCACTCCCAACTCCGGATATGGACAGACTCAGTTCAGCACACCTCGCGACTACTCAAATGGAAATTATCAAAGGGTATGAAGGAAGCTCAAGTTTTTTTTAATGTTGATTTTGTTAAGACTCTGTTCTGAACGTTTCTAAAACATCTTTTTATTCTTTCCTACTCCAGGACGGTTACCAACAGAACTATAAGCGAGGAGCCAGCCAGGGAGCCAGAGGAGTATCGAGAGGAAGCACTCAAGCAATGCGATCTTGAAATGGCCTTTAATCGTGACTGTGACTGAAGAATCTGCACCACACTGAAAAATTAAACCCATGAATGCATTAGCCCCAGCTCACTTTTGCTTTCTTTTCTTTGTTCTCCATCAGTCTTTTAATCCAAGTTAATGCCCGTTTTATTTGAAAATAATAAACAATTTAAAGGTTAAAACACAAGGCGAGCTGTAGATCCAGTCATTGGGTCACACAGGCCATGTGCTCCAATACTCCTGTAAACTTGAAAGATTTCATAGGTTATATATATATTTTTTATTAATAAAAAAACGCACAGGCCACTGCTGGTTCAAATCATGGGAGGCCCTTCCCTTTCTTGGTTTCTTGTTCTCATTTTGGTTCAACAGACATTATTTTTGTTTAACGAGCTCCCGTTTACTTATTTGTAAATTGATGTCGCTTCAAAAGTTTTAATAAAGTTGTGTTGCATAATCACATTTTTGAGTTTTTTTCCCTTTGTGGTTTAAATCGAGTTATTTGCAAGGCCAATTTCCTAATGTGCACTACCAAATATTATCTGTAGAAGACTTTGCTTTTTAAAAAGTAACGTTTAGTTTAAATTATATTGGAGGTGCAGTTTTGTAACAAGTTGAATTATTGTTGAAATTGTTTTCATGTCGTTTGTCAGGGGAAGCTGCTACATATCCAGATGTAAAGCTGAAACATCCAGCTGTTAATTTTCATGTCAAATGAAGTTCAAATAGATCCACAACATTTGGCAAATTACTGCAAACTTGTTTTGCTCTCTTTAGATAACTGCTTTGCTTCTTATCTGATGTGATTACACTTCATGGACAAATAAAAAAAATGTTAGAAATTAACTATATGATCATCGTAATGATTCAGCATGATTATTTTTCTGAACTGAAAAATTTGTCTTCTCATTAATACTGATTATCTGAAGTTTTTATGTGTAACTAATTTAAGAAATGCCCTTATAAAACAAAAATGTTACATAATTTATATTTTAACTGTTTAGAAACCTTTTAGTTCATTTATTAAAAAAAAAAAAAAATTTTTTTTCACTTGCCAGTTTTAATTAACCAGAATTAATTTTTAGTTCGAACAGTTTCAGCCCAAATTTAAAAATTAGGATTTGTGAAATTTTACATTTACTTGAACTAACGGTAACATTGCCCTGCATTAATTGTGTAAACATTTGATTAACATTTAGGGAGTTGTGCATACTTTAAATACCTTTTTATTTTTTTGTAGATTAGAAAGAAACTTGTTTTTCAGATATATGTAACTTGCAATACAAATGGAAGACAAAAGAAGGTAATGTCAAAGACAGTACAATAATAAAAATACAGAAAACTGTATTGTCATACACACAACGCATGGACCGAAACACCACCACCTGCATTTTCATCTGTTAGCCCACTACTGTACACATAATCTACCTACTGTCCATAAATACTCACATACTTGCATATATGTTTTTATAGTTTGTTTATACCCCTTCATATGTATAACCTGTTCATAGTCTATACACTCATAACCTGTATATATTTATACTTACAGCATATTCAAAGCAACTTGCTATTTATTGTAATACAGTACTGTATATATACTGTATACTGTATATACTTTATTATTATTATTATTATTTTTGCTAAGCACTTCTGGAGGGATGCAAACTGCATTTTGTTGCTTTGTACTTGTGACAGAGGAAACTTGCAACTGTGTTTCAGACATCTTTAATGACTTAATTCTGTACTAATCCTAAAAAGTCAAACTTTATCAACATGTTTCTCAAGGATTCTTAATACGATGACACTTGAAAAAGTTTTTTTTTTTCCCTACATTTATCTTAACTAGCTAAAAAAAAAAGTCAAAATAAAGTAGTTTGGAGATACGAGTGTTGCTTGGTTATGTTTATTTTTTTTTATTATTTTTTTTTTTTTTGCGACCTGCCTGACAAGATGCTTTTTAAATACGTCGCGCATGTATGACGTCACTCAGGGGTCCTTCATGAACGGATGTCTGCACGTGAGTTTATCAAAATCGTGATGTTCGTCTGTGTGTAGATTCAGCCTCTGGTTGAACATATTTTAGTGAATAAATCCTCCACAGTTAAATAAAAGGTAATTTTTAAGTAACGTCTTTTATTTCCGCTGCTCGTGCTGCGCTCCTTTGTTGACATTTTAAGTAGCTGTAAGCTTTCTTCACGTGTGTGTGTTTTACTCCAGATTTCTTTTTGTTGTTATTCAAGCGCCTTCTGTTTCTGGCAGGAAAATGGCGACAGTTCGTAAGAAGGTAGACAACCGGATTCGGGTCCAGATTGAGAATGGAGTCGCCTTGCAGCACCGGAGCATGTTTGTGGTGGTGGGGGATCGTGGGAGAGATCAGGTTAGTCATCTGCTGCCAAAGACAAAGTGATTTTATTTTTTCAACTCAACCCAGTCTGCCTCTGAAACAGGTGGTGATTCTTCATCACATGTTGTCTAAAGCTGCTGTCAGAGCTCGACCCTCAGTACTTTGGTGCTACAAGAAAGACCTTGGCTTCAGCAGGTGGGTGTGCACCCCACCTAGCTACACACACACACACACACACAGAGGGGTGTGACATGTGTTGAGATATGTTCAATATGTCTGAAACAGCAACCGGAAGAAGCGCATGAGAAAGCTGCAGAAGAAGATCAAAAGTGGAACGTTGAATCTGAACCAGGACGACCCTTTTGAGCTCTTCGTCGCTGCGACCAACATCCGCTACTGTTACTACAACGAGACGCACAAAATCCTGGGGAACACCTTCGGCATGTGCGTCCTACAGGTCAGTGGTTGAACTCCAAATGTTCTGAGTTGCACGTGGATCCAGGAGAAAAATTCCTGCACCGAAAGGTTTTTATTTTTCCCAAAATTTTCTGTGAAACGTTTTTGGAGCCTTTGACCTGAGGTTGTCTTGGTTGTAGCGAGAGAAGCAAAGTTCAGCAGGTGCTGTTTAATCTGTCACTCAGGATTTTGAAGCTCTCACTCCCAACCTGTTGGCACGAACTATCGAGACGGTGGAAGGCGGGGGTCTAGTGGTCCTGCTCCTCCGAACGATGAAGTCTCTGAAGCAGCTTTACACCATGACTATGGTAAGTCTCAAACTCGACTGACTTCCACATCTCACAGACGACCAGAGCAGTCTTTCATTTATTTATTTATTCTCCCAGGATGTGCACACTCGATACAGGACTGAGGCTCATCATGATGTGGTGGGCAGGTTCAATGAGAGGTTGGTATTCTCTTTTTATGAGACGTATGTTTCAGTGGAACAAACATGTATCAGTGTTGATTTGTGTTCACAGGTTCATTTTGTCCCTCGCATCCTGTCAAAACTGTGTCGTTATCGACGACCAGCTCAACATCCTGCCAATCTCCAGCCACATGGCAAACATCAAGCCGGTCCCCCCAAAGACTCAGGTACCTGTGCTCCAACTGTTCAGTCCATCAGACCAGCATTCATCAGAAATGGATACAGTAAACGTAAACTGAGTTGTATTTAGTTTCCTCATTGTTGCTCACTGTCAAAGGCAAAAGGGTGAAAACGTATAAATGCCTGAGTGTATTTTCAAGATTGCCCCCACAGCTGATCAGTCTTAGAAAACACAAAAATGCTGGTGCCTGTCAGTTTTACAGAACTTGAGCTAATGATTTGTTGTGGTAGTAGCTAGGCCTGTTGCAATAAACAATAAATCAATTAATCAAATGATAAATGAAAATTAAGTTGATAATTTTCATTTATCGGCTTTATCGTTTCTTCGTGTCTCTCTTTTTTTACTGAAGACACTGGATGACAAAAAGCTCAACTCCAGTGTTCTTCACTGACTCCTCCCTTTCGCTTTAAAATCTGTTTTAACTGTCTAAAATCATGTTTTTGGATCGCTAAAAGCAGCTACGCTGAGAAGCTAAGCTACAAGTTAAGCTAACAGGCCGACCTCAGGGGAAAAAAAAACTCAGTGTCGAAGCTCCAACATTCACAGTTAAAACCCGTGTCTTTGTGTAAAAAGTTGTTTTTCTCTGCAAAAAGAAGCTGAGAACTTGTTTACTGATTTTT
>JAVCKU010000013.1:8652218-8662362 GCA_032273985.1 Hypsolebias coamazonicus
TCCGACTTACATTAAAATCGAGTTAAGAACGGTTTGTAGGTACGGAACCCGTTCGTAAGTCGAGGACTACCTGTATGCTTAATGCACAAATTTGAATTTACTGTGGTGGTGGCAGCATGATGTTGTTGTAATGGTGCATTGCACAATGTAAATGGAATAATGAAGAATAACGTTTACCACTAAATTCTTCATTTTTCCCTTTAAACATATAGAAAGTTAAAACATGGACAGACGTTGCTCTGATAGGACAATGATCCCAAACGTCAAAACTGATTTCTTACTAGATACATAAAGTAGGCTAACACTGACCTTCTGGTACAGCCTTCCCAAAGCCCCATCCTCAACCTTAATATTTGTGGACAATCAGGAAGCAAATACATTTAAATTAATTCATCAATTCTGCCAACAAGAGTGATCAAATATCCACCGGAGTTTTATTAAAACCTCATTGATGGCTACAAAAAGCTTGTGGTTGACACTCTTTGCTAAAGGACATTTAACAAAATATCCGTGCAGGGCTGTATTTGAGCCTGTATGTTTAAAAGTTTAAGTAAATTATTAAACATCCACAATAAATTCAACTTTGTACACCCAATTTGAGTGCTCAGTAGTATTATCATTTCAGCCTGGGTAAATGAATGGTTCAAGTAGGTCAATAAAAGCTTCGTAACCGGCCATCATGTCTGTGATGAGAACATTCAAACTTCACACCATAGCAGCATTAGATGTTAAGGAACTGTGTACCTACGGCATTAAACTCAGTTTGCCCCCAGATTTCACGCCTTCTCGTTTCTGAACATAGTTGGCAGGAATTGTTCCCTCGCGTCCTGCAGCGTTTTTAGCATGGTACCAGTTTGAATCCTGGAACACAAAGCGTCAGGAATGGTTCAAATTTTAACGAACATCGTTTGAAAAGTGATATCTAGAACAGTCTGTCATCACAGGAACAAATGTTTACTTTTGTGACAACGATGATGGTCAGAATGTCTCCTTTGCTGAATGGCAGGTCCTGCTCCGACGTGCCCTTAAAGTTGTACCTGGCCACGCACTCCGTGCCTTGCGGCCATGGGCTCTGCAACGACGTGGATAGAGCACATTTTAAAGAGTTAAAAAAGTGCAGAAAAAATGTAAGTGTCACCAACAACCCACTTCTGGAACTCTTGGACTCATCTGGACCTCTGTCATGGCGAGGTGGTTGGATCCTCTCACAGGTGAGGTGTTGTAACTGCTACCATCAGAGCTGGTCAACACACCCACACATACAGGACCTGCAGAGAAAAGAAAAATAATATGAGCAAAATGCTTCTGCTTCAGGAAAACCACAAGCACAAATTCAGGAAGATATGCTTGCTCATTTAGAAAGCAGAACAACAGCAGTCTTCTTTTTTATTCACACTTTCACAACTCGTACCGAAGTTTCCGTGACGCAGAAAAACAGTATGTAAATATAGAGCACCTTTCATTGCACACAGGCCTGAAACCGCAGTTAGACCTTTGCTAAAACCTTCAGTTAGAATCATTTTAAGAACGTGTTTCAGTTTATGTCTACCTTATAGATCCCTTGTTTAAACTTTTAGGAGTCAAGATAGCTGTCTGCCATGCTGGAATGTAATCTTGTGGTGATATCTGACTAGATGTGAAGGCCTCAGCCAAGCACTTCATGCCAGCAAAGCACCTACAACAACAGAAATCTAACTAAAGCTTGAGTTTCAAACAGCAAATCAGACCGGAGGAGGCGTCATCGTTAATGACTTAAGAATCAAGCCATGCTAAATATTCTCTCTGTCCTCCCTCAAACCTCCCTTCTTCTTTCAGTTCCTTCTGAAGAGGTGGCAGGGATGGTCAGAAAACTAAGAGTAAATTGTGCTTTTGATAATCCGATACTGTACATGAGGTTACATCCTATGAGGTCAAATTCCTGGACTATATTCCTGATTTAGAAAACACCAATAATGGACTTGAATGCTGAAAACAAGTCCAAACAGCACAGCCTCTGTGATAAGCATGTGTACTACCTAAAACATTATTTGACAAATGTTACAATATGATGGATGCTGAAGCTTTATAAATGGGTTTTGTGTTAATGGTCTTGATGCACTTCCTGTCCAAACCACCCCTGTTTGAGACAACAGTTAACAGTGGAGTGGTTGCAGTGCTGTTGTCTTGCAGTAAGAACGTTGCTGGTTCGGTTCAACACTGGGACCTTTCTGTGTGTACTTTACATGTTCTCACCATACTACGTTTCCTCCCACAGTCTAAAACTTGTGTGTTTGGTTAACTGGCTACATTAACTATCACTAGGTGTTATGAGTGGTTGTCTCTTTGTCCATGTGATGGTAGGCCTGTCACGATAACAAATCTTGTTGGGCGATTAACTGTCTTAGAAATTATTGCTATATTGTTTGAAATTTGACAATAATTAGTCATTATTGCCAAATTTAAGAATAAATGTTTAATTTGTTTTGCACTGTAGTGCCTTTTTTTTCGACCATCAGATGGCCGTACAAGACTGTGTGAACCGAAGGATGGATAGTGAGGGAGCAAGCAGTGTGTCTCTCAAGCCCCCAGTATACTCCCAAGTATGTCAGTCCACGTGTACCAGATTATAGAGTCGAAGTGGACACCTGCAGGGCATGTCCGCGCAAAGCTAAATTTTTACGCCCGCGTACTCGGTGTCGCACCATAAACTGCCCGGCGACGGACTGTTTTGTATGCGACACTAATATATTAAATCCCCTTTCGTCATCCCTGATCTGGCCTTTTCTTTTGTTTTTTGACAAAAGGCAGTGATCTCTTCCTCCTCCATTGATGTCATGACTGAAATGGTGAGAAATGAAGGAATTTGTCACGAGCGAATTAAACTCAGATCCAGCGTGGCTGCCGGGAGGGTCTGGAGATTTCCTGGTGGGCTGGTCTGATGTGTGGGCTGCAAGACCAGCACTCCATGTTTTTTTTTTTTTTAAAGAACTTTTTATTAACAACATATAAACACAGAACACCGCTGCGGCTGAGGCTGCCAGTTCATTTTTTTTCTCCCAACCTGTCAATCGATCCAGTAGGCGTGTCAGCAAATGACCAATCTGCGACCTCAATTTGACCCCAAGGTAAACGTCCCTTGTCTGTGGAGTGGCTCTGCAGCCACTCAGGGTAGACGCTCGAGCATGAAGTCTGAACCCTCTGCGGACAGTGCGCATAGTTTCTGCGTGGCTGACAGGACGTGCAAGTATACTGGAGTCTTAACAAAATGGGAGGGAAAGCCCCTTGACGTGACATGGGCTGTCTTTCTTCGGTTTTCAAAATGGCAGATGCTCGGTGTGGTTTGAACTCTTTAGCATTTTTCACACAAAGCTTTTAATTTAAAAAAAAAAAAAACAGTAAACAAGTTCTCAGCTTCTTTTTGCAGAGAAAACTTTTTACACAAAGGCACAGGTTTCAACCATGAATTTTGGAGCTTCGACAAGACGGAGGTTTTTTCCTCGCGGTCGGCCTGTTAGCTTAGCTTGTAGCTTAGCGTCGCAGCTTAGCTGATTTTAACGATTAAAAACATGATTTTGGACAGTTAAAACAGATTTTAAAGCGAAAAAAGAAAGGGAGGGGGTCAGTGAAGAACACTGGAATTGAGCTTTTTGTCATCCAGTGTCTTCAGTAGAAAGAGAGAGACACGAAGAAACGATAAAGCCGATAAAAGAAAATGAGGTTGATAATTTTCATTTATCATGCGATTAACTGATTTATTGTTTAACGCAACAGGCCTATGTGATGGACTGGACTCTAGTCCAGGGTGTACCTCGCCTTTCACCCAACGACCACTGGCACCAGTTCCCCTCGACTATGACTAGCAACAAGAAGATAAAGGAAAAGAATGGATGCTAACAGAAACATATTCCGTTAGTTGATAAATTTGTTTTTAGATTGTATCAATGAGTAGACTCTTATTCTTAATGAAGGTCTGCAGTTAATGCCCTTCTAGTTTCTGTTTGATGTCAAAGTCTTGCAGCTCTCAGATCTCAAGCTGAAAAAATATATATAGTACAGTACAGTACTGTATTTATATTTTTTCCAACTGGTCATGTTTAATAAAATACATTAAAATTCAATGAATAAATTGTTATCATTCAGCAGGACCAAAATCCTAAAACCATCAACTTAAGAGCATTTTTTGGACATGAAACCATTTCCTCTGTAGCCATGAGAAAAGTGAATCACTGGGGCCAAAGCAGTGACCCAGCACTTTATGATTCCTCCCCTGTGGGACACTGACTGCATCACATCAGCAGGCTTCTAGCAGCTGACTGAATAGGACAGTCTGTCATAGAGTCACACTGCAATTTCCAGAGAGCCCTCCATAGAACACCAGCTTTAGCCTTTTCATGAAGCACAACAAGGCTATCATTGTGTTTCCTCTGGCCCCTTTCATTTAGAAGTTCATCATCATCATCATCAATCTGGTTAGAGAGAAACTTTAAAGGCTGCATTTCAATACTGCTGCTCTACAAACAAAATAATACTCAGAATATACAGGTAATCAGAATTCTGTTTAAATTATCTTGCATTTTATGCCTCAAATGGTTTCAAAATTGAATATAGCAAACAATTAAAAAAATAGCATTTCATGAAGAAAATGCTGGTTCACTTCCCTTTGCATGCCGTTTGTAAACAATGACCTTGCGTGACGTTTTAGAACCAGACTGTGTGGTGGCGACGGCGCTCATCAACATATCCAACTTTAGCTCATCTGAAGCCATTCCCGTGTTCAAATCATTCAAATCTTGAATCAGGCTCCTGACCTTAATCAATTGCAGATAAACATCCAGTGATTACTTTGAAAGTTTCAATAAAACCAGTCAAGTGGTTCACGTGATATTTTGCTAACAGACAGACGGCTCTGACACTTGAATTTTAATAGACTTCATGGGACCCTTTAGCACTCCCAGAATATGTTGGGAATGTATCTCTACAATGCCAAATTGAAGCTCAATATCTGTAAATGGACTGTGTTGGAGCCATTTGTTAGGATCAACTAGCTGTGGCAGCCATCTTGAACTGGATTAATTTCTAAGTGTAAATCAGATGTACATATACACATCCAATCATTGCTTCCTGAGTGTTAATTAAAATCCAACTACAGTATTTGATCATAAAATGGTTTGCTGTTAGACACAACTGCATGGTACGTCTTCTGTTACAAATAAAGTCCAGGTGTTTTTGTCTTGAGCTTTTTTGAATTTGCATGGTACAGCACACAAACATGACATTTAGGGATACACAATATTATTGGCATAGTATCGGCCGATATTAGTGATAAGGTTAAATATTGGACATTGGACATTCCATCAGAATAATTCAACAATATAAAAGGTGCTGTTTTTTTTATATAGATTACATATTTATATAGTGTTACATTATTTTTAGCCCCTTTTGTGGCATCTGTATTTGCTAGCAGGCCAAATTGACAAAGACCATGCAGAATAATGTAGTATTTAACAAAGTAATTCCACAGCAGATAAAGCTATGTAGTCTCTGTAACTAGGTCTAGGAAAAAAAAATCTGTATTGGTTATCGGCCAAACAAGTTTTAACATATTGGCATATTGGTGAAAAATCCATTATCGGGCATCCCTAATGAAACTGACATTTGATTGACAGATCCTACGTGAGCAGTGAAACACAGCAACTCCTGAAGACAAAAGCAAAACAAGTGCTGGCAAAAGAAGCCTGAGTGGAGTCAGGAACAGACCAGAAAGAAAAAAAATCTAAAACTACTTATTCCAAACAAGCGTGGTTTATTATTCTGAGTATTTTCTGTAACAAGCCTGTCAATCAGCAGAGGCCCTTTGGTGTCTGATAAATCAGTGAAGGTCTGATCTGAACAAATCAGTGGCTGCTTGACGGAACAAAGCAAGACAGGACAGGAATGTAGAAAAGTCTTCTGTCCTCAGCAGATCTGCCACGCCCTCGTCTACCTGCAGAGAAAATCTGAGCTGAAAATTCAGCTTCATGCTGGGAAAGGGACAGACATCAACTGGTGCCATACTGTAGATGGGTTTGTGGATATTTTGTATGAACATTTTACAAGTGTAAAGCAGCTTTCAACACGAATTTGCTCGTGTATTGTACTTAAGTGCTATTTATAGATACTTGTATTTAAGGTGAGAGGGTTGGAACAGCTCATCTAAGAAATCTTTTATATGTCTGTGGGCTGTTGGGAGATGGTTTTCTATAAATAACAGGAAAATTGTGTCATTTTCCCACATCTCATTAGAAGTTACAAAAAATAAAATGTACACAGTAACAATCTAACAATGCCACAAGTTTGAATTGATTGAGTTAAATTTTGTTTTAAAGAAGGGGCAGATATGATAAGATTTTTTCTTCTTCTGCTACCTTTCATTTTATGTATTGTTTACTATTATCATGTGGTTTTGTAAATTGTTTTTTGTGTTTTAAATCTGAAATGAAGAAAATAAATAAATAAATAAATGTGATACAGTTGATCACACTATTACAGAGACTTGAATATGATGTTGGAATTACAGGAACAGCTCTAAATTGGTTTAAATCATATCCATCGGATAAGATTCCAATTTGTAAATGTAAATAATGAATCTTCATTATACACCAAAGTTAGTCATGGAGTTCCTCAAGGTTCAGTGCTTGGACCAATACTCTTTCCCATGTAAATGCTTCCATTAGGTAAAGTTATTAAACAGTATGGGATAAATTTTCATTGTTATGCTGATGATATAGTTAAATTTGTCCATGAAACCCAATTAATCAAATCAGTTACTTAGACTACAAACATGTCTTAAAAAAGACATAAAAACATGGATGACACTAAATTTTCTGCTTTTGCATATAGACAAGACTGAGGTTTTAGTTTTGGGACCTGACCATCGTAGGAATGAATTTTTCAGTCTTTCACCCTCCTTGAATGGTATTAATCTGGCCTCCAGCTCTAGTGATAAAAATCTTGGTGTTATTTTTGATCAGGACATGTCTTTTATCCCTCACATTAAAAATGTTACTAGAACTGCCTTCTTCCACCTGCGTAATACTGTATCTCTAAAATTAGAAACATCTCATCTAAAAATGATGCAGAAAAACTAGTTCATTCATTCAACCTTTATTTATACAGGCTAGCCTCGTTGAGCCACGGGGACTCATTTACAAGAGGGACCTGTTGCATTCATACCTAGGGTCAATTTAGAGTTACCAATCAGCCTAACATGCTTCATATATCTGACTCTAGAGTTTGGAAATCCACGCAAATCTGTGTTTGTTGTGCTTTTGGTTTATTTGAGTCATCTATTCCTCGTCCACTTTGTGGATAATTTCCTGACCAAAAAAAAAAAAAACCATAAAATAAATGCTTTTATTTCCACAGGAGGTGGACATCACAGAAGCATTAACTTTCAACAACAAACCTGAAACACTTTGACGCTGCTCGTCTAACTGTATTCAACATAGGTACAACATTATCTCTGAAGTGGAGCGTAAAATGATCTGCTCTGATGGACCAAACTCATATCTTCCTCTTTGTAAATAAATTGATGCATCTGCTGGAGGTCGTAGAAGGGCAGCTGTTTCATTTATGCACTAAATGCAAATCACATAACCTTGACGTGATGCACAGAGAAATGTTGATGAATTGTTTTAAAGTACTTAAGCATTAATGATGCTGTTTTATTAATTTATTGGTGAATAGACAGGAGATGCCTTTACAGGTCAAAGTTTGTTAGAGAACATTTAATACAAACTCCAAACCTTTTCCAAATAATAAAATATGAGGACGCATGAGGAAAAACAAATAAAGAACTTGAACTAAAGAACTTAAAATGCACCATTCCTCTATGTTTGAACAGATGGTTTTACTCACAGGCCTTCAAAGCTCATACTTTTGAATGGATTTGTTAAAAATGTAATTGGCCGCTGTGACGACTTTTTACTTTTTCTCCACGAGTCTAGGCTTATTCCACAAAAAAAGTAATTTGTCAGTTATTTCTCTGTCTGACAGCAGTGATTCATCTCACAGCACATTACATTTTTTCATTTCACCTCCAAAGTGGACATGTATTGCTGTTTCTGAAGTGATTTTCTCACCTTTGCTGAACTTTTAAGACTGAATTCTTAGTCTGGATACAAATTTCACCCCTTCAACCAAATTTTACTGTCTTTACTATCTCTGGCTCTCCTTTTTTAGGTTTGCCGCTTAACAAAATGTGTGAAGAGGCTCAAACACAGACAGGAATTATTAAGAAAAATGAAAAAAATGTCTTTCTGTTTTATTTTGCGCTGAAGTTTTAATCAAGATCTTGTGACAAACAATGCTTTCTTGGTTCATTTGAGCGGTGATGTAATTTTCAAACTTTTCTGTGTATAAAATCTCTTTCTTAGTTGCAGTAAATGCTAATTCTCTGCAAGGTGTGAGATAGTCATTTTATGTTTAAATTTATTTTATTAGAAATTCAATAGGTCCTGAAAATGTGGTCTGAGGAGGTCACAATGATGGTCACACAAAGAAAAGGGAGGGAAAAAGTACCTTACTTGCCGCTGTACACGTCGCACCGCCTTATAAGTCGCATCAGTGCAAACATGTCTAATAAAACAGAAAAAAAAAAACATGAATAAATCGCTTTGTCATACAAGTCGCATCTATCATGTGTCACCGCTGGCACTTCGCATTTATTATGCATCACCGCTGACCACCCAGAAATGTGGGCCGGTGTTGTGCCAAAAATTGATTGGCTGCCAAATGGCGGCCGCGTTAGCATAAACAGGAGGACTTTAACAAGAACTTAACAAGATTAACACTTATAAACAATTATTTGCTTGCTTGACGTTATAGCAAAGGGGTGTCTCAGTTGAACTTTTCCTTAATAAATGCACTCAGTGTTCAAATCAGCTGCATTTCACCTGGGTGGTGAAATGCAGCTGATTTGACGTTTGCTCCAGGAGTTCGGAGCGAGACGAAAGTGGCTTGGTATGGCAAGCCAAGTGTCTCATAATAACCACTTTTGCCTATTAATGACACATTTGGCTTGCCACATTAGTTGAGGGTCCTCTAGTGGCTGCAAATGGTAATGTTTAATATTTTTCATGTCAGGATGAATGAATGTCAGATCTCTGGCAAAAAAATGGGTTATAAATATGGGGAAAAAACATATGTTGGTTGCTTCAGTGTATAAGTTGTAGGACTAGCAAATTTATGCAAAAATGTGCAACTTATACGCTGGCAAATATGGTAGTTAATTGTGTGGTTTTGAAGCTCTTTTCTTGCTTATTTGTTTGTTTTAGCTATAAATGTTTTAGGAAGATGCTGAAATCTACAAAGCATACTGTGGGAGTTCTGCTCTGCTAGCTCCTGCACCCACAGTCAGACTCTAATCAGCTACACCTGTGGTTCATTGACTCGATGAGCATGAGGAGCATAAAAGGCTGCAGAAGACATTCAGCCAGCACTAGAGGATTTCCTGCCACTGGTAGTCTTGTTATAGCCTTTTACTTTTGTCTATAAACCAAGTATTAACGATTTGTATTTCTCTCTGTACCTCCAGTGAATTACTCTTAATGTCCTCCTGTTTCCTGAATCCTCCTCTGTGGACCTCAGGTTCCTCTGCGCCTCATCAGCTGCCTCCACGCCTTCCTGCCACTTGCCTAATGCCTGCACCTAGTTCACCTGGAACCACATGGGTCAACCCTCCTCACATCTGACCCTAACCTCCATTGTAAGAAGAAGCAGCAATAACATTATCACCTTCAACTACAACAACTCTAACCATCTCTTTGCTCCTCAGGGTTCCAGTCCCCTCCCATGGCTTATTGCAATATTTCTCACTCTGTAGATAAACACTGTAAATTAATTCTGAGTCTTGGTCTCTGTTCTCATTGGTCCTTATCTCACAATCTAACGTAGATTTTACTATATATAACCGATAAATGAACACTCTGAAACAAGAGAACCTTAAATAAGATCAGAAAAAATAAATGGAAGGGCTAAAGTAAGTACCGTATTTTCCGCCGTATAAGTCGCACTGCCCTGTAAGAGTCGCTTTGTCCAATTTTGTCCAGTAATTTGGAAAAATCCATAAACATGTCGCACCTCCGTATAAGTCGCATCTATTATGCGTCACCGCTGACGCGTCGCC
>JAVCKU010000013.1:8741675-8757439 GCA_032273985.1 Hypsolebias coamazonicus
GTCCTACATTCTTCACTTTCCTCCTCTCCCTCTGTCTCCTGACACGTTTCCCTCCTCGTGGTCTTCGACTAACAGTAACGCAATCTCCGCCAGCACCCTGTCTGTCAATAGCACCCGTGGCGGTCGTTGTTAACCCGGGCCTCGACCAATCAGGAATGATTTTGCTTTGATGAACTTGCATCATTGTTTTGGCGAGTGTTTTACGTCGGATGCCATTCCTGACACAACCCTCACCACCTGGGCATGGGACCGGCACAAGAGATACACTGGGTTGTGCTCCCTAGTGGCTGGTTTACAGGAGCTAAAAAAAGATAAACAGTTAAAAGAACCATGAACGGACACAGAATCAAGAACAAAAAATCTGAAATCCCTAAAAAGCTTAAACGACTGTGAACTGTTCCCTGTGGTCCAAAAGCTCCTAATGTCAGATAAGACAAATGGTTTATCTGAAATTAGACATCTATTTTTTTTTAATCTGTTTGCAGGTAAACATCGCAAATTCTTCAAGTCTGGTGACGTGGCCATCGTTGTGACCGGCTGGCGTCCTGGCTCTGGCTACACCAACACCATGAGGGTGGTTCTGGTGCCTTGAACTTCATCTAGAGGACATCAGTGAACTCTCTTATTCTAACTTTTGTTCCCTTCATGTTGGACTTCCTAATTATTTCACACAAGAAAGTCCCAATCAGGCCACCCCTTTAAAGGACACCTGACGATGACTGAAACATGATTCCTGCCTCCAGTTCATTGTTCAAGTCCTGCTGCTGTTCTCATCTCCTCCCATGTTTTATGTGGAACTTTCAGCTGATATAGTATTTGAGTTGATCTGGTGCGATCAATTAAAAGTATATTTATGTTGGATCAGCTTCTCATTCATTAACCTCCTGTGAGTTCCTTCCACCTATTTCTCATTGTATGCTGAAAAAAATGTCAACGTTGAGCAGAAGTTACAAAAAGTCAAGTAAATATTACAAAATGTGAATGCTGAAGGACTTGGTTGAAATTTGGTGACTTGGTGGAAAAAGCTGAAATTGATTTATAAAGTTAAATTGTTGGAACAGATACAAGCAAAAACAGTAAGAGCTTAAATGAACAAAACTGTAAATAAAAGCCAAAAAGAGCAAAACCACAGCTACAAGCCCAAACTTTTTTACATTTTAATAAAGGCTAAACCTAGAAAAATAGTAGCTAAAAGCTAAACTAAGCATAAGAAGACCAAAACTGAGCAAGTACACTGACCTTTAAATGGTTTTGAAAGAACTGAAGAGATCTCAGTGTATTGAGTGTTTTGAACTTATTTAAAAAGCGTAGAAAGTATAAAAGCACAGCATCCTGTTTCCAGTGGACCTGAATGTTTCGACATATGAATGGTTAAAATGGCACAAAGATGTGGAAGTAGATCAGTTGAAAAAATTATGGAATAAATTATAATCAGACGAACAATGCTGAGTCAGCATCCACGCAAATATTATTCTCTAAACGTGAATATGTAGCTTATGGTGTTATTAGAAGACAGGGATTTATCGTTCTGGACGTCCTGTGAGTGTTGTCTGCTTTCTATCATCCTGACCGCTTCGTCTCAGAGAGAGAGAAAAAAGAAGCTTATCTCAATCAACCTTTAAAGCAGCGCCAAATTAAATGACTATTTCCTTTCTAATCCACCACTTATCACTCCATGAACACGGCAAATAATTTCCCCTGTATTGAATACCGGGCAGATTATAATCCTGGCTATTTTGAAATTTGGCACCAAACAACAGCACGCTGTTCCCGATTTATAATCCGGCTTAAAGTCGGAGACTTCCCCATCATTTTCATCAGATTTTCCTCATGCCGCATGCCGCTCTTCAAAAAGGAATCAACAGCTATATGAGGGTCATTGACCATATGTCATTATTTATTGCATTGAATTCAGCAGCTAAAATAAACTGGGCCTAAATTACAGGAGATTAAATCATCAAATTTGCTGGTTAAAAAGGCAACAAATGATAAACTAATACCTAAATGAATGACTTTACACTTTGTACTCAAAATGAACCTAAAGTGAAGCCCAGCTGATGCTGCTGGCAGATGGTTGGAGGAGAATAATAACGAGGGACCGATGGAGCTCAGTAGCTGCTGACTGATGGCATCGCTCTTCGGGGGGGGGGGGGGGGGGGGGCCCCCCCCCCCCCCCCCCCCCCCCCCCCCCCCCCCCCCCCCCCCCCCCCCCCCCCCCCCCACTCCAGAGCCGAAGTAAACCTCAGGTACCAGCTAACGCCACTGGACAGGATCCTCAGATGGCTTAATCTAGTGACCTCATGATCACCAGCCAAAAAAGGTCTAGAAAGAGAAGAAATCATCTAAACGTTAACTAGAAGGGTGTAATTAAGCTTTTTTCTTCATAAAGCAGTCTTTGATTGAGCATAGCATCACAGAGCAGCAACAGTTCAACAGCAGATGTCAGATTCTTTACAATCAAACACTGCACAATGAGAGAGGTAAATATGCAGCAACATGACCCGGCAGAGTTCCTTGTCAATTGTGTGTCCAAGTAACTGCTGTGTAGCCCTTTGACTGATGCAAGAAACATTCACATCGATCTTAGTGCATTGCTGGTTTCAGGATTTTTTAGATTTTTTTTGTTGATTATCCACAATTGCTTTTAAAAAAGGAAATCATCTCCCTTTTTGTAACGAGTTCTTACTAAAATCTTTGACACAAGTGCTTCGATTCACAGTACCTTTGTACCCCAACAGTAAAAATAAAATAAAAACACACAGATTATTGCATACGATGCTCATGGCACACAAACTTCAGCTACAGTGGGTGATCTGAAGGTAAAGCCAGACTAAAATACGCTGGCGTTGGGTCATGTGGTTCCTCCACAACCACCATCAAAACAACACATTCAGACAAACGTTACATTCAGTACTCTTTTTAAATGCATTCTGATTTGTGTGACCCATTTGGGTGTGCAATATTGCTATCCTGGAAGACATGCCATCATCAAACCGCCTTGCTGGACTGAGCAGAGTTCAGTCTGTCTGACCACACATCTCTGAAGGGGGTGGGGGTGGGGGTGGGGGTGGGGGTGACCCTGCATTCATCCAACACCTCCAACACTCTTTAAAAACAAGGGGTAAAAACAGTAAACAATCTTTTTTGGTGGGGTTTGAATCATATCTATGGGTTGTCGTTTGTAAAGTTACACAGTCGAAAATTATCAGCAATATTTGGTTTATTTAGCCTTTCATAAGAAAAAAGGGTTGTTGTTTTTGTTTTTTCAGTTATATTTTCACCATTTTATTCATACATTTATAAATGTCATAGTTCCAAAATAAATATTTAATTTGCAAGCTAAATATTTAGCTTACAAACTAAATATTTGACTTGCAAGTTAAATATTTAGTTAGCAAGCTAAATATTTAGGTCCACACTAAATATTTAGTTTACAAACTAAATGTTTAAGTCCAAGCTAAATGTTTAATTTGCAAACTAAATATTTAACTTTATTTAGTTAGTAAATTAAACATTTATTTTAGAAATTAATGTTTAGTTTGAAAAATGAATATTCAGTCATGTTTGCACCATGTTATTCATGCATTTATAAATGTCATAGTACCAAACTAAATATTTAGTTTATAAGCTAAATATTTAGTTTACAAACCTAAATATTAACTTGTAAGTTAAATATTTAGTTAGCAAGCCAAATATTTAGTTCCACACTAAATATTTAGTTCAATCACTAAATGCTTATGTCTAAACTAAATGTTTAATTTGCAAACTAAATATTTAACTTGCAAGCTAAATATTTAGTAAGGCAATTAATTATTTATTTAGGAAATAAATGTTTAATTTGGAAAAATATTTAGGTCTGAGCTAAATATTTAGTTAGCAAATTAAATATTTATTTTGGAAAATTTGTTTAGTTTGGAAAATAAATAATTCTGTCCAAGTTAAATATTTAGTTGGCAACTTAAATAGTTAGTTTGGGAATAAAATGTTTGGCTTAGAAATTAAATGTTTATGTTTTAAAACAACTATTTAGCCTGGAAATTAATGGTGTAGAGCTGGTGTAGAGGCAGGGCAGCCGGCTCAGGACCGGAAGGTCCCGGGTTCGATCCCTGGTCACTGCATACCTCGCTGTGTCCCTGGGCAAGACACTTAACCCCAAGTTGCTCCCGGTAGGACTGGCTGGCACCTTGCATGGCAGTCTACCACTACCGGTGTATGAATGTGTGTATGAATGTGTGTATGAATGGGTGGAGGGCTGGTCCTGTGAAGCGCTTTGGGGCCCCTCATAGGGGGCTGGAAAGCGCCATTTACCATTTACCATTAATGAAAGTGTGGCTAAAAGCTAAGATGAGCAAAACAGTAGCTAAAAGGTTAATAATACATAAATAAAGTAAATATGATGAGGTAGAAATCAGAGAACATTTTGTTTATTATTATTTGTAAATAACGTTAAATTATTCAAAATGTACAGAACAGTAAAGTCACGGTGGACCGGTCCATGAGAACTGCAGCAGGTCTGCAGACATGGAGTGTGAAACGTGCAAACGCTGAGTCAGCGTGCTCTCTGCATCTGGACCTTCTACGGCCAGATGAGGGACACGGTGATCACATGAAGGAACCAGAATAAACGGCGCCTGTATGTTGTCTCTGTGTGAAGGACGCCGCAGCAGCTGCTCGTCGACATCATCTGCCTACGCTCACCCTCCAGAGGTATTTATACATTTGCTCTTCGGTCTGTTTCCTGCAGACAGCTTTCTGTGAATTCCTTCAATGCCACACATTCAGAGGGGTCAGGAGGGGGGACAGTCTTAGGGGGACGTCCACTTCAGTCCTCCTCGGGTGACATCAGTTTCCCTTTTTGTCCCTCGTCATGGAGCGAAGAGCCGGGATTGGAAATAAACTGTCTGTCCGTGCACGTTGTGAACATGATCAGTTGAAAACGATGTCAGGGACCGACCTCCTGCGTGAGGCCGCATCAAGACGCAAGAAAAACTGGACTGCCATGTCAAATCCAAGATGGCCTCCAGGTTTCACGTCAAATCCAAGATGGCCTCCAGGTTTCACGTCAAATCCAAGATGGCCTCCAGGTTTCTAAATATTGAAATGGAAAGTGACCAACTCTGTGTCTGAGGAAACGACTCTTCCTAAAAATAAAGTTTCTTCAAACTAATTTTAGATTAATAGAAAATCTGTGGGTGTTCTGGTTTCCTGCCTGCCACACCCACTCTCTCCCACAGCTGCAGCAAACACTGATCAGCCACATCCACACCTGAGCCTGAGCTGGAGGACGCTTCTGTACCACAGCTTCTGCCAGATGGTCCTTCAGAGCTGGGATGTCTGTAACAGTAAAACCAATGGACTGACATTTGTTTTCTAAGAGGAGATCCTGTTTGTATTCTCCTACATCGACTCCCTGGAGTCCTGGAGTCTTCCAGGCTTCCAAGGCCTCATGCTTCTCAAGTCTTAGACTCACTCTGATGGTGTCCCAACTACCAGCCAAAACCTCTGGCCTGAATCCTGAACCTTCTGCTCCAACACAACCTGCTCCTCTCTCCAGTGTTGCTTACCTCGACACAAGTCTGAACCTCCTCCTGGACCTCACGTCACTCCCCTCTGGCTCCTACAACAAAGACATTCTCAGTAAGCAAATCTGGTCCTCTCTCCATGACCAATTCTCCCAGAACATCTTCAAAGACTCACCTTGTCCCTCCTTCCTTTTCCTGAACCCAGCACCTGGAAATGCAGACACTTCCTGTGTCCCTGTCTCCAGTGTTCCTTCAGTCTTCTTCTTCTTCTTGTTTTGTTTTTTTGGCGGTTGGCAGACCAGCGTAAGGTGCATTACCGCCACCTACTGAGCTGGAGTGTGGGCAGTGTTCCTTCAGTCTGCCACCTGGGGTCATTATAACATCAAAATCATGTTATAATCTTGTTGCCAAGGCCACCATTGGCCACCCTCTGGCTCCACCACTGCACCTGGTGGTGAATGAACCTGCTCGCTCCAGGATCTGTCAGTGTGCTCTGCATCAGACAAGAAAAAAGAACTCTGTGTTCTCTGGGTCTGAGGGTGATTGACAGCTCAGGAGGCTGTTCACTGGTCAAACTGGAACAGAGCGGTCCGTCTTCACGCCGCCTCTGGCTGTTCATGAACACAGATGAGCCACGCCTCTCAGACGGGAGCTTTCAGAAATGAAGTGAGCGTCTGGGAACCAGAAGAGGCGTGAAGCAGAACTCAGCTGGGTTGACGTGGAGGGCAGCACACAGACGTCTGCCTCGTATCATTTCAAAACATGAAGATTAACTCAGCTTAGTGATTCTCTCTGGTTAGTGGCTGTGCATCATCATCATCAGTCTCTTCTTGGTATTAAATGTGTTTCTTTTTTAATCCGTCTGACCACAGACCAGATGTCCTCTCTTTGTCACAGCACCAGCTTACCTGTTCACATGTCAACTGTTTCACCTCTGGTACTGCTTCACTTCTGTGGGAGTTCAGTTTTCTGGAGCTTCCAATCAGCTGCGACCCATTCCCCTGAAGATGAGCCAGGAGTATGGAAGGCTGCAGAAGAGCTCTCCTCCTGCTGGAGCATTGCATGCCTACTGGTGTTTGTGCTTCCAGCCTCTACGTGTGAATCACTGCAACAGTTAAACTCACCTTGTGCTTCCTCCGTGTTTCAGCCTCCTCGCCTGAGTTCCACTGGACCATAGACTCCTCAGAGAAGAATCTGAACTCCTTGTGGATCTCCTCAGCTGCCTTCCAGCCTTCCAACCACTTTCCTGCTCCACCCAGGACACCTTCCTCCTTCGTGCTGGAAGCCTTGTGGACCTTCTTCTTCGCTTTGTCTCATAGCACCAACTGTAAGGAAGGCCATCACATGAATCTGCGTTTCCAAGAACGTCACCGTCCTGACATCTCTCCTTGTTCTCCAGGTTTCCAGAGCCTCCCTGGTGCGTTTCATATTTTGTGCTTGTTAACTTTTCTATGTTTCGAGTCTGTCCCGCTTCAGGGTTCCTAAAGTTTGTTACAGCTTCACAGCACAGAGGAGCATCAGGGCTGGGCTGGTTCGACGCCGCCTCAGTCCATTCAGAGGAGACCAGAAGACATCTGAGACCTTCAGACTGAAGGGTTTTATAAAAGAACCCCATTTCTCCAAGCTGACATTGTTCAGAGCCATCTTCAACAGGTAAGATGTTAAATGTTCATAAATGTCACTCACAAAAATCCACTTTATTTTGGTCAGACTTTCCCTTTGGTCTCCTGATGATGTTAAATTCCTGTAATGTGGAGTAAGAAGATTGAGTGTGGTCCACCGGCACCATCAGATGAACCAAACAGAATGGACCCTTTCACCATTCAGCTGCTCCTTTCTCAGTGTTTCCCTACCATCATGCAAGCGGGGTGCTGAGCACCCGCCTACCAAACCCAACACTGTTTCTGTTGGAGTCACGTGACACGTTACAGTTCCCTGTGCATGAAAACACATCTTCTGGTTCATCAGACCTGCAGGATTCTGCCTTTTAAGGTAAGACCCCACTCTGAGCCGGATCCCTTCACCCCCCACTCCCTCCCTCATGGAGCTCAGAGTCTGTCTTCAGCTGTCACCAGGCAGTCGTGTGAAAACATCTGCAGGACTTTTCTGAGCAGGTTCTTTTCCTCCGACCTGATGGAAGCAGCAGCAGATGAAGTCGTTAACTTTACGTTTTCAGGTTTGCAGAGTTGAGTCGCGGGCCGGTCCAGCAGAACACCACGCTGAGATCTTTGAGGGAAAAGTCCTGAATGAATGTGCAGCGTTTGCTCCTGGAGATGTGACCTCTGGCTCACTCTGTAAAATCCATCTCATTTGTGTGTGTGTGTGTGTGTGGGGGGGGGGGGGGGGGCACTTGAACACTTTAGACTTGAGCTACTTCAGCTGGATAATCAACATCTGTGGGGTCTGGGTCTGTCCACCCCCAACATTTAAATAGTGTGTGTCTTGGACTGAGTGCCAGTGGATCAATATGAAACTACTGAGCAACACAACGGATCAGTGTCTGCACACGCCAGCAGGCCACTTAATGTTCCAGACCGAGGACTTCCTGTGAAATTTGGATTAAAAATACACATTTAAATGTTTAGTTGTGACGTTGAACCCTGTCCTTTGAGACAGGAGCCCTCTGTGGACACTGAGCGGTAACAGTGTTTTAATAAAAGGCGAAGGGATGCACGTCACCCGCCGCCTTTCAACAGCACAAAAGCATCAGAGTAAAATCAAAAAGAGGGAATGAAAGCACAAAGTACTGCAGCTGTAACGAGCGGTTTCACTGAAATGTGCAAACTTCAGCTGCAACTGGGTCGGATTAATAAAGACCTGAGCTGGGGCTTTGGAGGCCACAGTCAAAAATCTGTAAACTGTTTCCATCCAGGACAGAAAGTATGCAGCGTCTCACGGCCTCAGAAGACGGTGCTTTTATTTGGTTAACGTCCGAGCGACTCCCTGGGATGAGACGACGGCTCGTTTGGTCCAAAAACAGCCGACGAACTCTCAGCTCCGGTGAAAAGACACACAGTCCTTATAATTTTATTAAATTCAGTTTATACAGCACCAAGTCCCAACAGAAGTCGTCTGAGAGCACTGAACAGAAACATTCATAGACATTATGAAAGACAGTTAGTCAAAGTTATCTCTCTAAAGAAGCAGCAGATTGTGTTGACTCTTCACTTTGTCACAGTCTCCAACCCTGAGTGAGCACACAGGAGACAGTGGAAAGAAAAAACTCAGTTTAACAGGAAGAAACCTCCAGCAGAACCAGCTCAGGACGAGCGGACATCTGCTTCAACTGGCTGGGTTTGAGAGGACAGGAAGTAGAAACAGAGAGGACAGGAAGTAGAAACAGAGAGGACAGGAAGTAGAAACAGAGAGGACAGGAAATATAAAGAAAGAGGACAGGAAATATAAAGAAAGAGGACAGGAAGTAGAAACAAAGAGGACAGGAAGTTGAGACAAAGAGGACAGGAAGTAGAAACAGAGAGGACAGGAAGTAGAAACAAAGAGGACAGGAAGTAGAGGCCAAGAGGACAGGAAGTAGAAACAAAGAGGACAGGAAGTAGAAACAAAGAGGACAGGAAGTAAAGACAAAGAGGACAGGAAGTCGAGACAAAGAGGACAGGAAGTAGAACAGAGAGGACAGGAAGTAAGAACAGAGAGGTCAGGTAGTAGAAACAAAGAAGACAGGAAGTAGAAATAAAGAGGACAGAAAGTAGAAACAAAGAATACAGGAAGTAGAACCAAAGAGGACAGGAAGTAGAAACAGAGAGGACAGGAAGTAGAAACAAAGAAGACAGGAAGTAGAAATAAAGAGGACAGGAAGTAGAAACAGAGAGGACAGGAAGTAGAAACAGAGAGGACAGGAAGTAGAAATAAAGAAGACAGGAAGTAGAACCAAAGAGGACAGGAAGTAGAAAGAGAGAGGACAGGAAGTAGAAACAAAGAAGACAGGAAGTAGAAAGAGCTGAGCCCTGCTGAAGGTAAACATGCATTAAACAGGATATTTACTGAAATACTGAAGATCCTTTATTAAATCAGGAAAGATGATTGAGGCACTAAGTGAAAGTGGTTTCCTGTTTTCTCCTCTGCACATCTGATGTGCTAAAACACTGAGGAGGAAGCATGTTGTGTGCACGTGTGGTTGACTGCTTGTCCCTGCAGGACGTCCTGTCTCTGGCTGAAGCTCAGCTGTCTCACACCTCGTCTGCAGCCGTGTGTCGGAAACTCTCCTCCGTGGGACGGCGGGTTCTGTCCATCGAGTCCGTCTCAAACATCCAAGGTTGTCTCTTCATTCTGTCTGCAGCGGCTGAGCGCTTGTTGGTCATTTTGCTAACAGTCGCTGTCTTTGTCTGTCCACAGACGGTCATGAAGGCTCCTGGGAGGCAAGATGGCAACACTCCAAACCCAGAAGTGTTCTGAGCAGACTGAGCCCAGACGAGCAGAGCAAAGAGGCGCCTGACGCGCTCCTGACAAACACTTTGTCCAGACAGCAGGTTCTCACCTTTTGTTCAGCTGCTTCCAACGAGCAGATGTTTGAGGAAAGCAAAAGGTTCTTCTTACGTGAAACCTGAACAAACAAATGCTTTGGTCCAAACCCAACATCTGGTCAGAGCTGCTGGAAATACAACTAAAGCAGAGAACTTTCAGGATTCACAGTGTTTTAAAATAAAATAACGTAGCAGGAAATAAATGATGTATTTCTTTGGTAATGTTGTCCCAGAAACAGAAACTCATTGAATTAGTTCTAGCTGGCTAAATGAAGGTAAAGTCCAGTCAACTTTATTTGTAGAGCACATTTAAAACAGAAAGTGTTATCAAAGAGCTGAACAACAACACTGGGAGTAAAATTAATGAAAAAATACCAAACACTAATGAAAATACCGAAGAATTAAAAAAACATTTAAAACACAGGAGAACAGAACAAAAGAACAAAAAACACTAAATCAACTCACACTGTGAGAAACGTCTGCGAGAGCAGATGAGTTTTCAGCAGAGATGTGAACTGAGGAAGGGAGGTGTCCTGCATGATGTTGGGGGCAGGTTGTTCCAGAGTTTGGGGTCCATGACTGAAAAAGACCGATCTCCTCTGAGCTTCAGTCTTGTTTTAGGAACAGCCACAAGCAGCTGATCAGATGATCTCAGGGCCCAGGAGGGAGCGTATGGTTCCAGTAGCTCAGAGAGATAAAGGGGTGCGAGGCCATTTAGGCACTTGAAGGTCAACAGAAGAATCTTAAAGACTATTCTGGACCGCACAGGGAGCCAGTGAAGGGAGGACAGAACTGGTGAGATGTGTTCAGATCTACAAGTTCAGGTTAAGAGCCGAGCAGCAGCGTTTTGGATGAGCTGAAGATGTGAGATGGAGGCCTGCTGACCCCAGCACAGAGTGCATTACAATAGTCCAAACAGGTCGTGATAAAGACATGGACCAGCTTCTCAAGGTCAGGTCTGGACAACACTGGCTTGAGCTTAGCTGCCTGTCTGTAAAGAAAAAATATACAAATGTATGAGTGAGGTTGTCATCCAGGGTGAGGGTCCTCAGCAGTTCCAGGTGGTCCTCTGAGACCTTCTCCACCTCTCGTTTCACGGAGTCAGTCTCTTCTTCGGGGGCTGAGATGGTGTAGAGGCAGGGCAGCAGACCTGGGACCAGACAGTCATGGTTCGACTCCCAGCCGTGCCCACATGTTGTGGTGTCTCTGAGCAGGACACTCAATTCCTAATGTGTTCCCCGGGCGCTACATAGCTGCCCACTCTCCACCTGGGCGCCTCTCAGGTGTGCTGTTAAATGCAGAGAACTGATTTCATGGTTGTATGGAACAGACAATGAAGACAAGCTCACACGCCTCATCTGAGCACCTTCATGTTGACATACGAACTGCAGCACGTCAGAGAAACCTTCTGCGCTAGATTTTATTTACAAATCTGTGCTCTCCCCTTGTCGTCATTCAGTCACGGCCATTTGGCTTTGATGCGTTTTGGGGTGCACGTTGTGTTAAAGTGCCTCGTGGGAAATCAGTGCACGTCTGACTGGAACGCTGTGCCTTCTTCTGAGCCTGTGGCAGTCCTCTCGTGTTTTCTCACGTCTCCTTGATGAAGCCAAGGACTTCAGTGTGAGAAGCTCTTCCTGTCGCGCTGCTTTTTATCTCGTCATTAAACAGCCTGATAAGAAAAGGACGTGGTTCTCATGTCATTTGTTGGAGCGTTAAATGTTAAATGTTAAATAAAGCATCAGCAGCTTTTATTTGTTCTTTTTTTAATCCCTGAAATTAAGTAAACCATCTTGTAAAGAATTGATGATGAGGATTTGCAGTTAAGAAGACAAAAGCAGAAGAATCTGGACCAAAAGCCATGTTAAAACTCCAGCTGGTTCTGTCTCCTTCACTGGTTGACCAGTCTGTGCTGGTCCAGCTGTTGCAAATATTTTTTTTTCATTAACTGACGTACGTCCTATAACTTGACCCCTTCCTGTATGACTGCAGTAGCAATAAGGACATTCATGTAGGTTTGTTTGGTTCCACCTCATGTGAACTGCTTGTCGGCCTGCAGGTGTGCAGAGGCTGGGACTCGTCCCTGTGGGCCGAGGACATGGACAGCAGTGAGGGGGACGCCTCGGTCCTGACAGATGAGACGGACTGCCGGTCTCACAACAGCTCCCCGGTGAGGAGGAGAGCCCAGCTGAGGTTCAGCAGGTTAAGGGGAGCCCTCAATCGCTCCTGCTCTGTCCCAGACTCCAACAACCCCCCCTGCCTCTCCGCTTCGCCTCCCGGAGACATAAGTATTCCTGTTTCGGACCTGACGGAGATCGGCGCAGAAGACCAGTCTGTGTGGAACAACAGAGGTCAGAAACTGGACCGAGGAAAGTCGTGTGAGTCGTACTCTTACCGTAACACCGAGGACTGCGAGGCAGCTTCGCCGAGACACGAAGGCATGGACGGCCGCCGAGGAGACGCAACAGTTCAAGAGAGCACCGACGGTCCGTCTGAGGACCAGAGTCCAGACCTGACATGCTCGTACACTTTCTGTCAAGCACCAGAACAGGAGCAGAAGCTTTCAGAGGACGGGGTCGCACCGAACCGCCTCTATGTCTCAAATAACCACATGACCAAGAGCATGCTGTGCCTGACTGAAGGATCTCAGGATGAGGTGAGCACTGCAGACAAAACACTTTGTGACAGGATCCTGCTGAATGGATTTAAAATTAAAGGTGGCCATCTTGACACAGATGACTTGAAATGTGAAGGAGTTGTAGATGTGCATGTGATGATTAGTTCTTACAAAGAAGCACACTCAGGTAATTACATTATCACCCACTTTACAGCTAGTGATGAACAGTTGGATTGACTACATTTATTTGTCTAAGATAATAAAAGCTACGAGTTCAGAGGAACAAAATATGAAGAACTAGTTAGAGGGTGGCACAGTGGCTCAGGTGGTTGAGCTGTTGCCTCTCAGTGAGAAAGTCACCGGTTCAAATCCCGGCCGGGTGCCTTACTGGGTGGAGTGTGCATGTTCTCTCCATGCTGCGTGGGTTTTCTCCAGGTTCTCCGGTTTCCTTCCACAGACCAAAAACATGCATGTTAGACTGACTGGTGGTTACCCTAAATTGTATCTAGGTTTGTCTCTGTGTCCCTGTGATGGACTGAAGACTGTCCATGGTGTCCTCCGCCTCTCACATAGTTATTGCTGGACATGTGCACCAGCGACCCCCACGACCTGAAAAGGAAGAAGCATGTAAAGGATGGATGTATGGATGGGGGGATGATGGATGGGTGGATGTGTAGATGGATGGATGGGTGGGTGAGTGGATGGATGGATGGATGGATGGGTGGACGGATGGATGGAACTACTTGTAAATATGGCAGATTGTTTCATCTAAAGTCATCTGTTTTGAACCGTTTGAGCTGTGTCTCACAGTTTTCTCCCTAGAAACTGGTTGGACTCTGATTGGATTCTGCTTTTGACTCCAGACTCTGGTTGGACTCTGGTTTCAGCATTGAGGTAGCAGTTATAAACATGAAGGAACAGCTCATATATATATTTTTTACAAATACTTCGGCTGTTAGCATTTTACGAGCTGTTTGCTACAAAGAATGTAAACACTTCTGACTGGATGCTTCCTAACGAGAGAACCTTTAGTCTTTGTTGAAGGAGCTGAAGAGACAGTGAGCGCACAAACACCTTTTGAATAACATTCACATTTTATATTCACAACTCTTCAGAAGTGAAAACATTTGTCAGTCGCAGGAAAATAAACTTTTGATCCAGAAAATCAAATTAAAGCGAGCCAGATGACTTTGTTTAGGTGGAGAGGCTCATGTTTCTGGTGTGAACTTCTGTTTCGAACGTTCGAGCTGTCGTCGTGCCACCATCTCAGAAGCTTCCTTAGGCTTCCAGCTGAAGGTTGTTGACGTGTATCATGTGAGAAGCATGGAGGGGGGAGTGTCATGGTGTCTCTCACAGTGTGCTCTGTTGGAGCCAGAGATGAAACTCTTGGTTTTAAAGTTTTGTTGAGGTCCGCTTGTCAGCAAAACCCCAGAGAATCAAGACGTTGCTTGACAGGAAGTAACATATCTTTGAGCTTCTTCTGCACGTTATGGAAAGATTCTGAGGCCGAGTTCGATGTTCTCTGGAGAAGTTGCCATCTTGATGAACCCTTCAGTTCATGAGCTCTCTTTTCTTCTCAGTGGATCTCTCTACGAGAGCTGCTCGTCGGCGGTGGACGGAGGCTCGCGGTGACCGAGCTGTGGGCTCTGTGCTACACCTGTCTCTCCTCGCTGCAAACCTACACAGACTTTCCAGGTGATCTCACCTGCGCCTTCCCTCACAACCTGCGAACATTAAGAACAAGAGCAGCTGCTGACACATGTTACAGTAGAGGAGGCAGGAAGTGGAAGGTTGCTCTCCGAGCCTCTGTCATTCTGCGTATTTGTGATATCTCTTTTTATCCCATCAGCGTATTTTTGTCTGGACACCGTGCACGTGAACTGCAGAGGAGAGGTGCTTTTTCTCAAACCTAAAAACATTGGTAGGTAGTCTCACTTTTATTCCATGTAAAAAAAAAATTTCTTGTTCAAACAAAACAAAACAAGTGAGTTTCTGGTTTGAATAACTTCCTCTACGTGTCTTCTTTCCAGAAAGCCAGGATGACTTTTTTCTTGCACCTGAATATCAGGAACATGGGATCATAACCGAGAAGGTCTGTCTCAGAGCAACGTTCATGTTTCACTCCTCGCTTGTTGAATGACTCTTGTTCTGCTGCCGGCACTCAGGCCTGCGTGTACGGAGTCGCTGCTGTTCTCTGGGCCGCGGCCAAGTTCAGCCTGTCGCCCAATCAGAAGCTGGCGCTGCCTCGCAAAATGAAGCGGCTGCTGCTGGAGATGGCCAAGAGAACGCCGATGGAGAGACCGACCATCGTCATGGCTAAAAAGGTATTTTTATTTAGTCATAGCTAAAGCCAAAACCTGACTCTGCTACAACTGTTGGAGACGAGTTGGAAAATTAGAATTCCCTCCAAAGTTTTTCCAAACCTTCGTGGGGGTTCCTAATGTGAGACAGAAGATTTTCTGGACCACGATGGCGACTGGCTCATCAGACATTTTAAAGTCATGGCATTCTCCATCTGAGGCCGAACAGTCGACCTGTGGTTATGTGGTTGCAGGACGTTCGTTTTCGCACGCCTGTCATCGTCCACGAGGCACAGATGCAGAGCTCCTGGGAAGCCCCGCCCCCTGCAGTATACATCACCATAAGGGTTTCTTCCCGCTAATCTCCACTCCGTCCCTGCAGCCGCCGTTTGGCCACAAATCTTTCATGAATAAAGCACCACACTTTTCAGCAGACAGCTCCTCCGTGCACGATGTCTGCACGATCTCCATCTGGAAGTTTTTGGTCATTTGACTAATTTAGTGTTTGAAGAGTCGTACAGCTGAATGTCTGAGCACATTTCCACTTTGATGACCGTGCCCACAAACTTCTGACCACACAATATTTGGTGCAGATGCCTATGTGAAAAAGTTCGGTCCGGACCTTGTGCGAGAAGGGGCGGAGCTACTCTGAGAACAAAATGACGCAAAATTCATCACACTACAACCGTGAGAGCCACTTTCAGCACGTCGGATGGAGAATCAGGCCCTTTAAGCTTCCAAGGTCAATACTTCTGGAACTGTGCTTGGATCTGCAGCCGGCCTTGGAGCACAACACAGCGAGGAGCCGTGCACTGCCCCTGCACATACAGCTGGTGACCACACTGGG
>JAVCKU010000013.1:8925254-8936967 GCA_032273985.1 Hypsolebias coamazonicus
AGGCGAGGTCTGCATGTCTGAGACGAACAGAAACTGCTTATGTTGACCCCTGAAATAAATTATCTGTTTAACTGCTGCGTGTAAATTTAGTTTCAGAGCAGTTTTTTCTAATCAACCCAGGCGTCTTACAGCTCAAAGAGCTTTGTAAAAAAAAGAAATAAAAAGACTCAAGCATGAAGTCCAGGGCTGTCCAGATGAATCAAATAAAAACCTTCATCTTTACACAAACTGAAATTCATAAGCACTTTGTGTTACAAGATCCTCCTCAGCAGCTGCAGGTCATTTCTCGATGTAACGAGGACGGAGAAGACTTCTGTGGGACTGACCTTTCTCCTTGTCGAGGGGGGGCAGGATGCTGTTGTCCCGGCACACCTTGAAGTAGATCTCCTGCTCCACGCTCTCGGGGATGGCACCCTGAGGAATGATGATGCTGACGCCCGTCTCGATGGAGCTCAGGACCCCTCCGTTACAGTTGAAGATGCCCCGGGCGGTGGCCACCACTGTGTGCCCTTCATCATCGTCATCATCGTCCAGAGCAGTGGGGCTGAGGGACGGAGGCAGACTCGTCAGCATCATCGGTCAAACAGGGGAAGGCAGAGGTAAAACCAACAGCGGAGGACACGAGAGCACCCCCCACCCCCCGGGGAGCAGGAGTGTTTTTCTGCCTCTCAGCAGCGCAGTAATGACCCTCTGCTGCACCGTGCGTCTTACCTTACAGGGATGGCCTTGGGAATGGCGTTGATGTTATTGTGCTGGTATTTGGGCCTGTTGTCCATCGTGCGTGTGAAGGTGTCCAGACCGCTGTCGTGATCGAGGGGCTGCGGGGACAGCTGGGGCTTCCCGCTGCTGTTGCTCACCACGCTGGGCTTACTGAGCAGCTCTGTTTTCACCTGTGTGTCGTTGGGCAGCAGATTGTGGTTGAACTTTGGACTCTCAAACTTGCGCTCGAAGGGCCGGGCTGCGCTGGTGTAAGGCTTGGGGACGTAGCGGTTATAACTGGTTAGAGGGGGAGCCCCCAGAGTTTTTGGGGGTACTGTATCAGTACCATTAACTGGGATTTTGTCAGGGAGGCCCCTTGGTGGCAGGTAACCACCTGGTGCCGGTTCGTCCCTGCTGGTCGGCCTGAGTGCTGCCAGATCTGGTTTAGGATTGGGCGAGCTCAGTGGGTCAGGTATTGAGTTAGCTGAAAATAAACAAAAAAAACAACAAAACACTGAAAATCATTAAGTTGTGAGTCATACTGAATTTACAGTAAGCACAAAACAACATGAACTTCCTGATATCTATGAACAAACTGGTCCCAGATCTATTTATGGCAAACCTCCAGCATCAACATCTTTAACAAGAACCCCGGGGAGAGGTGGAGCAGCGTGAAGTCAAAAATGTCTGGACCAATCGATTGTCTTTATTCTTTCTCTGCAGGTAATGTTTAAATTAAAGCTGCCAACATTTTCCCCTTAATGACTGAAAATCTACAGATCAGGACATTTCAGTCTGAACTACTTTCATATTTGTAGCAATAGGAAAGTATTTTATTTCTGCAGGTTTTATTTGTCTTATGTTCCAATAACATTGAAAAAGGATCCAACAATGTTCAGTCAGGTCATCTGGATGGTTTCTTTTTTCCTCAGGTTGAAGAAGTCCTTTGGATGAAGGATGAAACATCTCAGCTTGAAAAAGAAACCATCCAGATGACCTGACTGAACATTGCTGGATTATTACCTGGTTTACTGACCATGAACTTTGGTGTTTTCAAAAGGGATATTTTAAATGCTTAAGCTGCAACAGGCACAATTAAATCTGCCCCTTTTTTTTTTATTTTTTTTTATTTTTTACTCAAAACAGATTTATTCATTGTGTGGGTAAAATGATAAGTAGGAGAGGAGCTTCATAACAATACCAAAGTCAAATAAAGTCTGGAACGTTTGTGGTTTGGTGGTGAAGGTCAAATCAGCAAACCTGTTGAAGCTGCAGTCAGAGACTGAGTGTACTGTGCAGCACGCTGGTCCTGTGGTTGTTTAACAGGCTTCATAAATAAAGATGGTATTTTGAAGGATGGTAAAATCAGTTTATACGTTTTGTATAGAGCTGTACAAAAGGAACAATGTACTACACATTAGAAGAAAAGCATGTTTATTTGCACTAATGTCATAGAAATGGGCCCTATAGCTTGTCATATCTGTGTGTTTATAAAAGCTTGATGGGGATCAAAGATGAAATGACCAAACAAACATACAAACAAAAACAACATTATTAAAGAAAACAAATCCATTTCAAAGAATCTGTCACTTCTTATAAATACATATAAACATTAAAATTTCACAGATTTTAACAGGTTGTAAAAGTTGTGTACAAGTGATAAAAATGTAAGAATGAGCCTTTAGCTTTACTCACATCAGCTGATTGATTTCATGACAGCGAGTTATTTCTGCAGCTTACCATCACTGGGGCTGAGTTTGGGCAGCGTGTTGGGTGGAAGTGCAGGAAGTGGGGGTCCATACTGTGAGGACGGACTGATTTGAGGTAAAGGATCATATCTTTTCTCCACTGGGCTCACCTTCTCCACAGACTCCACTCTTTAATGAGGAAGGACAAGAGTTAATAATTAAAGAGATGTTGCGACTGCAGAGGACAGCACTGATATACCTGTTAAAGGGGTAGGACAGCTGGGCTGGTTTGGGCAGATCGTGGAAGCGGTTCATGCCAGGACCGGGCTGGCCCATGGCCTTGCTGTCAAAGCTGCGGCGATCAAAGTAGGACAACTGCTTCCTGTAGTACTCCTCATCCTCATCTGGGTCATAATGGTTGGAACGTACCACGTCATCCAGGGGCTTAATGTGGGGCTTTTGTGGCTCGGGAGCTCTGAAGAGAAAATAAAAACCACACACCCAAAAAACCCCAAAACAAATCAGTTTTACACAATCAGAAATGATGACTGAGCTGCAGCATGCAGGACTGACATTTATTAACAGGGGTCTCAAAGTCTGAATGTCTGTTCAGGCTCAGTGTTACTAAAGGAAAGCTCCAAGGACAGAAACGTGAATAAGACGGGGGAACATGAGTATCAGGGACTGAATTCCACTAGGTGGCGCTAAAACAACAACGACTTTATTAAAAGAATGTGTTGTCCTTCACTCAGTGTTTGTCTCCAGGTGTTGTGTAGACCACGTACATACCTATAGGTGGACCTCTCCTGCTCCAGGTTGCTGAGGGAATTAGCTTTGAGGACGGGGGCAGGAGTGCTCGCAGGTTTGGGAACATCTGCAGGCTGGAAAACAAACAACTGTCTTTGCTTTAGTGTTTCCTGCACCTGATTGATTTTATTTTTTACACCAGTCAAGATGACAAATCTTTACGTTACAAGTTGTTGTTTAACAAATCAGCTAAAATTATAGTTCCTTCTTGGGTAATAAACTAATATAACCCCCCTGACAGAAAACATGTTAGTAGAACAGGATTAGTTTTAGTAAAATGTTTTTATTTCTCTAATCTCTACTGCATTTCAAATAAATTTCAGTTTTTCAGCATTTTTTTATATCTAATGATTTAAAATGTGACTTGAGAGTCATTGATGACAACTTTAACATAATTATCATGTAATCATAGTGGCTCATGGAGGCAGAGACAGCTTGATGCAGAACGTACCCGGAGGACCGATGACTCTCCCTCTTTGGCCCTGTCCACAGAAACAGATCGTTTATTCTCAAACATCTTGACTCTGTTGAGCACCGACTGTGGTTTCATGGCTGGATCTTCGTCCAGGTCTTCCCGTGGTGGAGGAGGAAGGGGTTTGGAGCTTGGCGTGAGAGCAGGCTCACCCGGGGAGAGCAAAGCCTCTGGTTTAGGATGGGGAGCGATGGGTTCAGAGTTTATCATGGGCTCGTGCGTCCCTGGCCTATAACCCCGGTTTGGAGGCCCGGACATGAAGGTAGGCCTCAAACCAGAGT
Organism: Hypsolebias coamazonicus; assembly: GCA_032273985.1. Lineage (NCBI taxonomy): Eukaryota > Metazoa > Chordata > Actinopteri > Cyprinodontiformes > Rivulidae > Hypsolebias > Hypsolebias coamazonicus. Next base: position 8,929,202 of record JAVCKU010000013.1, read on the forward strand.
CACCGTAATAATGCGCTGGAGGCTCCGGTGAGCGAGGTGAATTGATGGGGAAGCTGTGGGATTCTGTCTCATAAGGAGAACGGGCGTCGTAGCCTGCTGGGGGTGGGGGAGGCGGCTCGTCATAACGAATTGGTCCAGGTTTACTGTGGCGTGGTCTGCCATCAAAGCCCGGTGGTGGGGCTTCTTCGTAGCGTGGCTGTGGGGGGCTGTAGTCTCTTCCTGGTCCATCCTCATAAGGGGAGCGAGGGTTGTAGCACATGGGTTGCTGGTGGCTCGGCTGATACCCGACGGGCTGGGAGGACGAGGTCTGCTGGTCGTATGGGGGCCACTGTTCGTTGTAATGAGGCACACGGTTGTCGTAGTGCAGGTGAGAGTCAGTGTTGTGAGGCTTTGGTTCTGGGTAGCCGCCTCCATCGTACCCGTAAGGCGGGTGGTCGTACTCGTGGTATGGCTGTTTGTCCTGGTACGGAGGCTGGTGACTGTAGCTCATAGACTGCTTCAGACCATGGTTGATTCGCACCGGGTCCTCCATATTGTACAGATCTTTCTTGTACATCTGTGAAGAAATGGAACAAGTTGAAAACATCGGTCAAATGATCATTGGTGAAACAATGTTAAAGTACAGAAATCAGCTAAGGAAAACAGGTTTCACTGCACCAGTTGAAGAATAAAATAATTATAAACTGAAACCTCAAAAAACCAAATCGTTACAAATAAAAATCCTGCACCAGTCATTTAACTTAAGATGAAGTCTTTACTCCAAAGCAGTTCTGAATGCCTGTTTGATAAGATGCCTTTCAAGAATGGTCAGCGTTTTTATAAACAAGTTAATTTTATCAAGTTAACATGTTTCACTGAGCACTTACAAGACATTTGCACATTTCTGAAAGGCCTCAATTCAAACATGATGTGTAGCCTGTAGACAGCATAGTTACAGTACTTCCTGTGGAAGAACGCAGATTTGTTGGCGTCTATTCAGAACAAAACTTCTCAACAGGAAATAAAATGTCGTGCATCGACGAGTTGATTTCTCCATAGAAAGAATTGCTTAGTTGAAGGAATGACCAAGTGTACTGTCTGCAGGTTAGCTTTCATCATGCAACATACATTCAGTTTGCAACTTATGCAACGTCAAACTACTGGCACCACTACAGACAAAACACATCTACCCACTATGATGCCACTGTCAGTGCTACTTGTGTTCAGCTACAGAAGAGTCGAAGCTGAAAGGAACCCAAACAAAAAGTAGGAGCCATGCAAAGGAAGTAAGAGGCAACAGTTAGGGCTGGTTGTGGATGTCTTCACCCTGGTCAGAGACTCAGATGTACCAGTCCTTCTGGTCTCCAGCCCACTGTGGTGCATGTGGACTAGTGTGTCGCACATTTTCTCTGGGATCCAGAGGCACACAGTGGGCTCAGTGAGTCACACAGTGTGGACATGACATGCAGAGAGCGAGTGGAAAGCATGTGTGAGAAGACAGGCAGTTAAAACAGCAGGCTGGGGGGCCCAGGCCCGGTCCGAGTGGCTGGTGAAACAGTGGGTACCTTTGGTTCTGGACCAGGAGGTCCAGACGGGTGGGGTTCATGTGGTGGAGGTGGTGGTGGGGGCTGAATAAGCTCAGGGGCAGGGCTGGGGCTGTTAAGTGAGTCAGCCTGAGGAGCTGCGGGTGCAGCAGGCGGCTCCTCTAGGTGCACACCCTCATGCTGCAGAGGCTGCTCGACAGCAGAGGTAGCTACCACCGTCGGAGGCAACGAGGGCATGGGCAGAGCAGCCTCACCTTGCTGTGAAGTATTGTTAAGAGACATTTTGAACACAGCCTGCCAAGGGCACACAAAGTACATCTTTACCCCAACACCAAGAATGCCTTTCTTAAAGCCACATCGCATACTTGAATGTTGTAGCTTCAATAAACAACATACTCACAGCTAACATCATAACACGATAAAAATTAAAGGTCAGGGCACAACACAAAATATAAACAACAAATTCATCTGCTCAGTAGTTGTGTACTATTAACTGTACATAAATATTAGACTAGCACAGCCTTTAATGGACTGCCAACAACACTACACAACAACTTTACCTGCTGTGGAGCGGCCATCTTGAACCCAGTGGGATCTATTCGACTGGCCGGGTCCGGTTGCGCAGGGTGCTGGTATCCAGGGTACCCAGGGGTGTCTTGTATCACAGGGGGGTCTTCTCGCACAGGCTCTGAAGAGCGGGTGATGGCGGGCTCAGTGGGTAGACCCACCTCATCATTCAAAGTCTCATCTAGCTCCTGGTCTGTGTATGCTCCTCCCTCAGTGTCTGTGTCTTCATAATCAGAAGTGTGGCGGCTGTCTGTGCTATACATGGAGTATTCACTACCTGGCGCCGAAAGGTAGGACAGACGGTCATCGTGGATATCCAAGTCATCCTCTGTAGTGCCATCCGCCTGTGCAGAGCAGGGAAACTGTCACGGACATTTCCCCAAGTTGCAATAAAAAGGACTTAACTATCGCCGGCCACTTGTCTCACCTTGCCCTCTGACACCCACACCAACTGATTCTGCTGCTGCTGGATAGTTTCTTTTAGAGCTCCATACCATCCATCATTCATATTGTTCAAGTTGATGGTCGCTAAGAGAAAATAGATGCACAATAATCACCCCACTAGGAACAAAACTGCGTTAAATAAAAGCCCATTTATGTTTTAAAGTAAGTATTTTAACAAGCTCAGCCCACTTACTGGTGAACAGGTGGTGATTATTCTTCCTCAGTTTAATGGCTCGCTCATAAAGTTTCCTGGCACTTTTCCTGGACTCTGGACAAAGTCTTGTCCTCATGTTCTTCACACCCTGTTTATTATCAGGATTTAGGAAAACTACGATCGGGTACCATTGAGCATAGTTCAGTCTGTCCACAGCGTTTGGGGTGATGTCCAGCACAGCATGTTTGTCCTTCGTTGGATTAAACACAAGAACAAGGAAAGCTTGAGACAGCTTCTTTGACGAGAAGCTTTAAAAACATGACAGACTCACTCTGTCGATGATTTGTTTGATGGTGTGAAGACGAATGATTCCTGAACTACGCTGGTCTGTTCCTGCGTCTCTGGGTTCACTCTCTGAAAAAAACAAATGGACAAATTTACAAAAAAGACAATATAGATAAAAGTTTTGAATAGATTTATTATCAAACATACTTGCTAGCTCAAAGAGATCTGGCTCTTCTCTGGATAGTTTCTCTCGAGCAACATCAGCGATAGGTCCAAATATCACAACCGGTCTAAGAAAACCAGCTACACACCCAAAAAAAAGACAACAGAACATTAGTAGATGCAAAAGCTTCACTGTCAGTGACAAGTTTACATTCCTGACCTTCTCTCAGTACAACCCTCTCATAAGCTGGGAATTTTGTTTGGACTGGCTGAGAAGACAGGTCCTCTCTGCTCTTCCTCAGGTTCCTCTTTGAACTGCGAAGACCTCGAAACCTCCAGAAGTCGGCCCTGTCACCGCCGGCTGTTTTAGGGAGCGTGTACTGAACGCTGGACAGCTGCTCTGCTCTGTTGTCAGAAAAACAAAAACAGCTTTTAATGTAATACAAGCTCGTAGCTGCATCACTGAATGTAAACTGTTAACCATACCAAAAACACTCGCATGGCAGCAACAACAACTTCAATAATAACAATAATACAAACAATATTATTATTAATAATATTGTTTGTAACAATAACAACAACAATAATAAAACAATAATACAACAATAACTATAATAAAACCAATATTATAATTATTCTTATTAATAATAACTATAATAACAACATACTTATTATTAATAATAACAATATTATTAATAACAATAACAACAACAACAACACTAATAATAATAATAATAATAATGATAATAATAATAATAATAATAATAATAATAATGATAACAATGATCTAAAAAAGCTAAGTCTGGTCCTCTGGACATTCAAAAAACAAAACATGCCTTGCTTTGTTCTTTGAATGTCCAGAGGACCAGACTTAGCTTTTTTGTATTTTTCTACCTGGATTATTGAGCATGCATCAGGATAATAAAGATGATAATAATAATAATAATGATAATACTATAACAAGTTGGATGCATCACCTGTTTTTGTTGGGGATGATGCCCCTCTCCACCTCCTGGTGGTTTTTGCCGATGCGAATAGCCAGCCAGGAACCCAACTTGCCGTTGTAGAGCGTGTCCACGACTCGGAAAACCTCACCCTTGTTAAAACTTAACCCATAAGGAGATTCCTTCTCATATTCAAAGTGTGTCCGAATATAAAAGGAGTCTCCTACATCCGACTCCACAATCCGCCGATACACTGGGGAAAAAACGTAAAACAATTACCACCAGACCAATCTAAACATAACTCCATCTACTGTTTTTATTACCGTAACTACATTTACCATCTTTTTTCTTCTGAGCCAGAATGGTGACCTCTTCACCTTTAGGAAGATCCAGGAGGAATAGCACCGCCTCCTCTCGGATTATGTTAGCAAAATCTACATTATTTACCTGGAAGAAAAACATGATTCCAGTAAAGTTTTGTACACAAACATCACTTTTACTTTGGACTTTTCTGCCTTCACTGTTCACTGAGTGCAAGAGCGACAGTGTAAATCTCTATTTGGACAGAGGTGCAAATAGCTCATCCTGTAGTTAGCCTGGATAACTGCAGGTTTTATTTCACTGAAACAACTTAAAGCATCACGCGGTACATTTGGTGTGCAGAAAAGAAGGTAAAAAGAAAGATATACGACTGAGGGAATAAGAGGAAACAGAGTTTATGTGTTTGCTCCCTCGGAGCCAGTGCTAGGAGACTAACTTGATGATGCAGGAATTTCTAAGCAGTGTGAAGCTATGAATTATAAAAAAGAGTGAATGTTTAAAGATGCACCTCCTATAAAACATATATTTACAGAAACTATCAAATGCCAACTGTTAAAGCAAAAAAAAGTAGAGAAAAAAAAAACTTTTATCATTTTCCTATAACCTAAACTATTTTTGACTCTCCTAAAAATTCGAAACACGTCATGTATCTAACAATGTCCTTCAAACTTTTTATGTTTTGATCAGTTTTTGTTACAACAGGAGAACCTCACCCTGAGAATTTGGTCACCCTCCTCCAGGCCCTCCTTAGCAGCTGGGCTTTCCTCCAGAACTCCTGCGACAAAGATGCCCACATCGTTTCCCCCAGCCAGGCGCAGACCCACACTCTCCCCTTTTTTAAATTTCACCAGTTTCATACTCGGCCTAAAAAAAAAAAAAACATTTAAATGAACACATTATCAGATGTTAAGCTCAGAGCGCGTGTTGTGAAGGACTCAGCTACCGTCACACCAAATTTTATCTCAATATTTGTCAAATTCACTGATTTGTAGCCAATTTTGAGGTAGCTTTTGCCAATTTGCTGCGACGACCATCTTGATTTGAGTTGAATCTGAAAGTTAATTATTGTAGATGTGACTATTTTCAAAAAGTTTCCAAAAATCTATCCTGTAGTTCATTATATATTTTGATAATGCTATGTACAAACGTACATAAAAGAATGTAAAATATGTTTTAAAAATATATATTTTAAATTGCTTTTAAATATTATTGTTATTACTATTATTATTATTATAATCAGAATTGTGTGGGAGTGGTGGCGCAGAGGTTAAGAAGGTGAGCTTGTGATCGGAAGATTGCCGGTTCAAGCCCCAGTACCGACAACATCAAGACTGTGGGTGGGATAGGTGAAGCAGCCAAACCTGTCTCCACCCTCATCTGCCCCACTCTGGGCCCTTGAGCAAGGCCCTTAACCCACACCATCAGCTCCCCCGGCACCCTAGATATCAGCTCTCTGCTCCACACAGAGGGCTGTGGTAGCTCGGTGGTCTGTGGTTGTGTCAGGAAGGGTATCCGGCGTAAAAAAAAACAATTGCCAAGTCTTCATGCAACTAGTTCGCTGTGGTGACCCCTAACGAAGGGAGAAGCCGAAAGAAGAAAAAAAAAATAATAATTATGTTAATTTAATACATTTTATTTATTAATTAAATTTTTTATGTTGATAGTTTATAGATGTTTGTAGGGAGTTGGTGCAGCGACACCAGGACGTCTGTAATCCTGTTTACGCCCCTGCTGAAGACAGCCACGTGTGTTTCTGCTTACTGGGAGCTTTGATGCATTATCTCTTTGAAGCTCTCACTAAAGAGCTGCTCATAAATAAACAAATGAATAATAATAAATAAATACAATAAATAAATAAAGCATATTTTCAGCTGGAGGCTCTGTGTCCTGGTAGAAATGTGCAGGTCTGAGGAGGCTCAGAACTGCTAGCACCAGCTGCTGTGGGAGGAAAAACCGACGTGGACCTTCTTCTTTTTTTTTTTTTCTCTTAAGCTTTTATCAGCTGGTGTGAAGCAGCGCTGCAGTTCAGTCTCAGCTGCAGAGCTGTGGGTTTCCCTTTCGGAGCATTAGAACAAGGAAACAAACTGCACATTTGTTGTCCGAACGCGCCGGTAAGAAAACTCTTTATTCAGCGACTTTCCTTCCACTCGTCGGCTTTTACCGGTCAGCATGTGATGGATCAGATATGAGAACGATCTGAGTTTATTGTTCATCACTGACCGACGTTTGACCTTTTAAATAAAATGTTCACTCTTTGTCGGATTTCAAATCAGCAGCATGGTTGATGTAACTGGTTTGTGCTTTCATGACACTTAAATCATGAGTGTACACAATAAACACTAACTGATATACAAGCACCAGGATTTGTACAGGTCTATGTCAGATTATTATAAAGTATAGGCTATAAAAACAGATATTTGGGGGATTTCTCAAATGTTTGGGGTGATTTCAGGATCACACCTATTTATTTTAAGCTTTTGCCTATTTAACAATACTATCAGAAACGTATACATTTGTAAACTAAAAACTTTTAGACAAAGTAATTCAGACTTTATTACAAACTGAAGTGTTTTGCTTGAAATTGAACTTGTTGTTGAAAGAATATTATTTACTTGAAACATATGAGGTGTTTATACAATGTCTTTGATATGTTAAAACCACAGCTCATCAGTTGGCCATTGTTAAAATTTGTAAGCATCACAATTGTTTTTGTGCCTTTTAATCACCAACAAGCTTTTGCGTGCCTTTTTTATGTTTGGCCAACAATGGTGAAGTGATACGATTTTTTTTGTATGTGAATTACTGGCTAAATCCATCTTGAATCACTTGATGGATTTTAATCAAACTTTTAGAAAGTAACGAACATCTACAACTCATTAACATTTGGAATCAATTGGTTTCAGAATGGATGGTTGCCAATAGGTCTGTCATGATAGCAATATTTGCTGGGCGATTGTCTCAGAAAGTATTGCGATAAACAATAATATTGTTTGAAATTTGAGAATAATTAGTAATTATCGTAAAATTTAAGAAGAAATGTTTAATTTTTGTGTGTAGTACCTTTTTGACCACTGGATGGCAGTATAAGACTGTTTGAACTGAAGGAGGGATAGTAAGGGAGCGAGCAGCATATCTCTTTAAGAAAAATGGGAGGGTGGCCATGGCTGATGCTTGGTGTAATTTGAGCTCTTTAGCATAGCATTTTTCATACGACGCTTTTAATAAAATAAAAAATCAGTAAACAAGTTCTCAGCTTTTTTACAGAGAAAAACAACTTTTTAGATGAAGGCACGGGTTTCAGCCGTGAATTTTGGAGCTTCAACAAGACTGAGTTTTTTTTTTTTTTTTTACCCCGGCGGGGGGCGG
>JAVCKU010000013.1:9023970-9035473 GCA_032273985.1 Hypsolebias coamazonicus
AGATAGATAGATAGATAGATAGATAGATAGATAGATAGATAGATAGATAGATAGATAGATAGATAGATAGATATTGTCAGCAGGCATTCACATAAAGGATGTAAATATACAAACATTAACATCCACCATTACAGCAAAGTTTGAGCTGAGTAATTCATGATACCTTTTTATTATTTAAAGATTTAATTGCTTGTGGCATGAAAGAAAACATTGTCCTGTTTTTTTGAGAATAAAGGAAGGCAGTACCTTCACCCTGATGGAAGCACCTCAAAAGTACTTGGGGTGATACCCTCATCAACATTAATCTTTAATGTAGCCTTAAAAGTCCTTTACCTTAGATTTTTAGCACAAAATGGGACCCTTAACAAATACAAAACAAAAATTAACAGGAATTGTTCCAGTAGTCCATTTCTTATTAGAACTTACTGGTTCCTCAGCTGACATGGATCATTATGAACCAAGTTTTTCCAAAATAGGTTTGTACCCCTGATGTGTTGTTCCAAGAGCAAACACTGCCAATGAGGTAACCCACTAACAATTTATTAAATTAAATTATCTTAGATTATATAAAAACTCCCTTTTACACAAGTCTGGTTTCAGGATTTTCTGGTTATATAGATTTATTGTAAATAAATACTTTTAATAAAGACAAATGTGAGTACCAGTAGTTTGATCTGTAACAAGGTTGAGTCAGGTCCTCTGGACGAATTCTTCTTTGCTGAAACATTTTGTCTCACATGAGGGGATTTCTGTTTAGTCTTCTTTTGCAGCTTGTGGGATAAACTGTGTTATATTTACCGAAGAAGAGAGACAGCACGGTCCGGTTGCATGTGGAGGGCAGAGCGGAGGGCCCTTCAGTTAGAAGCCTGCTCAGCTTGCGGGGGTTCGGCTGCAGTGGCTCGTGGACAGCTTGGTAAACCCCATCCCAGTAGTGCGCGGGCATGAGGCGAACAAGATGAGAGCCTGCACAAGCACAAAGGCAGCTGGAGAAAATGCTATTTCTGCAAAACATGTGATGTGAAAGTCAAGCACTGAAAGATTTTGAAGACGTTTTCTGTTGAAGCTGAAACAAAGCTGTTAAAACTAAAAGAACCACGACGCCGACTAAGAGCTAAAGGGAGAAAAATTCCTGCTAAAAACAAAAAGGAGCAAGACACAAGCCAATCCTAGCAAAACTCTAGCTAAAAGGCGAAAGTAACATACTAAAGAATAAAGGTAATAACATGGCAGGCAAAAGTGGAAAAAGCTGGCTAAAAGTAGCTTGATTGATATAAAGCTAGATAAAATAAAAAAGTAATAAAACACAACTTAAACATAAACATAATACATCTCTGGCTAAAAGTAGCAAATGCAAGCTAAAAGTAGAACACTAGCTAAAAGCAGCAAATGCAAGCTAAACGTAGAACACAAGTTAAAAGTAGCAAATGCAAGCTAAACGTAGAACACTTGCTAAAGTAGCAAATGCAAGCTAAAAGTAGAACACTTGCTAAAGTAGCAAATGTGAGTTAAAAGTAGCAAATGCAAGCTAAAAGTAGAACACCAGCTAAAACTAGCAAATGCAAGCTAAAAGTAGAACACCAGCTAAAAGTAGCAAATGCAAGCTAAAAGTAGAACATAGCTAAAAGCAGCAAATGCAAGCTAAACGTAGAACACTACTTAAAAGTAGCAAATGCAAGCTAAACGTAGAACACTTGCTAAAGTAGCAAACGTGAGTTAAAAGTAGCAAATGCAAGCTAAAAGCAGAACACCAGCTAAAAGTAGCAAATGCAAGCTAAAAGTAGCAAATGCTAGCTAAAAGCAGAACACTAGCTAAAAGTAGCAAATGCAAGCTAAAAGTAAACACCAGCTAAAAGTAGCACAAGCAAGCTAAAAGTAACAAATGCAAGTTAAAAGCAAAACACTTGCTAAAAGCAGCAAATGCAAGCTAAAAGTAGAATAGCTACAAGTAGCAATTGCAAGCTAAAATTAGCAAATGCAAGCTAAAAGTAAACACTAGCTAAAAGTAGCAGATGTAAGCTAAAAGCAGCAAATGCAAGTTAAAAGTAGAACACTTGATAAAAGCAGCAAATGCAAGCTAAAAGAATAGCTACAAGTAGCAATTGCAAGCTAAAAGTAGCAAATGCAAGCTAAAAGCAGAACACTTGCTAAAAGCAGCAAATGCAAGCTAAAAGTAGAATAGCTACAAGTAGCAATTGTGAGCTAAAAGCAGCAAAGGCAAGCTAAAAGTAGAATAACTACAAGTAGCAATTGCGAGCTAAAAGTAGCAAATGCAAGGTAAAAGTAAACACTAGCTAAAAGTAGCACATGTAAGCTAAAATCAGTAAATGCAAGTTAAACGTAGAACACTTGATAAAAGCAGCAAATGCAAGCTAAAAGAATAAAGCTACAAGTAGCAAATGCAAGCTAAAAGTAGCAAATGCAAGCTAAAAGAATAGCTACAAGTAGCAAATGCAAGCTAAAAGCAGAACACTTGCTAAAAGCAACAAATGCAAGCTAAAAGTAGAATAGCTACATTTGTACAAGTAGCAAATGTGAGCCAAAAGTAGTAAATGTAAGCTAAAAGCAGAACACTAGCTAAAATCAGCAAATGCAAGCTAAAAGAACACTAGCTAAAAGTAGCACTAGCAAGCTAAAAGTAGCAAATGCAAGTTAAAAGAACACTAGCTAAATGCAGCAAATGCAAGCTAAAAGAACACTAGCTAAAAGTAGCAAATGCAAGTTAAAAGTAGCAAATGCAAGTTAAAAGTAGAACACTAGCTAAAAGCAGCAAATGCAAGCTAAAAGAACACTAGCTAGCAGGCAAATGCTAGTAAAACTACCTATAAGTAGCCCAAGCAAGCTAAACGTAGCAAATGCAAGTTAAAAGAACACTAGCTAAAAGCAGCAAATGCAAGCTAAAAGAACACTAGCTAAAATTAGCAAATGCTAATGCTAGCAAATGCTAGTAAAACTAGCTAAAAGTAGCAAATGCAAGCTAAAAGTAGAACACTTGCCAAAAGTAGCAAATGCAAGATAAAAGTAAAACAATAGCTAAAAGTAGAACACTAGCAAGTCTAGAAAAACTAAGTAGTAAAACGCTAGCAAAAGTAGCACAAGTAGCTAAACTAAAAGAAGCAAAATGTTAAAAGCTAAACTTGAAAAAAGCTAGTTAAAAAGCTAAAAGTAGCATGACAAAATGTTTTTGAAGAAATTGTTGATGTCAATGTAATAGGTAAAACTCATGTATGTCAAAACATTTAGAAAAGTTACAAAAACCAAAAGCTGCGGGCCGACTTTTCAGAACAAGCTCAGCATTTGAATGGTTAAACCAGATCAGAGGGTCAGAAAAGGCGCGCGTGAAGAAGAAGACAGCTGAGTCAGCAGGTGCTGCTGGTCACGTGACCCCCTCCCTCTGCGCTGGGACGCACCTACAGCTCCGCGTCTGGGACTGGACAAACTGTTGTACCAGCCGTCAAAACGAGGCACCTCCCAGGTCATCTCACACCCACAACCTGCTCGTTGAAGAAAGAAACATCAGTTAATGTCGGGAACTTTGTGTGCGGTTCATTCTGTTGTTTACTTACGGTCAGTGGCGGTGAGCACCAAGACGAGCACTGCGCACGCACTCCAGACCCATTTACGCAAATCCATTGATGCGAGAGATGCTTCTCAGCTCGCACTCCAGCCAAGGGAAGTGAAGGACTTTTAAAAAGTGACGACAAGCTGCAGGTAATCGACATTTGCTGTTATATTTATTTTCATGCTGTATCTTGTTTTGCAAAAGAACCATGCAGATGCAGTCACATCAACGAATTGCTAAAATAATAATACTTTTGTTTTGATTATTTTAGTTTCCCTAACACTTCGTTAATCTATTAATAAAGAAGACAAACTAGTGAGTCTCACCCACAGCAGAGATGTTGAACAGGAAAGCTGGTTTGAGCTCAGGTGCACCTCTGGAGAAAACTGCTGCTCAGCTCATCACAATCTATGTCTCAACTGGGAATGGCCTTGATGTGTGGATCACACCTCTTTTCCACAGCATCCTCCTCCTCCTTTGTGACATAAAGTGGGATACCACCTGTATAAAAGAAGTGGACGTCCCCTCATCTTCATCAGTTCCTGCCCTGCAAATTTCAGGTAAATGACCTTTTGTTTGGATCCGACTCCTTCTCTTTAAATTGTTGCATTTAGGTTTAAACAACTGCATTAAAATCAGGGAATATACCGTTTAATAACCGACTAAAACTAATCACATTAATAGACAGGGTATTTTATTATTCTTACAGATTTATTCTCAGTAAAAACAGCCCCATGCATGGCTCAGTTAGAAGTTGTTGTGTAAGTTAAACATGCTCAGTGCATGTTCGTTATCAGCTTTAGGCAGCAAGAACCACTATCTGTGCATCTGGAGGAAACCGAGACGTCTGCTTCTAACACTGCCTTCTCTGTTACGCTGCCTAGACTCAGCTGTATCCTTAGTTTAGTCGCTGAGATGACTTTCTACGACGACATTTACCCATTCTACCCACCACAAAGGACTTCCTTCATCTTCAGCGGGCGGTTGCTCACCATTATTCTGGTCTTCCTTGTGCTAGCGGTCAGTCTTCTCCTCATTCTGCCCGGAATACGAGGAAGGACGGTGAGTGCAGCCCACCTGATAACCTGTGGGGTCACTGCAAACAGTTCTTCCGTGCCTCCATGTGCAGCATGAGGCCGCTGCACTCGTCTTTTTCTACTAAAAACACCTGGCTCTGCTCGTTCTGCTTCTTTGCAGAGGCTGTTTTGGATGTTAAGGATAATTACCAGCTTGTTCATCGGTGTGGTTTTAGTGGGTGAGTTTTTGTCTTCGTACAGTAAACCGCAGATTTCCCTTTTTGTTTAAATCTATCAATGTGCGCCTTTCTGTTCGTTCTGTGCAGTGCTCAACTACACCAACAGCTGGGCTGAGGCGAGAATGACCACAAACGCTACCTACAAGTCTTTCAGCAACGCGGTAATTAACGCTGAGGTCGGCCTGCACGTCGGGCTGTACGGCATTAACGTGACACTGAGAGGTGAGTCACTCCTGCTCCTCAGGTGTTGACAGCTTCCACGGCTTGAGCAACTCTCTTTGTTTTTGAGCTCCGGCACTGATTAAAATCCTCTGGTATTAAGCAGCTTCTAAATTTAGACAAATATTACTCAAGAATGCAACAAAAACACATGACTTATTACCCTGCACAGTGCAGAAGCTGCGTGTAAGACAAATACACATGACAGTTCAACCATTTGCAGCAGGCATCATACTCTATGAGCTTATCAGTCTCTCAGATGGTTGTGGAGGCATTTTGGCCCACTCTTCTTTGACAACGTTGCTTCAGTTAATTGAGGTTTGGGGGCATGTGCACAGCTCAGTTAAAGTTAAATATTTCAGCTGGGCTGCAGTCTGGACAATGGTTGAATTTGAGACATTGAAGAATCTCTATTTGTTTTTGTTTGTATGATCATCTGTTGTTGATGTTCTACACTGTTTTGGATGATTGTCCCGTTGCATGACCCAATTTAGGTCAAACTGATTGCATCATTTTCAATCAAAAAGACTTTTAGTTTACAGAGGAGTTCAGCAAAGCGTCCACATCCTACTATTGCAATACAAGTCTCTGACTAAAATGTTTGGTGTTTCATTTTTATCAAAACTGATGATGCCGTGCACGTCGATCAGACGTCTCCGCTTTGGGCTCGTGCTTCGAATGGTCACGGCTGCAGAAATCTTGTTTGTTCCAATGCAGTTTTGCAAACCTGCTTTAGTTTTTGTTAAATAAAAGAGTGTGTCAAAGCAAAAAGTACAGCAAGCTCCCATGTTAATCTTTGTCCTGCATCTTCTCCCACAGTTTTAAAATAAAACATGCAGTTATGCATTAAAATGCACAGCTTGTTCTGGAATAGTGTGCTATTACTTTTGCATTATGTTGCACAACTTGGAAAAAATAGCAAAAAGACGTGAACAAAACTGGACATTGATGGAGTATTAGTGCAACAGATGATGAAACTCAGCTCTCTTTTTCTCTCTCGTCTTCCCAGTGTAGTGAGTGCACTGGAGGTAATGTCTCTTTAACATGTATCTCCTACAGAAACCACTGTGGAAACAAAGGGTCAGACGTGTGGCCGTCAGAGGCTTCTGATGCTAATGGCTCAAGAATTTTTAAGATCTGACATCTCTATATATCTATATCATATGTCTTTATTTATTTTTTTTACTTTTACTATCACACATCTGCTGTTTGTTTGAGGCATACTTTTCAGGCTGCATTGTTGTCTGCCTTTCATTAACTTGTTTATGGTCACAATGAACCTGTATATATTTCATATTTCTTCACACGTTATACTGTATGTAGTTACAACTGTTTAATTTAAGTTTAGAAACTAAGAAGCACAAGAAGTGACAGAAGCTGAACATACTTTTTCAGTGACTTGTTTCCTCTCCTTCAGGAAATCCCATCGTACAGTTCAACGAGACCATCAACTACAACGAGATGTTCAGCTGGCACGACACGATAGAAGAAGAGTACGAGGAAGCTCTGGAGAGAGGCTTGCCCAACCCCATCCTGTACATCGCTGAGAAATTCACGCTGAGCAGCCCGTGCGGTCTGATCTTTCAGTACAGATACTCAGGACGCTTTGCCTCTGCCACCCTCTGGTGATTTCTAACAACTCTTATTTTCACATCATTCTTCTGCCACTTCTTTTTGATTTTTATGTTCAAAAGCAAAAATTGAAAACGTCTTCACGTGAACCGTTCTGCAGGACAGCGTTTTGCTGCTGGGTGCTCGCCAACATCCTCTTCTCCATGCCCGTCATCCTGTACGCCGGGTACATGATGATGGCCACGGCCGCCTTCATTTTCTCCTCCATGGTTTCCTTCTCCACCATCATGAACGTGCCTCAGTGTGTTTTCTCCATCGGAACGGACTCCTTTGTTACAGAGTTCAGCCATTCATTTTGGCTGGCTCTGGCTACAGGTGAGCATGCCAAAGTCTGAATAAAACCAAGGCTTTTTATTTTTTAATGACTGAGGCGACTTGCAGGTGTTCTGTGCACCATCACCGGGGTCCTTGTGGTGACTTTAAACTTTCTGATGCCGGAAAAGATGAAAGCAGCTTTCAGTGTCGGCGTCGACAGCTGCGAGGATGAGGATGATTTTTATGGGGAGGGTTACCTGAATTCAGTTTTCCTTGAAGAAGGAATGATTTCACCTCTGACATCAAAAGTTACAACAGTAAGTTCTCATCAGCAACATTTTTCATAGATTACCATATATTTTGGCCTATAAGTCACAATTTTTGCATAATTTACATGCCCTGTGACTTATACACTGAATCAACTTATTTATGGATTTTTTCCCCATATTTTTAAACCAATTTTTGGCTGAGATATGACCATTTTAATTCATTCTGACTGGAAATATTGAACACTATCATTTTCAGCCGCTAGTTAGCAGTCAAGTATTATGTCATGCAGTTGTGTCATGTCAAAGGTAAAAGTGGCTATTAATGACACAATCGGTTTGCTATAAAGCCACCTTTGTCCAGCTCGCTTGGAGCAACTGTCAAATCAGCTTCATTTTGCTGTGCCATCCCGGAAAAATGCAGCTGATTTGACCATTAAAGTGCATTTATTAATGAAAAGTTCAACTGAGACACACCTTTACTACAATGTTGAGCAAACAAATAATTGTTTTAGGTGCTTATCTTGTTAAATTTTGAAGAAATGAACAGCGAGTTGTCCCTCTGCACGTGCCTGCTTCCATGAATCGGTTTTTGAAATGCAGCTGATTTGACCATCAAAGTGCATTTATTAAGCAAACGTTCAACTGAGACACGCCTTTACTATAATTTTGATCAAACAAATAATTGTTTTTAAGTGTTAAGCTTGTTAAATTCTTATTAAAGCCCGCCAGTGCACACTCCCTTGGCCGCCATTTGGCAGCCCATCGATTTTTGGCACAACACCGGCCCACATTTCCGGGTTGTCAGCGGTGACGTGAAACAAACGCGACGCATCAGCGATGACGCATAATAGATGCAATATGGCGAAGCGACAGATTTTTCCACTTTGTTATTTGGACTGATGTGACTTATGGGGCAGTGTGATGTGTATGGCGGAAAATACGGTAGTCATTTTATCAGCAGCATTTACTGCTAAAGACATATTCAACCTCAAAATAAGGTAGAAAATGTGTCAGGTGCTGTGCGATTACTATTACACCTTTACAGCATATGTTTAACATCCTAAATCTATTTGTTACCTTTATTCTCACCTCCGCTGTGCAACCCTTTTGTTTGTTTTCCAGGAGCTTTTCTGACGTGGACCAGAGAGCTCAGGGAGCGTTCGCAGTTCATACTTGAAAACAATTCATCTGAATGTGATTCAATTGGACCGTCTTGATTCAAACAGTTTTAATTTCCTGTGTGAGCCTGTAAGTGTTAATTGTAAATATGTATTTGAAATTTGTAAAGTCAACAGTCATGGTGCAGTAGTTGTGAAAAGATGATATTAATTTGTATGTGATCTGTATTGTGTCTTTATGTGTGCTGTGTTTATACACCGATCATCGTGAATGAAACGTGTATATTTGTCTTAATTCAATTCTATTTAAATAATCGGAGGCCAAAATGTTTAATAGATTGTTGGATAACGCCTTAAAAAAACTTTCTGACTCATTTTGAAAACAACCTCCTGTAATCATAAAGATTTTATGAGCAGCCTCAGAAGAGGAACTATTTTCAAATCTCTGAGTTCTGAGGGAGATCTGCTGCTACCAGAAGACTGGTGGGTCTGTTTGAGGACACCAACCTGTGAGCCATCCATGCCAAGACCAAGCGGGTCACCATCATGCCCAAAGACATCCAGCTGGCCCACAGGATCTTAGACTGACTCCAACTCAACCCACAAGACCAAAGGGTCCAAGATGGGTAGAGCAGATGGATGGAGGGTGGAGGATGGATGATAGATGATGGAGTGAGCAGCCGACTTGGTACCAGAAAGTCACGGTTTGACTCCCAGACATTCCCACATGTCGTGGTGTCCCTGAGTAAGACACCCAATCCCTAACTGCTCCCTGGGTGCTTACATAGCTGCCCACTGCTCCACCTGTGTGCATCCCAGGTATGATGGTTGAAATGTAGAGAATTAGTTTCATCATTGTAAGGAAACCTACAGTGATAACACATGGCACTGTACTTTTTCACAGCCGTGAGTCATTTCCCCTCTTATCCTCCTCCCTTTAAAATTTAGTGTCCGACTATAATAGTTACAGCATCAACTTCAGCGTTGGATTTTCTTTTATTGTTTGACATATCTGTCAGATCTGTGTGGCTTTGATTTCCCAGCAGCTAAAAGTTGTATAGATAATAATTCTTGTCTTATAGTGTGACATGAGTTTATCTGTTACAGTGCAGCATATATGCATTTATTATAGCTAAAACTGAGCAAGGATTTACATCCAGTCTATGATACTCCCAAAATATTTTTAAACTGAGATGCTGCTGTTTATATATAAATATTTTCCCACATGTTCTACCAAAATGCTGAAATGTCCATGCTGTGCCACTAGGTGGCAAGAGCGTCCACATAATTGATCAAAATAGAGAAAGAACATGTTTAGCGTGAGTAAATGTTTAGCCCAAAAAATATTGTAGCTATTTTTTTTAACAGTTAAACCATTTCAGCACGTTTAAAGTTAAATATTGGCAGAATCAAGATTTTAAAAGACAAATTAGTAAAACGAAAAGGCATTGTTTTGGTTTCTTTGGCCCTAAGTGAAATGAAGTAAGCATAAAATGGGTTAATACTGTACAATGGTATTGTTTCTTAAAATAATAATAAAAAAAACTATATGAGTTTATATGGAAACACTAAAAACGTCTTATCTTTTTTCATTTGAAACTGGGTAACATTTTAAAACTTCTGTTTTTAAAAACATGTGAAGTAAAACAGGCACGAAAAGAACTCAAGCCTGAAAAGTTTTAGAGCAGTTCAGAAGACTGCTACTTTTATAAAACTTTACATTGCCATCAGTTTTACATTTCACAGTTTATTTTTTACAGGGAATACAATGGTAAACTGCAAGAGTAAAGAGCGGCAGCAGCCAACGGTAGAATTAACTGCAGGAACGTCACATTTTAGCCAAAATAATCACAGGGTGTGAAACGGAAGGCAGGATGTTTAAAATAGTGCTTTTGAAGACAAGTCATCTATTTTAGACTTGGCCCTGCTAAATTAGACTTTAGCTTGTTTGTCCAGCTAGAAATAAATAATTTCTCCAAACTGAGGTCATTTAAAGAGCCATTCAAAACAGGTAAGATATTAACTACTCATGATATTGAGTAGAACCCACTCTCAAAAGCTCTGCGCTATCCTTTAGTATCTTTAACAAGTGAAACTCAAATCTCACGTGTATTCATGTTTTGTGTTTGAAGTTTATATTTTTTTCATTTTGCAGCAACACAAAAATAAAATGCAAACAAAGACAAGTTTAATAAAGTGTATTTTCAGACTTCCTTATTGTTACAGTCATTCAGTAATGTGTGTCGATACATTCTTGAACGCTCCGATCAAAGTAACGCTCACTCGATGTACGCCTCTGAACAAGAAGTGTGTCTTTGGCCGTCGGTGTCACTGTAATGCAGAGTTCAGTGTGAACATCACATCTTTATCCATATTTAATACTGTTTTAGACAAACGTGTCAGAATGAATCCCTGGTTTGTCACAATCACATGCATACTGTAATTTTGCAGGAGTAATTGGGCCTTCCCATCAAGTCCTTGAGTAACTCAAAGTATTTACAGCTTAACTGCAGTTTTAAACCCCATCCACCTTATAAAAAAATGACTAAATAAAAATAAATGTGCTCATTTTATCTCTTCATAGGAAAATAATCATGACCATAAAGCTACTTCTGTTCAAACATCGTTGACTTCACGTACAGCACTACAGACAGTTTTCACGTTATAATAAGGCCATTATGACGATGCAGTTCAAGATAAAAACCTGAAAACGAGAACTGGATGTTCTTACAGCATTGCAACAAGAGGCAAAAAAATAAATAAAATGATAGAAAAATAAATTCTCATCCAGAGAGCTGCAGCGGTCCGATCTGAGCAGGGTCCCTAAATGTAGATGGGTGTTTCCTGTCCGGTCAGCAGCCTGAACATGACGGCGGGCATGGTCTTCATGTTGATCTGAAGGCAGACGTGACAGGAGCAGAGTCGTTACACAAACATGTTTGCACGAGTCCAGTTGTAGTCGCATCACTAAATTACTGCCTTCTCCACCATCAGAGCAGTGAAAAACATTTATTGTTTGATTATAGTAGAAATAAATGCTGGACAGAAAATATCAAATCTACAGGTGCTGGTCATCAAATTAAATATGAAAAAGTTGATTTATTTCAGTTATTCTATTAAAAAAGTGAAACTTGTATATTATATTCATTCAATACACACAGACTGATATATTTCAAATGTTTATTTCTTTTAATGT
>JAVCKU010000013.1:9164591-9175812 GCA_032273985.1 Hypsolebias coamazonicus
TATATACACAGTATACTATATTGAAACTGTCTTCATATATTTTTGTTTCGTAAGGTATGAAGGTATGATAGTTGAGTTTGTTTGACAAACTATTCTGTCAAGGACCATTATTTTGTGCGTCCTTTTTAGGTTTTCAAACATATTCAGCCCTTAACTAAAGTTACATTCTCTTCCTGTAGGTATTTTGTGTGTTAGTGAGCTGTCCTTCATCACAGAGCCCAGTGATGTGGCTGTATTACCAAAGGCTCCTGCTGTTTTAGACTGTCAGGCTCATGGGCACCCTCCGGTCACCATCAAGTGGCTGAAGAATGGAGTTAAGCTGGCAGAAAGTGAACACATGAAGTTTCTGCCCAATGGCTCCTTGTTCATACCAAAGATACAGCATACCAAGGAGTATTCAGATGAAGGATTCTACCAGTGCCTCTCTCAAAACCGATATGGAGCTATCTTAAGCCAAAGATCACATCTGACTATCGCAAGTAAGTATGAAGAGTGAAACAAGTGTGCTAAGGTTTTTTTTTCCACAATTGAACCCAAAATAATGATTGGTTACACTTGCTGGTGATGTTCTTTGTGTGTTCTTGTCCAGCTTTTAGCCTCAGCGTGGTACTTAATGGGTTATAAACCTGGAGATGAGAAGCAAATGTCCTCAACACTTTTTATTTCTCCCAGCAAAAACCTTAAAGTACTGGTTTTATGTGTCAGAGCAGTTATATAAGCTTTTAAGAGATTGGTAAACTAGATGAGGAGTCAATCCAAAAACTCATAAAAACTCCATAAACATGCAGTGCTTTGTCTTTTGAGGAAGACCATCGCTTGTCTACATATGAAGGTAATCTGTAAACACCAGTAAAAAGTTTGAAAGTTGTTCAAATGTTTACAGGACAGCACTGTGACAGCAGTCTATGGCTTTGTGTGATTGCAGAATGGTCTGCTACACAGAGGAATCTCTGAAAGGCCATTTGCCTTTCAGCTTTTGTTTGGCTTGCCCCCGACTGCCCTGCAAGAAAAGGCTAGATCTCAGGGCATTTGTTTGTCCACATATCAGTGGACAAGACAGCTGTGTCTATTCAGTGAGCCTGCTCTACCGTGGACTCTTTTTAAAGGTCTTAGAAAGGACATCCCATGGCTGTTGTCATGGAGACTAGAATAGACTTTGCATTTTAGTGATTTTGACACTGACAGTGATGTTGTAGGGTTTTAGAAAACTTCTTAATGGAAGGCATTTCAAAGCTATGCTTTTTTTTTCACTTAAATGCAGTTTATGAATATTGATATGTACACAAAAAACATCTATCAATTCTCTTGTCATGATTTTTTTCTATATCAATAAATAATGTTGCCAAACTCCAGGTTTTTATATCAACTGACCACATAAAATTAAATAAAAAATCCAAATTCAGGTTTGGTCTGGTGCCTAATCTCCATCAGTGAAAGGGTTAAAGGTTTTTTTGGTCATCTGTGGGCGGGGAGTGGAGGATGGGACTCCTCTTTGCTTCCCTTCTGTCCAGAGATCCCAAGGGTCAAGGGTCAGCAGTGGAAAGGCATTGTGATGTCACAGGCCTGCTCTTGCTGTGGGGGAGCCCTGCTGTTGTATCCCCCAGCCCTCAGTTCCTTGTTTCATTAGATCAGACCCGCTGTTGCCCCTTTTGGAAAGTTCTTTGTCATGTGAGGTCTGAGTTTTCACTGCAGAGTTTTTAGTCCTTTGAAAACATTTTTACATGTAGGAACTATCTCGTGTGTGATCCTTATAGACGGACAGCATCACTCTACAATTCCTGCATTTACATACATTGTCTAAAAGATGTCTCGTCATCAATACTTACAAAACACATCGATAAAGTCTTGCATAAGGGGTTTATTACATATAATTTTAACATTAACACAGAAATCTCCAAAGTCTTTTTTTTTTTTTGGAAGAGTCTAATGGCCAACTTTTTAAAATCTGGCTTTAGTTTGGGGTAAAATTGACTGGACCGGGGATTCAGGAGACCTTTGACCTCTTTGGAGAGACCTTTGTACTGCTTGACCTAAACATTGATTTCTTCTCTACAACAGACGTGACCATATTAGCAGATGGACCGCACCTACCACCTGCATCACTGACCCCAGCCAGTCATTATTGTAACTTCTTACCAGTTACCATGCGTTTCACAGTGCTTCCCAGATAACTGTTTTATTGGGGCAAAACAGTTGGCAAGTCCATTCTCAAACTGATACATCTGTTCTGATTTAGGATCTTACTTTCATGTACTAATCCCTGAAAGAAAGGAATGCTTCAAATATAGATTATAGGTTAGTAAATTGATCCATAAAGAATCTAAATCAAAGGTTTTGATTAGCCCCAAAACAGAATAACCAGAATGTTTGTACGGTATTTAAAACATGACATTAAATTAAAGCTTTGCTCTGTGGTTTAGCTACCTTAAATCTCAGGGGTATAAAATGTGGAGTTTCAGAGGGATGGCAAGCGTATTGATTTCCTAAAACATG
Organism: Hypsolebias coamazonicus; assembly: GCA_032273985.1. NCBI lineage: Eukaryota > Metazoa > Chordata > Actinopteri > Cyprinodontiformes > Rivulidae > Hypsolebias > Hypsolebias coamazonicus. Next base: position 9,167,085 of record JAVCKU010000013.1, read on the forward strand.
TTATTGACATCTTCTCTGGGTGAGGGGGGAGGGAGGAACTTATCACCTTAATGAATTAAGGTCATTGATGATATAGTATTGAGTGTGCTCCACTTAAATGCAGATGGGTGTGTTTATTTCTGGAAAGACTTTTTATAATGTGTACATATATAAACATGTTGGTTTATAGGCGTCCCTAGCCGTTTATTCATTTACTGTATTTTGTTCTAATTAGCAGGATCAAAGTGAAACATTCAGGGTTTAACCATATATTGATGTAAAACATCCTTTAAGACCAATGTGTGCCTTCATGTGGAGGACTCAGCAAATTTACCCTCAGATTAAAATGTGCAATGCTAAGAAAAATAAACAAAACAAGAGCTACGTCTTAAACCTTTCCAACCATCTGTTAATGAATGAAAAATATGTTAAAAGGCAATAAAATTTGCAAAAAATAAAATAAAGTCTGTCTTGCTGGCAGGGTTGAAGGAATATGACAGCATTACTGAAATTTGCTAATTGCCTCTGAAACAAACAGACGTCTTGAACAGATGAGACCAAAGAAGAGATGTTTGTTCATAACTCTTTGTGTAATATTTGAATTTATATTTGAATATTTGTAATATTTGAATTCACTCCTCATGCACAGTGGTGGCGGTGTGATGATTTGGGCCTGTTTTGCAGCCACAGGGCTTTGGCATTTTTCAATCATTTTGTGAACTCCTCTGTAGACCAAAGTGTTTTAGAGACAAATGTGAGGCCATCTAACTAACAACTGAAGCTCAGTCCAAACTCATGAAACAAGACTAAAGCAGAATTGACAAAAATAAATAATTAAAGGTTGTGTTGTAACAATACTGCAATAGCCAGACTTCTCATTGGAATTCTGTCTTGGGGTCTTTAGATGTGAAATCCAACTAAACCTCAGTAAACTGAAGAAAGAGTTTAAAGAATGATAGCCTAAAATCATCCTCAGCAACAGGAGGGACTGCTGCTAATAAGGTCAAAAAGAAAATTATTGTTTCCTGTTATTGGTGCTAAAGTATTGCGTTGTGTGGGTTTAGCACACTGCATCTACATTTTAGCATTGTTTTTGTGTTGTTGTTTATCTAAAGTTGTATTTACTGTTTGTAATATACATCTGGTATGAATCAGAGGATACTTCCTTTGTTCAGATTTGTAAAACCTGAAATAAGGTGTAACTAATTTTTACAATTAAAAAGCTGTAAAATATGTGCAGCATGAAACAAACAGAAAGTTAATTTTAAAGTTACATTTTGCTTGTTTGACAGAAACGAGACTTGCGTTTATTTCCCATTATTGTCTGTCCCTTTCAATTGCTTGCAGCTCTTTTTATGCAAAGTGAATTGAATATTTTTATCTATAATCCTGCATCATTCACTGTCATTCCTAAATTGATCCATTGATTGGACCAGCAAGTCACAATGAGAATCTATCCCTCATCTGCACAAAACAGGTGGTGTCTTAAAAGGATTCATTCTCTCTCACTGGATCAGAAACATTAATCGTAATCAGTTCATTACTTGCAAAAGACTAGCATTACAATTGAAAAAGCTCTCCAGAAAGAGAGCGAAACGTTTTCCTCTTACAAATAAAGTCCAGTTGTTTCTGTATTGAACCTTTTTTGATTTTATCATGTCCTGGATGACTGAGAATCTTCACCAGCAGACTAGCATTACACACTTTCAGAAAGACTAGTTAAGTGAGATTTGTTTTCAGGTGTTATTACTGACAGGTGTGCTTATTTCATTCATAGGGATCACAGGATTTGAATTACACCCTGTGTCCATGGTGGTGTCTGAAGGCTCTGTTGCACGATTTTCCTGTGCAGTCACTTCAACTCCTTCTGCTACCATCACGTGGGAGTTCAACCAAAGTGCACTGCCAGTACAAACAGACAGGTGCATAAAGACATTTTCTTTTTTACATTTGACAAAAACTTCTTATATTTGTAACAAAGTAGGAGTTCCTAAATATATCCTCTATTTTGTCCCTAAATATAACATTTGTATGTCCTCAGAATAACTGTTTTGCTCAATGGCATACTCCAAATTCACAATGTACAACTTGAAGATGCTGGACAATATCAGTGTGTGGCAGCTAACATCGGCAGCCGTTTAAAGAGCAGAGAGGCCACGCTGACAGTCAGCGAAGGTACAGTAACTGCAGTAACAGAACATTTTATCTCCAAGTTATTTGTTGTAACATTCTTGCTTTCTTTTGAAGATTCAGGCCCTAAACCACGTCAGAGGCCTCGAATCATTGCTGGACCTCAAAACATCACCACGTCCCTTCACCAAACTGCAGTATTGGAGTGTGTGGCCACAGGCAATCCATCCCCCATCATCTCCTGGAGCCGTGCTGACAGTAAACCCATCGATGTTTACAATGCCAAAGTGCTGGGAAATGGGAATCTGGTTATTACAGATGTTAATGCCAAGCACAGTGGAGTCTACATCTGCAGGGCCTCTACACCTGGAACCCGCAACCACACTACTGCAGCAGCTAACCTCACAGTTCTAGGTTTCAACAATTCCTTACACATACTCCTTGTAAAAGTGTTAAATGCAAAGTGCCATACAGGTAGTCTTGTGTGGCTTAGTAATTCTTAGCATTAGCCTGTGTTCTCATCAGTTTTTGCTTAAACGTCTTTCAGTGCCACCAACCATTGTTGAGATCCCTGAGAGCCAAACCCGTCCAAGAGCAGGCACCGCCCGATTTATGTGCCAAGCAGAGGGAGTTCCATCGCCACGCATCAGCTGGCTAAAGAATGGAGAGGAGGTTCACTTAAATGGGAGGATTAAAATGTATAACAGGTACTTCATATCAGCAGTGATGGTCAGAGTTAAGCACACCTAATACCTTTAAAATGACACCTAGATGAAATAAAAATACATCTTCACAGTTCCTGTATGCAGATTTTCTTAATGTTGTTTATTTTTATTTTGCAGTAAATTGGTGATCACCCAGATTATCCCTGAAGACGACGCCATCTATCAGTGCATGGCAGAGAATGAACAGGGTTCTGTGCTGTCTTTGGCCCGCCTCATTGTTGTCATGTCCGAGGACAGGCCCAGTGCACCCAGGAATATCCACGCTGAGACCATCTCCAGTTCTGCCATCTTACTTGCCTGGGAGAGACCTCTCTACAATGCAGACAAAGTTATTGCCTATTCTATCCATTATATGAAAGCCGAAGGTGAGACTAAGATATAAACTTTTTTTATATATATTCTCATCATTTGATTTGATGGCAGTTGGGCCTAAACTTTGAGGGATGGAAGTGTGAGAAGATGCAAGGTCATTGTTAACATCAGTAAGCTGCATCACTGTTTCAAGCAGTCAGCGTTTCCCAGTTGAAGGCCATCTGCTGTCTCTGCATAGAGCAGAGGTCAAGGGGGATTCAGAATGGCAACTTCAGTCAAATAACAGGCTTGGCTGGCCCATTGTCCACTCTCCTGCTCTGCTTTCTCTTAAAGGGACAGGGTCGCTAAGTTTCACCGTCTTGCAAACCAACAATTCAAATAGATTTTTTTTCACCTAAACCACAAATATAATGAAGTGAACACATATAAAGTTAAGTTTTTATGTTTAATGGGATTTCTTTCAATGGTCAGAAAGTAGTTATGAGTTTGTACCTTGCATTATTCGTTTACTGAAAATATAGCATCACTCTTTTTAGACCATTTAAACATGTTTATTCAAGTACTTTATTATTATTATTTTTTTTGTATGCCAGGTTTAAACAATGAAGAATACCAAGTTGTTATTGGCAATGACACAACTAGTTACATCATCGATGACCTGGAGCCGGCACGCAACTACAGCTTTTACATTGTGGCTTATATGCCAATGGGAGCCAGTCGAATGTCTGACCAAGTTAACCAACACACACTGGAGGATGGTAAGCACAAAACCCTGAGACTGCAAATTATGTAATTCTGTTGTACATTTTAAACTTAGTATGTTCTTTATTTTTTGTTAAAAAACCGTGACCACATGAATTTGATGTATTATGTACAATTGTTTTCCAAATTTTTCTACAGTACCTCTGCGTACCCCAGAGTTAACTCTGACCAGCCACAGTTCTGCAGACATCCAGGTGAGCTGGCAGCCACTACCAGCCAAGATTAGCCGTGGACGTATGACGGCCTACAGACTTTCCTATCGCACTGCCACTGATGATACTGTCACAGATGTGGAGCTACCACACAACAGCACTGAATATCGCTTAGAGGCACTACAGCCAGACACCATTTATCTTCTCCGCATGGCTGCAGCCACACGTGTGGGTTGGTGTGAGCCCTCAGCATGGACATCACACCGTACACCCAAGATCTCCAGCAACAAAGGTAAACCTGCCAGAGCCTGAGAACTAAGTGTAGTCATGATTTTTTTAAATAATAATAAAAAAAAAAAATTTGTAAAATCATATTAGATTCAAACATTTGGTAAATAAAAACATAAATTGTGTTATTTGTCACACTTTGCTTATTGCTGTTGGAGTGTGGCTCCCCAGAGTTCATGCAGTGCGTTTAGTATAATAGTAGAGTTTGCTCATGTAGCATTGTCCCACACTCTTTGTGATGGTTACCCAGAAACCTTTGCCCCTCGCTGTCAGTAATTTTAGAGTGGCCTCAGTCACGGATCATAAAGAGAGGGCCCCAGGCTTCTATGTGGGGGGAAGATTCGCCCATTCAAATGACCCACTAGGAAGGGGGGGGATTTTGTCCTCTAAATCTAAATTTCATGCAAAAATATTTATGTATACTTAATAATCATATATGTGAATATAGATGCAGAGTACCACATCAGTGAGAATAGTTTCTGGATTTAGGAAAATGTATTTGTTTTTAAATATATGTTGGTAATATATAAATAATTCTCAACAAATGAAACTGTACTGATCCCACACTTTCTTTCTCTGTCCCCTTCTCATAGTGCCTTCAGCCCCAGCTCTTCAGCTCGAGCCTCTAAACTGCACTTCTATTGTGGCGCACTGGCAGATGCCCCCAGACTCTGTTGCTGTTCAGGGTTTCCAGCTGTGTTACCATGAAGAAGGCCAGCCAGAGCAGCCTAGCACCCTGCTGCAAGCTCAAACCTACAAACACACCATTGGTGGCCTTGGTGAGTTATAAGAGAAAAGAAAAACACACATGGATGTATTTGACTATCTTTGTGAATGTCTGCAAATTAGATAGTGACCGATGGGTTCTCACTCAGATGGATCGTTTTTGCGTCCCCTAATTTGATTCAGTGGCTAGCTGAATGCTGCATTTGCATTTCCACCCTCTGTCCTGATCAATATGAGCTGACCTCCTGTCTAACCAGCAGCCCTTCTCTAGTGTTCCTCTGACATTGTTTGAGATCAGGCTCCTACGGTTAGAGGTCAGTAACCAGATGTCCCTCCCACCACCGGTTTCCCATCCCAAGGCTTGCTTAATTATGCTCAGCCATTGTGTTGAGTCCTGACCCAAACTTGCCCTGGTAAGTCCCTGGCCATCACCTCCCTTTAGCTGGACACTGGTGCACCCAAACAAAGACTCCTGGGATGGACCAAAGCTGGACAAAGCCTTCAGCCAGTCTTGGATTAATGACCCTGCCCCCACTGGTCATCTGACTATGTAAATAGCAGCTATCTCTAATATTACCCTAATTGTGCTGAAAAAAATGTAAAAAGTGATACAGTTATGTTTTTAAGAGCACCGTTCACACAAAACCATGAGTGCAAAATCTGATTAAATTTCAGTAATTGTTTTAATTTTTACTCTAATTACTTTGTATATGAACTCAGAATTTTATACAAATTCAGAACATTTTTGTTTGTTTTTCCTCTATTTTTTGTTTCATACTCAGTTGTGGGTTCTGTCCATCTATGCTGTTACCCCAAGTTTAAGGCTATAGCAAGCACAAAGACAATGGCAGTGGGAAAAATAGGTGAAAAAAGGGGAAACAAAGGGGACCGCCTCCTGTCCCACAACCCTACGTCCAGATTCCTTCTGCTCTATGTTGGCCTGACTTGGTGACCCCAGTAAACCCCCACCAAGTCCCATGGGCCTAGGATCCCAGCAGCTGAACACTGCGCATGGCCCAGCCCCCAAAATGGGCCTGGACACTGCTGTCATTGGTCAATACCTAAAGGCTGACCTTTCACACTCGAGGCATTAAATAAATTTAAACACTGCCTAAAAAGCGTCCTGATTTGGAGAGCCTGGGGCAGCGGTGGATTTCAAGTTAAAACGTGTTTTCAAAGGAAACGTTCAGTCTCAGACCTCAGTCTTATTTCTGGCCTCTGGCTGAATTTGTGGATCTTCTCATCTCTTCTGTTTTTATCTGTTTTAGTTTATGCTGTTTTGGCATTTGTGCAAAAGACTAATTTATTATATTTTATTTTAAGCCCCATCATAAGATTTGGGTTTCATGGTGATGATGTACTTTTAGCTATGCCTCTGGAGTCACTGGGGCTCGATCTTTCTCATGCTCCTCACAAAGAACAACACATGACAAATGAGAGGATGAGGTAACACTGTCCATTGTCCATGCACAGCCACATAAATCATGAATACTCTCACTCCCACCGCTTAGTTGTGTGTCTTTTCCCAAATTTATTTTTAAATGGTTGCTCTGTCTCTGCTCCTTATTATGTGAGGTTTTGACATTATTGGACAAAAGATGCTTTGTTCCATGGTTGAAGTTCAGATGTTTGTTTGTGTGTTTTAGCGCGCCATAGCTGAAAATATATTTTTCTTTGTGTTTTTGTTTCAGACCCAAGGAGAAAGTATCATGTTAAGATTCAAGCTGTCAGTAAAGCTGGAGATGGCTACCAGACAGACCAAACAATTAGTACTCCGGGATGTGTGTGTGAGTACATGAGCCTAGAGTTTATTTAAATCAGCTTGTCGCTGAATATTGTTAGTTTTTTTTAATGTTGTTTTTTTTTGTTTTGTACTTCTCAGCGGCTAGAGACAAAGTTGCAGCAGCCCCTCCCCCTCCACATCAAGTCACTGTCTTAACCAGCAACTCATCTGCTGTGTCTCTGCGTTGGAGTCATCCTGCTTTTGCTCCTGGGAAAGCTGTCAGCTATACAGTCCGCTGTACACCTGTGGGCACACATAACGTCTCTGCTATACTCTACCAGCAAACGTGAGCCCCTCTTAAAGCTGCTGTTTCTTCCCTGACAGAAAGATAAGCCTATAAACAGAGACATGGGATGGATGTGTTAAAGATTATACCCTGCCAAAGACTTACCCTCTCGATTATATGACTGTTTTTCTTCACAGCACCAAGCAAAGTGTGATTGTTCAGAATTTGATTCCGAACACTCGCTATGAGTTCGTAGTGCGTCTGCATGTGGACCAGATGTCAAGCCCCTGGAGTTTGGTTGTTTACCATCAGACCCTGCCAGCAGGTAATAAATTGGACATGACTGTAGCATAAGACTTTCATGATTATGCTCCCTTCACTGCAGTTTATTATTTCCTCTGGTGTCCAGGCTCATTTCAGATTACTTTGTTTAATTTGACCATGAACCCTGTGTCTGCAGCACCCAGTCAACCTCCTGCAGGAGTACGAGTAACTCTGATTGAGGACGACACTGCCCTGGTGTCCTGGAGGGAGCCCACAGAGACCAATGTGGTGGTCACACACTATACCATCCTATACACCTCACAGAAAGCTTGGAGGGCCGGGCACTGGCAGAGGATACAAAGAGAGGGTAAGCAGTCTGTTTTATTACTTTTGTGTGAACTCTTTGCCAGACAGCAGCTTTGCAAAGCTGAATTTTAACATGTTTAATAAAAATTATGCACTAAAGTCAAACAGGAGATGAAATAAGGGAAAACTAGGAAATACAGTACTTATGTTTAACAAAATGTACTGTTAAACCACAAGAGGGCTCTGACATGGTTTCAGTCAAATGCAGTTTTTCTCTATTAATGTTTTAAGATTGCTTATGTTCTGTTTTAAATTTAACTGATTATCATTGCTTGAGCCAGTCACATAAATACTTTTACAACAAATTCTAGTTTGTGTTGTATCTCCTAAGCTCTACTTCATCTTCTGTAAACAGGTGTTAAAAACAAATGTACGTCTTTTAGTGTAACATGTAGCTTTTCTGAACTTTTTGTTTGTTTTTTGATTGCAGGAAGTCATACAATGGCCTTGTTGGAGAAGCTGGAGCCAGGGAGTATCTACCTGGTGAAGTTATGCGCCTCCAACAGGGTCGGTGACGGACCTTTCTCTGACACTGTGGAACTGGCTCTAAAGCATGGACATGTCCACCGCAGCAAGAACCCCAGGCACTCTGACTCCCTCCCTGATACAGCAGGTCAGCAACTTAAAACACACAAGCATCCAACATGATGGACGAGATGGATGGATGTGATGCATTTTAGTGAACCTGAGTTTTTTTCACTTTGAGCTTTTAGTTACAGATTTTTGATTTATACTTAAAGAAAAGTAAGTGCTTTTCTTATTCTGGATTAAAGACGTTTGAATTTAGATGAACCGTTAGTCTTTATTACAAAACTACATCAGTAATGCCACTTGTGTGTTGATTTAATTTAATATATATATATTTAGGGATGCTGTCAGGCTGAAGAAGGAGTCCTATCGGGCCTTTTTGGCCTGTGGGACCCCGGAAGCAGCTGATAGGTACCGGCAGTCCAAACGGCATGCAGCTCGGGTGGTTGCTGAGGCAAAAACTCGGGCGTGGGAGGAGTTCGGAGAG
>JAVCKU010000013.1:9224494-9238216 GCA_032273985.1 Hypsolebias coamazonicus
GTTTGAATTTTTTCAAACTCCTTCTTCATCAATTCAAACATCTGATTTAAGTCTCTACCCGAGCATAAGAAAGTGGTGTCATCAGCAAATAAAACACACTTGAGCGGACCAGATACCTTAATTAAATCATTTATATATAAAATAAACAACTTAGGTCCAAGCACCGAACCCTGTGGTACTCCACACGAAATATTATACTGATGGGATCTGACATCTTCAATCTGAACAAACTGTTTTCTTCCTTTCAAATAACTAGATATCCATTGCATAGCTAGACCTCTAATACCATAATGTTGCATCTTTTCAATTAAAATGTTGTGGTCAATGGTGTCAAAAGCCTTTTTTAAATCAACAAATAAACTTATACAATATTGTTTATTATCAACCTCCTTAGTCACATGTTCAACTAATTCCATAAGAGCCAAACTTGTCGAATTATTAGATCTAAAGCCATACTGACTATTACTCAAAATATTATTTTTAACTCTTTTTCACAACAAAACGTATTTGCATCATCGGCACACTTTACTAACTGTAACAAATATAGCATTGACATAGAAAAGAATTAACAATGACCCCAACACTGAACCTTGGGGAACTCCACAGCAAACCTTTTAATAAATCGGAATCTGTGCCATTCATATTGCCGTTTGTTTACTAAGTGCTGTCTTCACTAATACTGCTTTACGCATCTCAATATGTTAGTTATATCCTCTGCAACACTTTATGAACAATTAAATCAGATACTTTTGAGATCTAACAATATCCACACTGCAGATTTTTAATTATATTTAGCAGATTTAATAAGTGAAAATAAATTCATCTTCAAAATTAATTTTTATGTTCAAAGTTGTTTTTCTCTCTTCAGGTGGACGTACATTGAGTTTTACAGTCGGTACAGTATCCTAATGTCACACGAGGAGGCTAACCTCAGAGACAAGAAACAAACCTGCAAGAATGTGCTGCAGAAGTTGATTCAGGTTAACTTTCTGGTTTTTATTGCATCTCTTACTGTGACCATTACAACTGCACAGTTATGTGTCACTTCTTGTGTTCGTCTCCAGGACTCCAACCAGTACAAGTTTGGCCGGACGAAGATCTTCTTCCGAGCCGGTCAGGTAGCTTATCTGGAGAAGTTGCGTCTGGATCGACTTCGAGCTGCTTGTGTGACCATTCAGAAACACTTACGAGGATGGAGCCACAGGAGGAGGTACCTGAGGATGAGGGAGGCAGCCATCATCATTCAACAGTACATCCGAGGGAAGAGGACCATTCGGTTAGGCCATTCACCGACCGTACATACAGTACTGCTGTTACTTTAAGATCTAGATTTGAAAATTGACAAATACTTGTAAACATGCAGTAAAACAGTGAGCGCTGTAACGCTGAAGCAGGGCTGGGCGGCCCTGGTGATCCAAAGACACTGGAGAGGATACCGCATGAGGCAGGTCTACCAGGTGGTCCGTCTGGCCTCCATCACCATTCAAGCCTTCACAAGAGGTTGGGTGGCCAGAAAACGCTACAAGAAGGTCCGAAGCTAAAGTCCTGTTTATTCATCACTGGTTTAAATCATTGTGCTGTAATACAGATCATTTTCTTCTCTCAGATGATGGAGGAACACAAAGCACTGGTTTTGCAGAAGTATGCCAGAGCTTGGTTGGCACGGCGACGGTTTCAAACCATGCGCCGGCTCGTGCTTAACGTCCAGCTTTCCTACAGAGTTCAGCAGCTCCGAAAGAAGCTTGACGAGCAGGTGACAGTGCTTCTGCAGTTGACTCAGCTTTCAGTTTTTACTCACACCATTAACTAAATCTCTGTATCTCAACAGAACAAAGAGAATCGTGGACTGATGGAGCGACTGACGAGCTTGGCCAACTCTAATTCTCAAACTGTGGAGAGACTTCAAAGTCTGGAGGCGCAGCTGGTAAAATTAACCACTCAGAAGGCTTCTCTGGAGGACAAAGAGAGGAAAACCAAAGAAGAAGCTAGTCTGGTTAGTACTGAAGTTAATGATGAAACTTTGGTTTCTGTATTTTTATTTTGTTTTCCACCGAAGCAGATTGATTGAATTCACGCTTCACTGTAACTCTAGACAATTGCTCAGCTTCAGAAGGAAATAGAAGCACTCAGCCTTGAAAAGCAGAACTTGGAGAAAAAGTTTGATGTGAGCATCAAAGAGGCCAAAGGTAAGACGTGTCAAAGTTCAGTTAGCTTGTTGACCTTGAATGTTTTTTTTAAAATAAATCCTTGGAAATGTATGCATTTTTTGTAAATATCATTAAATTAGCATCTGAGACTAAATTATTAGAAATGGATCATTTTAGGTCTGGAAAAATAAACATTTATATCAAGATTAGCAGGTAATTTGAAGGTGAAATCCTAGTTTTATTCAATTAGTAATATGTAATGAAATGTGTTTTTCTTGATTGTTTTATGTAAAGAACAGGAATCTAACAGCGCTTTTACACGCAAACGTGAAATAAAATAAATACAACTACTGAAAAGTAGTTTTCAAAACACTCAAAATATGTAGCTTTATCTGTCCACTCATTAAAAATGATGTCAAAATAAAGAAAGTTCATACTCAGTAATCCAGGTGTCAAATCTGATAACTCTCAATCAGGTCATCTGGACAGGTCAACTGTCCAGATGACCTGATTGCGAGTTATCAGATGTCAAATTGAGATGATTGAGAGTTATCAGATGTCAAAATAGCTTAATCAATTATTCAGACATTAACCATGAGGTTGCCATAACAACCAATGTTACTGCCGCTGCCAATCGATTTTGACCCACATTGCAGGGTGAAAAGAAGAAATTAGAAATACACTTCGTCCACTCCAACCATCCTTCCATCGGTCCATCAGTAAATGTTGAGAGTGTGATAACTTGAAAAATAGGTGAGGTACTGACTTCCATCCTGAAATGACTGGTGTGGCTGGTGGGGTGGCTAAAGAATAATTTCCACCACTGACCACCCCCCTGACGCCACCATTCACCTGGTGCTGGATAAAATTGCTCCCTCCGCTCGACAGGATGCGTCACTCTGCTCTGCTTCGGATTTAAACAACAACAACCACCTCTCTTCTTATACACAGTGTTACTCCTACCCACTTGAATATTGTGCACCAAAATCATTAAGGTTTAAATGCATTCCTTGTTCTATTAAAGTCCAGAAAAACACTCATCATAGATACTACAAACATCACTATTCAAATCCTTCAGCAACTTGTTGCTTGTTTAGTTAACATTTTCTCCACTGAAAGTGGGCCTTCAACTCACTTTTGTGTCACTGAATCACTGGTCTACAGCAGACTGACTGTGTGCTGTTCTTTTGAACACATGTTTAACCAGTCTTTCAATCTTACAGAGAGCTTTGATCAAATAAAAAGGAACCTCCTGGATGAGAAAGAAAATGAAGCCAGGCTTAGAAAGTAAGAATAAAACATGCAGCAAACATTTTCAGCAGGCTGATATAGATGATGATGAACGAGCTGCTCCTTGGCAGGATCGCAGAGAATAACACTGAGATCCAGAGACAAGACCACGAGAAAGAGGTGGAAGCTCTGAAGGAGGAGATAAAGAGACTAAAGGAGGACAGGGTGAGTCTGCAGAGGAAGATGGAGGAGGGGGCGCAGGTGAACTCGGAGCTGCAGGAGCAGGTCGTTCAGCTCACCAAACACGTCAAGGTCATTCCAGAGCTGCGCAGGGATCTGAACAACCTGCAGAACCAGAGGAACAGCCTGGACCGAAGGATGAAGGAACAGTCAGAGCAAGCAGCAGGTGAAACCTTCAGCTGATGTAAAATGTCTAATATTCTACACATGCAAACAAGTAACTAAATACACCTTTCTGCAGATAAAGTTAAGAAGATCATAAGCCAACTTCTTGGTTATGTTGTTGAAAAGGAGAAACTTTTGAGGTAATTCTGTGTTTGTCCGTCTCTGTTTGCCTCGAAACATTTAATCTCACAGTGTTTCTCTGAAGGTTCACTCCTGTCAACTCTGAGAAGATTTATGACCCGGATGATTTGCTGGCAGCCTTCGAGGGCCTGCATGAAGCCGCCAGGTCCAAATCTTCACTGCGATCCATTGCAATTCAAGTTTGCGCCTTGGTAACTTCAAATCCTTAAATGCTTCATATTTATTGGCAGGATTCTGGAAAACCACCAGAGGGAGCTCAGAGAGAGCCATGAGACTCAAGTGGAGGGCTTGGTCCTAAAAGCGGACCTCCTTCAAAAGGAGAACAGCAAGCTGCAGAATCTCTTCCAGGAAAAAATAAACGTCAATGAAGATATTCGCCAAGAAGTGTCGAGGCTGAGCAGTGAGAACTCTGTAGGTTATTATGATCCTGGGATTTTTATGACTGAGGTGGATGAAGTGCAGTGTGATGTGTTTTTAATGTGTTTTTAATGTGACGCAGGTTATACCTGAGCTGAAACAGCAGGTTTTTGAGCTGCAGAGACATAAACAGGAGCTGGAGGGTCTTGTAAAGGAGCAGAGCAGAGAGTTAGCAGGTGCTTTGTTTTCCTCCGTAATCCTAAAATCTTACAATTAAAAGTCTGTTGCAATTTAATAATAAAAAAATTACCTTTTGTTTGTTGTCTTCCTAAGAAAAAAACACAGAGATAACCAACATTCTTCAGAAAAAGATTACAGAAGAAAGCTCACAGCGCAGGTAAAAACCCCTCTACAGAGGAGTATGTTCTCCAACAGCTCATTTGTTACATTTTTTTAATGTTTTCATTTGTTTTAGGCTCTTTGAAGAGAGAGCCAGAGAGCTGGAGGAGGCGAAGGAGGAGCTTCAAGGGAGGATCAAGGAACTGGAAGAGGAGAAGGATCACTTGAGGAGACAGCAGCTGATGGAGGGTGAAGTCAGGGGAAAACTGAGAGAGGAGACTTCACGTTTAACTGCAGAGAACATGGTGCGTTTGTGTGTCAGAGGAGAGTCTGAGTGTATACGTGCACCGACAACAAGCAGAAACAATGTTTTTTTTAATTGCAGGACTTCGAAGAGCAGCTCGACCAGAAAGACAGACTAATAAAGAAACTCCAGAGTCAAATAAAGTGCCTTGAAATATCATCGAAAGGTAGTGGTGCAGTTTCTACAATAAATGTCAAATCTTAAATCAATGTAGGTTCATCATATTTATTATTTGTGTTTATTTTTTCACGCAGCAAAAAATTCAGTGTCTGTCGTTCCCAAAGAATACCTCGGCATGTTGGAGTACCAGAGAGATGACGAGTCCAGGCTCATTCAAAATATCATCCTGGGTATTCCTCTACACTTTCCTTTAATCACGTGATCAACTTAAATGTAGAGTCTGAAAATAATTTTGTCTTCAGATCTGAAGCCCAAAGGTGTGGCGGTCAGCATGATTCCCACCCTACCTGCTTACATCCTGTTCATGTGTGTCCGACACGCCGATTACCTGAACGATGACAGAAAACTCAAGTCTCTCATGAATGGGATGATCGTTGCTGTCAAGAAGGTCATCACGGTGAGGAAACACAGTCGGTTTGCCTGTAATGAAGAGTAAAGATAACCCTGTGAAAAATGTGAAGGAAAAACTGCTCCGTGAGCAGGAAGTTATTTAAATTATGATTTAATTAAAAATACAACAAATAAAATGTCAAGTGAATAACTCAAACAAAATGTCTTTGTAGTAGTATCTGAATTTCCACTTTATCTTGGAAAAGCTTATTTACTGAAGGAGGAACTGAGGCAACGTTGAGAAAATTCACCACACTGCCGTCTGACAAAATGTGCAGCAGCAAATTTTTTGTTCATCAAACTCAAAACAAGGAAACTTTCATTTCTTGAAGTTATCAAAACGCTCTGCTTTGTTTTCAACACAGATGTTGCACAGTTTTTTGGCTCTTGGAGTATGTACTGGTGCTCAGTCTCAGCTACTACCACACTGGATTTTAGCTCATTTTTATATACGTGACGTTTGCTGGTTAATTAGCTTTGGTAACCATCTTGAATCTTTGACTCAAAAAGTGATTTGGTTATAGATGTGTATCTAGTAGCTGCTCTCTAGAAGTTTGATTAACATCTGTCCACTGGGTCATTAGATGCAAACAGGCTGAAAAATATTCATACAAATCAACATACAGACCTAATTAATGACATGATCGCTCGTCTTGTTGTGGCAGGTGATCAAAAGGCAACAGACCACAGATGTAATCTTTTCTGGCAACAGAGTTCTGTTCTCCAAAAAGAATATTTAGTCTGGTGGTTTATTGCTGATTTTTGAACCAGCTTTGAAGAAAGTACAACTTTTACTGACGCCTGCTGTTTCACCTGCTCTGATTTTAAAATGAAACAAACCAAAATTAATAAGCTAACAAAATACCGCTAACAGTCATTTATAATTTAATTATAAAATTTTATCCAAATCTCAGACACATTCTAATTATTAGAATATATGATAACGGTGAAAAGCTTCTACAAAATGTGACAAAGGAGATCTCAAGTCTGCATTAAGTGTAGAACCACTAGACTGAGGAACAGCTTCTACCCTGAGGCTGTTAGACTCATGAATATCTAACCAGGATAATCACATCATGCTGTTGCTGATCTGTTTCATGTTGCTGCTGATCTGTTTCATGTTGGTGTGTTCATTCGTGCTCATCTGCTCACACAGACTCATGTTCGTGCTGCTGTTCAACATATTATTTTTGTACTACTAGTGCTTAGTGTATATTTAGTTTATGTTTTTCTTAGTTCATATCTTAGATACTGTTTTTCTTTCACTTTTTTTTGTCGAATGTAACTGGGCCCTGTGTACATAATCTTGTTCCATCACATGTACCACATGCGAATGATAAATGCATCTCTCTGACGCTGATTATCCAAGAGGTGCACATATTGACGGTGACACCACCAGTTTGTAAAATGAACAAACTGCATTTTTTCCGGTATAAGTTTGACCAGTTTGAGCTTAAAATGTTTCAGGGGTTAATAAACGACAACTGAATAACTTTTTGAGAACCTTTCATGCTGATGAGGAATGTGATGAGTTGTCAGTTTGACAGCTCCAGTAGCTTTGACTCGTTATTTTATTTTTTATTTTTTTATTGGGTTTGCATCTCGTGCTCAGTTCCACTCAGTTTGCTGTTTTTTCCCCATCGACCCGTGCAGTCATGTCGTGGTGAACAACTCACTTCCACAGAATCTTCTGCCGGCTCTGGAAAGAAACACCTTTTATCTGCATGCAGAGACTCATGCACAACCATGCACATGCACATCACACAGCTGAATTTAGATAAAAACTGTCACTGAGCTCCAGCTCTGAAAAGCTGGCCCCGCCCTGCAAACTGTCAGGATTGTGTTTGTTACATTTACAGATAAAGTTTGATTTGTATCCTGTTAAGGAGGAGGTTACAGTTATGGGGAAAAGGCTACGCTAAGATGTATAATGCTTTTAGCTTTGATGTCTAAATTTTGTCTTTACTTAATACTAGTTGGAGTGAACTTTGTCTGTCTGTAAGCAAAATATCTCATGAACTACCGGTATCATCATTGGATGCACTTCTACAACTAACTTTTGGAACCAGCCGACATTAGAAAACAGAAATGGCGATAATTCAGTCAATTTTACAATGTGTTAAAAGTAATTTACAAAACATAATTTAAAGTCTGCTCATTGTGCAAAAGCACCGCTTAAATCTCAAGCTTTAACTGTTTGAATCAACTCTGTTTGTCTGTTAGCAAAATATCTCAGAAACCACCAAGCAGATTTCATTGAAACTTTCAGAAAGTAATCACTGGATCTACATCTGGTTAACTTTAGGAGCCAGTGCCATTCAAGATGGCCACCACAGCTAATCCTTATCAGCCAACATAAAAATGGTTTTAACTCTGACAGTTTTGCAGATATTGAGCTAAAAACTGAAGCAGCAGGAGCCGAGATACGTTCCCAACACAAACCAACTGAACTAGATGGTTACAACTCTTTTATTAACAGAGTATCTTGGTCTAAAATAGTCAATTGATTCTCATTGTTGACCTGCAGGCATTTCCTGTGTCTTTTGTTCAAATTAAAATATTTTTCAGTGCAGCACTCTAATAAAAGGATCATAATTTGCTCCCTAATATACTTCTTTTTGTGTAAAATCTTGTAAATCACTTGCGTTCAAAGCCGGCCTACCTTTAATTTCTGTGTTTGTTGATGTTGGCCCAGAGCAGCGGTCCAAAATAAATCCAACAACCTCATTACAACAAGCGAAGAAACCCATTTCTTGTTCTGCCCACAGGGGATAACACCTTTTTCTCCATGGAGCAGTGAATAAGTGCTATTAGCCACAGTTTCCATGACTTTTTACCACACATGATGCAGAACAACTGCCCATCCAATAAGTTTCAGCAGTTTTTCCACTAAAAACATTTAATGAAGTTCTTAGAGCATTTAAAAAAAATAGATTTAATCAAAACCAGGCCAGTTATCACACACCACCAAATATATGCTGTTTTTGCTTGTGTAAATGTGTGTTTGTCTGTAGATTTAGTAAAATATATATTTATTTATTTATTTATTCATTTCAATTTGTAAAACCCAAGAAAATACATTTACAAAACCATCTCAGATTAAAAAAAATTAAAATGAAAGGAAGAAGAAGAAACAATCTTATAATATCTGCCCCTTTTCAAACAAAATCAATTCAAACAATCAATTTTTAAACAATAATTATCCAAGAACCAATTGTATAAGTATTTACTATTCACAATTATATGGTTCATACATTTTACACCAATTGTATATATTTTTTCAAAAGTTCACTCAGTCATTCTTTTAAATATAAATACAGATTTAGCTTTTTTGATATTATTGTCCAAACCATTCCACATACCTAAGCCTTGTATTAAAGTAGACCTACTCCTAAAATATCTCATCAACCACTGGATGGATTCATAAGAAACTGTCAAATTTATTATTTGGCGCCAAGTCTATTCAAGATGGCCGTCACAGCTACGCAAACTCGTCACAAAATTTTCTATAACTGGATCAGTATTACAGATATTTAGCTAAATAGCTATTGGAGCACTAACAGATTGCATGAAATCTGGTCTCAAAATAATGCCATTAGCTATTGAAGTCAGCTGTGTTTGTCTGTTAGCAAAATATCTCATGAATCGCTCAATAGATTTTAACAAAACTCCGAGAAAATGAGTAAATAAGTTAAAACTGATTAACTTTGGAAGTCACACCTATTTAAGGGCCAGCACAGTTCATTATTATTCTCAATTTCAAAAATGGCAACAACTCAATGTGCAAATATTAAGCTACATATTAATTGAGAGTTATCCTTGACACATATCATGAGCGCTATTACATCCAGTAATACAGTAATGTATCTCAAAATATTGACCGTGCATGGTCATTTACGAGGTTTGACCAAAACAGCTGTAACCCTGTCTCCTCTCAGTATTTGATTATTTTAGTGTAAAACTTTGGCATTAAATGTGGTTCGCTCTTTGCATTCCTTCAAGAAATGCTATAATTAATTATATTTTTCTGTTAAGACTTGTCTATTTGTGCACAAGCTGTTTCAGCATGAATTCCTCTGTTCTCACCTTGCTTTAAGCTAAAAGGGCTTTTCTTCTATCTAATTCTTCTTTGCAGCCAGCCAGATGTTTAGGCTGGACGGTTTCCACAAAGGAGGCCTCAGCAGTCTTCAGCGTTGTTATATATCTCAATTCTATTTTCCCTTTTAACTGTTTTTTTTTTTTTTTAATCTTCCTTTCAGCTCTCAGGGGTGGTTTACTTTAGCCCCAGAATAGGAGGTGCTAAGGTGAAGGCTTTGGTTGACGGAGCCGATGAAGTTGAAGCTGACAGCAGCATAAATCACTGGCTTGTGGTGCTAATAGGTGGCACCATAAAAATCAAACGAAGACCACCCATGCTGTGGAGAAGGAACAGGAGCATCAAGTCATATCCACTGTGCAGTACAGTGCAGCAATCTGAAACACTCAACCCCCCTTTGCTTGTTCAGGCTGCTCTGATCCAATGGGCTCTCTAAGCAACACAGGAAAGGCCCGTCTGGCATCCACATTGCAGTGATTCATATTTGGCACTTTCATAAAGGTTCCAGGCTGCTGGAGATTTTCAAGCCCTTTGTCTAACGGTTCACTTTCAATCGGCCCTTTTCGGAAAAACCTATAAATGGTTCGAGACCAATCAATGAACAGGAGGCCGTGTTGTTCTCCTTGGTACATCACCCAGAGCCTTCGTTCACTCTTCACAGAGAAAAGAAAAAGCCACGCATTGACCACTAGAATTTTTCTTTCTTTCTTGTATTTTTCTTTGTGTGAACGGAGAAGTGCTTGAGCGAGTTGAAGAAGAGCTGCTAAGAGAGAGGTGTGAAAGGCTCTGTTTGTGAGGCCCCTCTCTTTGTGAAATGGGAGATAAACACAAGCAAAACACAAGGAGGGGTGGCCCCTCACCCAACAAAGCAGCGCACGGTCGAACAAGGCATGGCTGCTTGGACCCAGCATGAAAAACTTTACTTTAGATCCAGAAAACTGTGATTTCTAGAGCATCTGAACTTCTTCTCTCTAGTCCTCAGAGTGCGGCGACAGGATTACCTTGTTTTTCGCCCTCTAAATCACAGTTTTTTGCATAATTTGCATGCCTGTCACTTAATAGGCTGAAGTAACGTATTTATTTTTTTCCCCATATTTATAAACCAATGTTTAGCTGGGCTATGACCGTTTTCATTCATTCTGACTGAAAATATTGAACACTAACATTTTCAGCCGCTAGATGCTCTCGAGGTGTATGGCATGCCGTCAAATCATGTAATAAGTTAAAGTGGCTATTAATGACACAACTGGCTTGTTTTAACCTGCCACCTTCGTCCAGCTCACCTGGAGCAACCATCAAGCTTCATTTCGCTGTGCCGTCCCGGCGAAATGCAGCTAATTTGACCATTAAAGTGCATTTATTAAGTAATAGTTAAACTGAAACACATCTTTGTTATAATGTCGAGCAAACAATTGTTTTAGGTGCTTATCTTGTAAAATTTTGAAGAAATCTGCAGTGTTCGTCCTTCCTGGGTTCCTCCCTCTGCGTGCTCCTGGAGCACAGAGGCAGCAAATACTTTTGAAATACAGCTGATTTGACCGTTAAGTCCATTTATTAAGTAAAAGTTCAACCGAGACACACCTTTACTGTAAAGTCGAGCAAAAAAAAAAAAAGTTTTATTGTCTATCTTATTCAATTTTAAAGAAACGCAAAGCGTCTCGTCCCTCTGCCCGTGCCCGCTTCCGCGAATCAGGTTTGGAAAATGCAGCTGATTTCACCGTCAAAGTGCATTTATTAAGTGAAAGTTAAACTGAGATGCACCTTTGCTATGATTTCAAGCAAACAAATAAATGTTTTTAAGTGTTAATCTTGTTAAATTCTTGCCTAAGTCCTCACGTGCACGCTCCCGCTGCCGTCACTTGGCAGCCAATCGATTTTTGGCACAACACCGGCCCACATTTTTGGGTTCGGCCCACATTTCCAGATTGTCAGTGGTGACACGTAACAAACGTGACGCAGCTGTAATGCATAATAGATGCGACGTATACGATGAAGCAATGCATTTATGGATTTTTCCACTTTAGACATATCTGGACTGATGCGACTTCTAGGGCGGTGCGAAAAAAAAAGCTACATTTTTATGCATCCTTTATGATTGTCTATTGTTTACTGTAGTCATCACTCTTTGTTAAAATCAGGTCTCTCTTGTAAATGAGTCCCCGAGGCTCAGTGAGATTAACCTGTATAAATAAAGGTTGAATGAATAGGGCGGTGCGCCGTCTACGGCAGAAAATACTAGCCTTTCTGTTGGCTTCCTGTTAATGACATATGTTAAAATTTGTTGATTTCACTGCATTGCTGTTTATCTGAACTTTCCTGCCCTTTTCAAACTCTAGATGTCTTAGATCATTTTCAATTAAATTCAAAATACTTCATTAATCCCAAAGGGAAATTAAATGTTGTAGCTCATCATCCTGGTTTCTTTAAGAGTTGTTAGCTGCTGATGTCTGTGGGCAGGAAGGATCTCCTGCAGCCTGTAGCGGATCTGAAGACTCTGGCCACAGATGTTGATTCGTCCAACCAGATCCAGTGGGCCTCTCGGTCCTCCTGGGCAGCAGGACCACCTGAATGTTGGGCAGAACTCCTTCTTAAGTAGCTTGTTGAGCTCCAAGTCATTGACAGACAGCTGCAGGTGTTGGGGGGATGATCCTGGTCTTCTTGCAGTCATGAGCTACATTTCCTGCCAGTTCCAGGATCTCAGCAGTCAGTCACTTGAGCACCTCCGCCAGGTAGACAGAGATGCATCCATGGTGCCTCCTTTGCAACTCATTTGGGATTTGGGGGTGTATTTGAGGTAATAGTTGAGCTTTGAGATGTTAATCAGCTGCTCCTGATTATTAAAAACGACATTGTTGTCATGGTTACGCTTCATAGCAAATGTCCAAAAATAAAAAGGTTTCAGTAAAAACCCTTCCAGCTGCACAGCATCCAATACCAGAGGAAGTAATCATCAGCATAAAAAAAATAAATAAATAAAAAAGAAAGACATTTACATCCAGAAAAAAAAAAAAGAAAAAAAAAAGAAATGAAGTTTTCAAAAGAATTATCCCAGAATAAAAGTAACAGCTACTCCAACATGCAGCCACCTTGAGCAGCACAATTTTAGTTAATCTGAACTCCTTTAAAATATTCCTCATCCTAGATTAACTGTCCTTACTGATGCCGAAAATCTCTGGAACAAACTTTCTATTTTAACTAAGCGTTCACCCTCAGCTGAGCTTTTTAAACCAGCTTAAAACACAGTTATGTTTATTGGCTTTTAGATGCTGGCTTTGGTTTTAGAGTAATATTTATGTTTTATCTTCTCCTTTTCTGTCCTTATGCCATATTGTACAGCACTTGAGTCAACTTAGGTTGTTTTAAAGGTTTTCTACAAATAAGGTTGAATGGATTTAATCTGTAAGTATTCATCTTTATGCTTTCATACTTTACAGAATTCACTCACATGCATTTCAAGAGCTTATATTAAAAACTTATTAAGATTTAGATTTTTCAAACAAAAAGTTCCAAGAAAATCACCTCCTGCTGCACACGTCATGTGGCTTTCTTTATAAATCACCATACAACATGTTTGGTGTTTCCAATGGTAATATAATGAATATCTAAGCGCTTCATGAAGAAAATAACAAGCTGAGTGTTTAGGATGTGAATATTTTGTTTTATTTGATTGTTTTCGACCCATTATCAACATTCAACAGGCTAAAAAATAAAACGCAAACCTGATAGCTCAATGCTCCTAAACATTATCAACTGACGGCAACTGTCCATTAGTGACACAGATTTCAGCCTCAGCTCTGAATCTCTGGCTTTGATGCACTTAAGCTGCTACAGGGTGTCCTTTACAGCCTGGAAATGGCTTAAGGTCATCTGTCATTAAACTGAAGTGTGCCACAAAATGTGTCTGGGCTGTGTTTGCCCTGGACGATAAAGGCTGACTTTTTATGGCGAGTACCTGTCTTCACTCTCACTGCCTGTCCAGGTGGGCTGACGCAAGGGCTGGAAAAAATGTCAGGTTGATATATGTAACATTTTATTAGGTTAAGTCTGCTATGAACTTCACATTAATGGTTAATGTCTTCAGATGATAGTTAATGCTTAGTTGTCCTTTAAAAGCAGAACCAGAAGCAGAGAAG
>JAVCKU010000013.1:9341642-9351779 GCA_032273985.1 Hypsolebias coamazonicus
TATATATATATATACATATATACATGTATAGATATATATATATATATATATATGTGTGTGTGTGTGTGTGTTTAATTTGCAAATTTAGGTCATGCTGCAATACAAAAATCTTGTGCTTTGGTAATGAACTAAAGGTTTTGTATGATAATTTTGCTCGTTGAGCTCTAATGGTCTTTATTTGAAATTGGCCTGAAGCTGGGCAGAGTTACATAATTATTCAGTAAATGTATTTGGGTTAGAGCACAAATCTGGGTTTGCTGCTACGACAAAGAGTTCCAGCCTTTGCAAACACTCAGCTAAGCCCAGAAAGCCCAAATCTGCTCAAATGAAACAGTTCTCCAGCAGCAGACCCTGAACCTTTAATCTCATGGAAAAGAGGAATCAGTAAAGTGAGGAGATGATGTGCATGAATGTCAGTGGACACATTTAATAGAAATCCAGAGCAGCTGCAGTGCTTCTGCACCGATATAGCCGAGCCCTCCAGATTTACAGACCTGTGTTGTGACTCCTCTGTCCTCTGGAGGTCATCCTCTGCTGTCTTCTGCAGCAGCTCTGTTGGATTTACGACCGCAGCCTCAGTGGCCCAGCAGATTATCATCAGTGCAAATCTGTGCTGCATCACGACACCAGTCACACGCAGAGGCGTTGGTGGAGACAAAGACTTGACGTCTGTGGTCTGTCTGAGTGAGACAGCGGCTAAAAATCACTGATACAGGAGGCTGCGGATGGAATTATGTCTGCTCTGGAAAATTGCTCGTGTGAAAGCCGGCAGTTGTTTCAGTGCTAGACAGATCTCAGGGTTTTACCGTGAGGCCCTGCAGATCAACTGCTAATGAGTGCAGGATGTGCACCAGAGCCAAAGGGTAGAGTTTGGTTAAAACCTGGGTTTCTGTCTTTACTCAGAAAGCAGATATTTGGAAAAACACAGCTTCTTTCCTTTTCTACCACAAAGATTTGCTTACTTAAACAATTTTATCTAAGCACTGGGCAGACAAGTCAAATGGTACAAAAAAACCCTTCTGGACATTAAAAAAATAAAAAGTTGATAGAGTTAAGTAGCTATAAACAAACTTTGCAGGAAAAAGTACATGTAAAAAGTAATATGCCACCAGGTCACCAATACCAGTTCAGACTAGATCTGTTATGAGAATGATTGTTTTTTTTTTTCTTCTAAACTTTTCTCTTTACGTTCATGTTTTTACATTTATTGGGTTCTATCTAGGATTTATAACTGCAGTAGGGGTTGAATAGACTAGTCGACCAGTCAGTCGCAAGTTTTTAAATTTCACGTCGACTAGTTGCAGTCAGGGATAGTGTCATGTGATCAGCGCCAGGCCGCTGGCCACATTCTTCTAAGCAGATGGAAGGTGAGGAGCAGGCAAGTTTTCCCAAACAGGTAGAAATTAATCAACAGTGTTTCACTAAAGATGACTTTAACCATCCATGGAGGAATCCACCACCGCCCGCCCCACTGTTTTTAGTTTTATTTTATTTAATCCACAAAATAAAATAAATACAGGGGATGCACCACAGCGCACCACCACTGGTGGAGAATCCACCACCACCACTGCTGTGGTGGTGGTGGATTAAACAAAATAAAAGTAACTTTTGCAGCTTAATAATAGTTTTGGTTTTCCTGTGACTTTTTGCAATATGATAAACGGTAAGAGCATAAATACTCTCCCAGTGTTTTGTTGTTCATCCTTTCTTATAAATAATAAATGACATTTTTTGCGAATAGCGTCTTGAGTTCCTATGACATCAAGTAGTCGACATCGTCTCGACTTTTATCATGTTGAAGTCAACTTTTAAAAATATGTAGTCGTTAACCCCTAGACCTTCATCATTCTGAGCTGTAAGGCAAAGCTCTCTGTTTACCATTTGGTCTACGTTCCCTCATCTATGGTCATGAACTCTGGGTAGTGACTGAAAGAATGAGATCGTGGATGCAGGTGGGTGAAATGAGTTTCCTCTGCAGAGCAGCTGGATTCTCCCTTAGAGACAGAGTGAGAAGTTCAGTTATCCAGGAGAAACTCGGAGTAGAACTGCTGCTCCTCCACATCAAGAGGAGCCAGTTGAGGTGGTTCTTGCTCCCTGGGCGCCTCCCTCGGGAGGTGCTTCAGGCACATCTGACTAGGAGGAGACCCCAGGGAAGACCCAGGACACGCTGGAGAGACTGTCTCTCAGTTGGCTTGAGAACACCTTGGAATCCTCCCAGAAGAGCTGGAAGAGGTGCTGTAGAAAGAGATGTCTGGACCTCCCTGCTCAAGATGCTGCCCCCACGACCCGACTTTGGAACAAGCAGAAGATAATGGATGGATGGATGGACCTTCATCTACAACACATCATTATAAATAATTGTACAGCAGTGAGACTGGGGATCTATGGAAATATGAAGAGTTAACATCTTACCTGTTGTAGATAGCTCTTTGAACCTAAGTTTGGAGATATTTATTTCTATCGTCATCATCAATTCCACATTAACTCCGTTATTTACACAGAAGTCTGGTAATTTACAAGCACAAATAGTGACAACAGCAGCTAGCTGTAGCACCTCTGGTGCAGCATGCGACATTTCCTGCAGAAATGTTACAATATGTATTTATTCAACAAACTTGCAAAATGTTAATAAAATTGCTTCAATATAAACCTGTGCCAACATTTTCAGGATTAAACTATTTCTACAAACTGAGGACAGTTTTCTATAAAGCTTTTCCACAGAAACCCATTTTAACAAGTCTGAACGATCCCCGTGGATTCATAGTGTCACATAATGAAGATACATCGTCTGTGTTTTCTCTGTAAGGTCCAAGCGTGAGGATGTGAAACCACCTCGGCCCATTTATGTGACGTCTATTAGCCACAGAGGTGAAAGGAAATATCTCTGTGGGCGACTGAACCGAGGCAGTTATTCAAGTATGAAGCATCAGAACTCAAATAAACCTGACGTTTGCATGTTTCATCTGGAATATTTAGAGTTTACTGTAAAAAATGACAGCTCATGATGATGGACACGAGGCACATGGAAAAGCAGTTACTAACGCGGGCTGAGCAGCAGTGGTATGAACCCAAATGTGGAGGCAGAAAAAACAGTACAATGACAGAACAGACTGTTTGTTTTAGAAACACAATCTTTTTAACAATATGTTATTTGAACACTTTTTGGTCAGAAGGTTTTCTTGGTTTGCAATCATAGCAAAATGGACAAAATAAGCAGTGTCTGCACTCGGGTGGGCTTCTCTTAGCATTTTAAATGCATTTACGTCATCTTCAAACAGCTAAGAAGGTATTTGTCTATCCATGCCCTTCACAATAATAATAATAATGATAATAAATTAAAGAATAAATAAATGAGCTCAGATTAAATTTAAAAGTTACAATCCATGATTTATTACAGAAAAGAGTGATATCCAAAGTATTTTGTTACATTTTTTCTTTTACATTACATTTAAATGTTTTTACATGTAAACAGGAATGAAGTAAACAAAGCTCTTGGTACGGTTCATATCACCCTATTAAACATTTAAATCTATGAGCTGACGACGCCACTGTGCTTCCACACCAACTACAGCAGCATGATCCTATTAGGAGGCATGGCGTACGACAGAAAGCTTAATCCCTCCGCAGGCTGCAGTGTTTTCAGGTATGTGCAAGCTCACGCCATTATTACTTATGATACAATACTCATATTGTGCTATTGCCAGCGGTGGAAGGCTTCCTACCACTGTGCAGCATTTGTGTGGTGGGTGAACGGATGAAGATCCAGATGGAAATGATTAAGAGCAGGGCAAGCCAGACACCCAAGGTCATGCTGTTAGTCATTCATAAAAATCACCTCCTCCCCCTCAGGTTAAATACTCGAGCTGTTCGGGGGTTAAACGTCTTTACAGCTCCAAGCAGAGGTTTCACATCCCAGGTCCAACATCGCAAAGTCCAAAGTGTTATTTTAGAAAATACTCCTTCGGTATAAAACCCAGCCGAGACTTCGAAAACGGTCAACACAGGGGAAAAAATAAAATAAAATAAGAGGTGATAGAGTTTAAGACACTGGCAATAACTTT
This sequence comes from Hypsolebias coamazonicus, assembly GCA_032273985.1. NCBI lineage: Eukaryota > Metazoa > Chordata > Actinopteri > Cyprinodontiformes > Rivulidae > Hypsolebias > Hypsolebias coamazonicus. The sequence continues at coordinate 9,345,704 of JAVCKU010000013.1, forward strand.
ACAGATGTGGCTTGTTTTGCTAAAAGCAGCTGTTAAGACATGCATACTCCACAAGTGTACCAGCACACCTACATCTGCATCTGTCCAAAGAAACAACATTCAAGAATAACAACATGCATAGATTGTTAGAGTTCACATAGCAGGGAAAATATTCTCAACTAGTAGCTTAAGTACTGGACTAAGATTTAAACGTGATGAAACAATAAGTGGTTGGACTAAACATGACCTGAAAATAAAACCTGCTTTTTACGGTCTCCATGAAGTGCACATTGTAGGATTTTTGATCTGCTATAACACGCAAACGGCAGCATCGCAACACAACAAACAGTGCATGAATAAAAAGTCTAATAACTTTTTTTAACTGTGAGTCTGCATATCAGTCATGCAAAAGCACTGCAGTGCAAAAATATATTTCTACAAAAAAAAAACACAAACAAACAAACAAAAAAACAGTTTTGTTGTGTCGTAGAAAACATGATAAAAATTAGCTCATCTACAAACATTCAGAGGACACCTGAGAGATGTGGACGTAACATTACCTGTCTGAGGTGAGAACATGGAACCTGCGTTTTGATAATGCAACGTAATTAAAAAAAACATACACACGAAAAACAAATAAAGCAGAATGAGAGAAAAAAATCTTGCAAAATACAACTAAAATTTACCCTGGATTGTGATATTTGTTGCCCTCGTGGGTCAAACTGGAACTTGCTCTGAACTTGTTAACATTATAATCAATTCATTCAACCTTTATTTATACAGATTAGTCTCATGAAGACTCAAGGACTCATTTACAAGATAGACCTGATCTGATTTTAATCAGTAGCAAACACAACTTGTTTTTGTTTGTGTTTTGATAGTAAATCAAGTCTCTAACCAAACACAAAAGCTCAACAGTGTTGTTCAACCCTGAGACCAAGGCCCAGTCTACATCACACTGAATACTTTTAAAAGGGCAGATCTTCTGCTGCATTCGCACCTCCAGTCCACCTGCAAAGAGATGGTGTAGAGGCAGGGCAGCCGACTCAGGACCTGAAAGTCGCAGGTTCGATGCCCAGTCATTGCACATCTCCTGGTGTTTCTGAGCAGGACACCTTATCCCCAATTGCTCCCCAGGCAGCTGTCAATAGCTGCCCACTGCTCCACCTGGTGGTGGATGAGTTAATGACAACACATAACACATTATATTATTATTATTATAAATGATGATTTTGGGGAAGACATTTTAGATTTTTTTTCAAAACCAAAAAGCATTAAAAAAAGTTTTTGGGGGTGTCCAAAATACAAAGGGTTTTAAATTTTACTTGTATATTTTGCACATGCCCTGCCCAAAACCAAAACACCACATCTGCTTTGTTTTAACCTGTTCTGGTTGTCAATAAACTTTGATTGTATGCTGAAATTTAAAATGACTGAAATGAAATTGTAAATGCTATAATCAAACAAACAAATAGACATACAAAAATGTATTTATTTTTTTGTCTTGCTAAGAAGGTTCTTGTAATTAATGCAGTTTTAAAGTTGATATTATCGCCACCCAGTGGCATGGCATGGGTATTTCATTTTGATGCATGGACATAATTTTTTAATGAAAACTGAGAAAATAATATTAAATCATATTGAGTAATGTAGATAGAGCCTAAAAAACTCAACATAAAGGATGTATAAATCTGATGCTCCGTCTCACAAGCAGAAGTCCGTCATGGACCGTTGGTCTATTTCCTGGCTTCAGTGGGCACAAACAGACTGTTCTGATCCATGGCATCCCAAATGACCACAACAAAAAGTGATGTCACCAAACTGAGTCAACCAAACTTCTCTGTTTCTGTTTCGAGCAGGAAGTTTTTGACAGTGTGCTTGGTACAGGGCTGAAACAGAAGCATGTATTTTCTGTGTTGTAAGTAAGGAGCAGCGGGCAGATATTCTTTGCAAAACTGACTATCCAAGCCACAGATATTTCCAAAATATCCAAGTTTCAACCACACTGCAGCGCTTCCAGCAGCAAATGAAAAACAGACTGCAAGGAGCAGATCGGAAGAGCAGATTTTTGGATTCTGTGTGCAGAAGTGCACACTAATCACAACAGGAGTCGTGTTACAACTTTATCGTCACCGCCTGCTGAGACCTAAGCAGGTACTGTGGTGTGACTTGCGTCCAAAGCAAACCCTTAGAGGAAGGTTCAGGGAAAATACAGAAAAACAATTATATACAAAAAACAACAACAAAAAAAAAACATTTCATTTGCTGCACAACACGGGCCACAAAATGCTGATGTGGTGCATAATAACATTGTTACTCTGTAGGCACACTCAAATTGCACAAAGTTCACATTTTCTCAACTCAAGACAGTCAAGCTCAGCAGTAGCACAGAGATGAACGCACAACTCACACACTCACTCACACACACACATGAACCAGGCATTAAGACAGAGAGTTGGTCTATCAAAAGGTACAAAACAGGATTACCATGCACTTTACAGGTTTCAAAGAGAATTCTTTGTCAGATGCACAGATGAACATTAGCATCCTCCACAATAAGTGCTTCCAGCGCTGTTGCTTTTTCCTCCGCAGTCGATGAAACATCTGCGAATATCGATCAGCATGCTTCGATGGTAACGTCCACTTCTTTTTTTATGTAAGAGCAGTGTTTGTTTGGTAGCCACTTCACCAGAATTACTCAGCAACAAGAAACACTGCCATGAGTCACCAGTTGTCACATATGGTGACGGCGGGAGGGAAACATGCTGCGAGGTGCACCACACCGCAAACTCAGAGCAAAGTGCTAGCTGCCACACAGGGAGAGTGCAGGACGATTGCCAATAAATAAAACACAGTGATCTGCAGCCTTCTGTCTGCATAGTAAACAGGACAGTTGCAAAGGTTTTCTCACTGAAGCCGTGACACGACACGTAACCAAGAGCAATCGGCTGGATGGAGCCAGGTGAAGGAGGAGGAATGGTGGGGAGGGAACTAAAACGTGGAACTTGTGGGTCATAGCTCTCCCAGGACAGTTTCTTAAGAGGGTGTCTTTGGTGTAGAGAATCAGACGTGCAAAGCTAGACTCTGAAAGCTGAGAGAAGTAAACAAGCAGGCGGGGCCGGGGTGGCTGTGAGTGCTGAGTGATGTGTTGGGGACACGTGGAGATAAAGCTAAGGCCACTCGTGGTGACAACGCTTCCCGTTCTTCTTTCTCTCTTTCTGGAGATGCTCCAGTTCTGCTTCATACATCATTTCCTGCATCAGGTACTTTTCCCTCCTCATGCGGTCGCAGAGATCCTTCGGCATGTCAGGAATCAGGTACGCTATGAAGGACTTGATCCCAAACACCAGGTGCTAAAAGAAGCAGTAATATGAGTTACCACAAAGAAGCAGCAGGATGTCGATGCAAAATGAATAGAAATATTTGTAAACAAAGCTCTTGGTAATTAATGTTTTTTTTTAAGTGGGGTTGTGTGGAGTAGTTATGAGTAGTCAGCATCTTACCTGCAATGATTATAAGGGATTACATAGGGACAATATTCCTTTTTTCTGTATCTGTATGTGTCAGATTATACATACAGCGAAAAAACATTTTCTCTAGAAAAGCTATGTGACTCAGATTGATCTTAAAAGTAATGGCATATTTAGTATTACCTGTAAAAAAATAAATAAAAACAGCAGCTGTAAATTAGTAAAAATAGTATACAGTAGTCCCTCGTTTATCGCGGGTGTTAGGGACCATGCCCACCCAGGATAAGTGAAAAACCGCCAAGTAGGGGTACAGTAGTCCAAGTTCAAGTTCAGTTCAAGTTCATTAAACTTTGTCATGACATGTGCCAGGCTGCAATCATACTCACTCATCACCTGTTACTCCCAATCTCCATCCTTAAATAAATGATTTAAATTCAAAATACTGTACTGTAACATTTTAAACAAACAATCCATGCAGCATGTATTATTAATTTAAAATGTTACAGTATTTAAATTGAAATTGTAGAGAAGTGCAGCAGGACAACAAATGTCACACAGCTTCAGCTCTGCAGCACAGAGCAGAAATGTACTTGATCAATTACACTTCAACAACTGAACATAGAAGTTCTAAAATAAATCAAAACAACTTTTAACACTTTTATATTTTGCGATTATGCTGATTTTTACGATGTGATCTACTATGAATTTTAAGTTGGACGACAAAAGTCGATCGGTGCATCTGGACAGCAAAGGGTTAACCCTTCACAAAGCTGCAGCAGGAGAAATGTGTGTGTGTGGCAGAGGAGATCAGCAGATCAGCTGCAGGAGGGAGCATTCCCCTGCACTTGTGGACTGCGCACATGGTGCAGAATCATTTAAATAATTTATTTTAAATAAACAACTCATGGCTCATTCATCATCAATCTTACTTTGAAAAACCGTGATACAGCAAACTGCAAAGTAGCAAAGGACTACTGTATTGATAAATGCAGCTTTTGTTAAGTTTTAATAGCATTGTTTGTATACTTAACCAGCAATAACTGGGGTCAAAAGTCTGCAATTTTTATTTTGCAGGTCAAAAGCCAAAACGTTCCAGTACTACTAATATACAGAACAACAAAATCAGCATTTGCTTGAACATTTCTTGTTAGAATTGTTTTCGAGCTCTGCTCTGAGCAGATGTTATCTTGACAACATTTTACTGCAGGTAAGATACTGATTACAAATAAATCACACCACAAAATCACTGATGCATCCCTTTTAAAAAGCATGTAGAATGAGCCCCTATTGCACCACACATTTTACATCAAAAACATCAATCTTTTTCAGACGCAGAATTAAAAAAAAAACAAACAAACATGAAAGTCACCTGAAGCTCTGAGGCTTTTATTGTAATAACAACACATGAAACCGACCAAAGCAGCTACAAATATTAAAGCTGATCAAAAGTCACACACTGGGAGGGGATTAAGTTTGAGCTGAATGAATCTGTAAAGACACAAAGAAGGAACGGACAGCGACAGACCTCAAAGACGATGATGAACGCGAGCCGGGCAGCGAGGACATGCCAGAACTGCAGGGTGAATTCGTAGGGTACCGAGCTCCATGGTGGTGCTCTGTAGTCCCTGTACCTGCAGTATCTGGACCAGCTGCTGTTCTTCAGCTCCCACATATCAAACACAGACAGGCTGCTGTTCATGTAGCCCTGCAGGCACCTGAGGGACACGTTATCTCGTTGTAACACGAGCTGCACTGACCTACAGTATATTATTCACCTTCACTGATACTTACTCATCTGCATGGTGTTGCCCTTTGTCCACACAGGGCCCATATTTGAAGGCATAAACAAAGCGGGGGATGTAATCTGAGGTTATCGCAATGACAAAGGCATTGGTGATGACTGCCAGAACACCAATACCTTCGAGAATCCCATGCCAGATACCTGTGGAAAAGACAGATCTTTCAACTCACTGTGAATTTTTTATTTAGATTTAGTGAAACATATTAAAACTTAAGGTCTCTTTGGGTTTAATATTAGAGAAAAGGTATTACTTGTCAGAATGTCCAACAGGCAGCTGCTACTGTGCAAACATAAAACTGCAGGAAATAGCACAAGAGGAGCAACATGTGGCAGCTCAGAGGGACAGGATACAAAGTCAGGTTCAGCACGATAGGATGACCTTTTATTTATTTCTTTTATTTGACCTGTATTTAACCAGGTTAGTCAGTTGAGAACAAGTTCTTATTTACAACAACGTATCCGCAATCTCATTCGTTCGGTCACTACCCAGAGCTCGTGACCGTAGGTGAGGGTAGGAACGTAGACCGACCGGTAAACAGAGTTTTGCCTTACAGCTCAGCTCTTTCTTCACTACAACAGACCGGTACAGAGTCCATAATACGCTGCACCAATCTGTCTGTCAATCTCACACTCCATTCTTCCCTCACTCCTGAACAAAGTCCCGAGATACTTGAACTCCTCCACTTGAAGCAGAACCTCACCCTCGACCTGAAGAGAGCAATCCATCCTTTTCCGGTTGATGATCACGGCCTCAGATTTGGAGGTGCTGATTCTCATCCCAGCTGCTTCACACTCGGCTGTGAACCACTACAGTGAGAGCTGAAGA